>CM064882.1:17776941-18184981 GCA_003313485.2 Penstemon barbatus | reverse complement strand
GGTGCGGTTTTTTCCCGAGTGATACACTTAAGGTTATTGTTCCGCTGGGGACGATTTCGGATCCTCCAAACCCTACTAACGGCGTAGCTACTTTATGTAGATTTATCTGTCACAAGTTCATCTGGGCTAAAACCTCCCGGGAGATGATATTCGCTGAGCTCCCATTATCGATTAGGATCCTTTTGACATTATAATTTGCTATTTCTAGCGACACCACCATCGGGAAATCGGGGTTATCCTCTTTTGTGTCCCAAACCATGTTTTTAGGTACTTCGCCTTCGTTAAAGCTGATCAGCTGGTCGTTTCATGGCTTGTTTTCCAGAGTCCATATTTCTTTTGGGTATTTTAAGCTTCCAATTATGGATCTGGCTGTCCTTCGTCGGGCGTTACGACTATCCCCGCATGCGGGTCCCCCGGATATTGTAAGGATAGTCCCATTGATCTGGTCATGGTTCAACTCCTGCGTAGGACCATGCTCGGGTGACCTTCGACGAGAACTCCTTCTTTGATTATTATTCCGAGGTCTTCTACTTCTTTCCCTTTTGCGGTTATCTCGCTCTATATAGTCGTCTAGTTTTCCCTGTTCGATTAGTTTTTCAACTTCTCTTTTAAGGTGAAAACAATTTTCCATTCGATGTCCGTGTGCCCGATGGTATTTACAGTATAGGTCATAGTTTCGAGATCCTGGTCTGGGCTGGGCGATTTTCCTCGCTTCAGGGATCCAATTATTCCTTTCTAGTACTTCCAATATTTCTTCCATCGGGGCATTTAACCTTGGCTGTTTTACTTGATTAACCCTGCCTCTGATCGGTAGTTCGGGGTTTCTTGGTCTTTGGTAGAAATTAGGTTGCCTTTCTTGGTCGGCTTTGTTGTATTCCAATCGCTGGAAAACGTTGCCTTTTCTAAAATATCGCTCATAATCCATGGATCTTTGGGCAGAAATCCTATCATGCCGTTTGGAGCCTGAAGTTGTGGCTTTGTTTTTGTTTTTATCTTTAAAGGAATTCATCTCTTCTTGGGTCATATATTTAGACGCCAAGCTCATGATGTCGGCAAACGTTCTTGGTTGTTTTCGACTGAGGGCATTTCCGAACTGCCTATTCTTCGTGAGGTCGAAGAGAATAGAAATTATGTAATCGATATTTGGGGAATCGATTTTAAGTAATTCCACGTTAAATCTCGCCAACCAGTTTCTTAAGGATTCTCCCACTTGTTGGTGTATGGTTCCTAAGTAGCTCATCGGGAGTTTTTGCCTCTTCTGACTGGCGAACTGCTGTGTCAATTTATTGCATAATTCCCGAAAACTGAATATGGAGTTGGCATGTTGTTTGGCGAACCAGTCCAATGCGAGTCCTTCGAATGTGGTCACCATTAATTTGGCGGTGAATTCCGCCGAGTGGGCGTATAAGTTCATTATATTCTTGAAGCTAAAAATATAATCATCTGGGTCAGTGGTTCCATCATATCGGGGTAGTCTACCCGGGACCTGTCCAATTGACTGTGCCTCTTTTATTTCTCTGCAGAAGGGAGAACAGGCCGCAAGGCTCTCCTGGAGTTCCGTGGTTCGGGCCCACGGGTTTTGAACAGATCGTAGGCGTTGTTCAAGTCGCTCATGCACCATCCTTTCGATTTCTCTTTCTGAGAATCGCGTTGTTCGTGGTCGATCTGGGATTGCATCATCTATGTCATCCTCGATAGGGATAATTGTACGTTCCTTGGACCCACTGCGCCCCGGCTGTGGTTTTCTTTGTCCTGGTTTTCTTCGGGGATGGTTATCGGAGGGTTTTGAATTGCCCTGCTGCGGACTGTGTAGCGAGCGCCGCTCGCTTGCCGGGCTGTCAGCTTGTTGAGAGGCGTGATCATTTTGCCTTGGCGCTCTTTGAGCAGGAGTTGCCCTGGCAGCCCTAACGTTTCGAGGAATTTGATCAAGTACGAGTAATTCTTCTGGAGAGAGTGATTTAACGAGCATTGCGATCTGTCGCAGTTTCTCCTGAGCGCCTGGGAGAGGAACGGGGATCACAGGGACTTCCGGTTCTTCCGGTATTGCACCGGGAAGACCTCCTTGGGGCTCCTGCTGACGGGGGTGGGTATCCTGCAAATTCTCGTTGGTGTTGGGAGCGTTATTATCATTGTTGTCCTGTAGATCTTCAGATGTGTTATGACCAGTGGTTGTGTTACTTCTTGCTCCAATACGAGCGCTTTTCCTTGGGCGAGCCATATGTCGATCGAATAATTAACCTAGCCCCACGGTGGGCGCCAACTGATTTAACCGGATTTCGCCGGGTTAAGGGTATCAGTGAATTTGTGATATTAGGGGTTCTCAATATATATTTTATAGGGCTCTGTTACTTTATTCAGGATGGATCAAAACTCAAGGAAGAGCAATATCATAAGAACAAAAAGTAAATATTGAAACCAACATAAAAATATAACACAAATATGAAGAGAAAGCTCTTTTTTATTGAATAATAGTGAGTTGTACTGTTTATGCAGAATTTAATGGCGTATTTGCCTTATGATTCAGAGTTGTTTAATACAATGATTGACTAGGTATTTATATCATACTAAACCTAGCGTTACAAGGAAATATAGTCCTAATAGGACTCGGCCCAAATATCCTTCTTGGGTCCGGAGTATAGTCTTCTAGTCGAAGAGAGCTGTATTCGGCCGGGTCGATAAGATGATCCTGAACTGTCTGATTTGGTCGAACCGATCTCATGTTCTTTAGTCGATCCGTACAGTATGTAGGGTGCGAAATAGCCCCCATCAACAGCAGTCTTTCGAAGCACCAAATCTCCAATTTGAAAACCACGAGGTCGCATTCGAGCATTATAAGTTTTCACCATTCTTGTACGGTAACGTTCTGCTCTGGCACCAGCCGCTTCTCTCAATTCTTCCAGTAAATCCAAATTTGCTCTTAACCCTTGTTCGTTGATCATATCATCATAACATTTCACACGGAAACTTATTTCCCCGATTTCCACCGGTATCACTGCTTCGGTTCCGTAAACCAAACTGAAGGGCATTTCCCCTGTGCTGACCCTCTGAGTTTTTCGATAAGCCCACAGGATGCTTGGCTATTCATCAACCCATTCTCCCTTTGCTTTGTCAAGTCTGGTTTTCAGATGTTGAAGCAGAGTGCGGTTGGTTACTTCTGTTTGCCCATTTGATTGGGGGTTCTCTACAGAAGCGAATGCTTGAGTAATCCTCATTTCTTCACAACATCTCTTCAATTCTTTTCCTCGGAATTGAGTTCCTTTATCAGACACCAGAATTCGCGGTATGCCAAACCTGCAAACAATATTTTTCCATATGAAATTCATGACGTCGTCTTCTTTTATAGTTCTCAGCGGTTCGACTTCCACCCATTTGGTGAAGTAATCAACATCCACAATCAGGTATCTTCTCGTATTATAACAATATGATATTAGTCATGGTGTTGATTTAATTTTAAAAGCATGTGATTCATCAAGGCTATTATCAACAATACCTTTTTTGTCTAGGTGCGGGTGGTAGAGGACCCGCTAAGTCAATCCCCCATTGGCTAAATGGGCATGGACTTTCAAGTGGCTGCATTAATGCTGCTGGACTGTGTATGGAATTGGCATGCTATTGACATTTATGACATTTTTGAACTAGCTCAAATGCATCCTTCTTCATTGTAGGCCAAAAATATCCTTGCCTCAGTGTCTTGTTTGCCAAAGCTCTGCTTCCCAGTTGATTTCCACAGCTACCTTCGTGGACTTCTCTCAGGACATAATCCGCCTTTTCTGGAGTCAAGCATTTGAGATAAGGCTGAGATAATCCTCTTTTGTACAATTCTCCTTCTATCATTACGAAACGCGCTGCTCGCAACTTTATCAACCTGGCTTTCTTCCTATCCTCAAACAAAATATCAGAGGTGATATATTGAATGATTTCATCCTTCCAGCTCGGCTCCTCAGGTACCACTGGTAGGACCTCATGTTCGTCATTTTCGATCTCGGGCCTGGTTGCAGTTAAAAATGTGATCCTTTTGTTTTTCAGAGTTGCCAACGAACTGGCTCTCTTAGCCAACGCGTCTGCCTCGGCGTTTTTTTCATGTGGTATTTGTTTTAGCTGAAACTCCTCAAACTTTTCCTGCAAATTTCATTTTGATCTTGTTTAGTATTTCGAGATAATATTAAAGCTCACCATTGTGGGCTTGAATTTTGTTCTTACTTGCAATTCTCTGACATGCTGCAGATATAGAATCATGTTTGTTCATTTGGCTTCGTAAGATCCATTAATTTGACTCATAACTAGTTGCGAGTCGCTATAAACCACCAACTTTTTTGCTCCGGGTGCTAGGGCTAATCTTCCTCCTGCCAACAAAGCCTCGTATTCTGCTTCGTTGTTAGATGTTGGAAAGTCCATCTTGAGTGCATATTCGAATTCATCTCCTTGAGGGCTTTCAATAAAAATTTCGACTACACTCCCATTTGATGTGGCAGAACCGTCCACTCGCACTTCCCATGCAGGCAAGGAACTAGTTGCTTGATCTGTTTTCATTTCTACTATGAAATCTGCTAACACCTGGGCTTTGATCGCCGGTCGTGGTTGAAATTCTAATCCATACTCTCCTTACTCCACTGTCCACTTAACCATTCTTCCTAATACATTCGGATTAGACAAAACTTGCCTGAGGGGATGATTTGTGAGTACTACGACTTGATGTGATTGAAAATACGGTCGTAATTTCCTGGAGGCCGTAACTAGAGCTAATGCCAGTTTCTCTATCTGGGGATATCTTGTCTCAGCACCTTGTAACATTCTGCTTACGTAGTATATGGGTCGATGTTCTTTTCCTTCAGCCTTGACTAGAACCGAGCTGACTGCATAATCTGAAATTGCTAGGTAGAGGTATAACGCCTCTCTTGACATTGGTTTGGTAAGGAGGGGAGGTGAAGTCAGATACTCTTTAAGTTCCTCAAACGCCTTTTGACATTCTCTCATCCACTCAAATTCCTTCATATTACGAAGTGTTTTGAAAAACGGTAATCCTTTGTCAGTTGATCTGGATATAAACCGGTTCAATGCCGCCAGTCGTCCCGTCAGTCGCTGCACTTCTTTAACAGTCGTGGGAGCAGGCATATTTTGTATAGCGGTTCTACCCCTCTCTCCGAGATCATGAATCCTAAAAACTTCCCTCCTTGAACGCCAAAAGTACATTTGTTAGGATTCAGCTTCATTCCATAATACTTTAGTACTTCAAAAGTTTCTTCCAAATCATTGAGATGGTTGTTCCGTTTGTAACTCTTGACCCAACATATCGTCTACGTATACTTCCAATTTTCGACCTATTTGTTTTGCAAACATGTGATTTACCAATCTTTGATAAGTGGCTCCAGCATTTTTCAGACCGAATTGCATAACCTTATAACAATAAATTCCTTGGTCAGTAACGCAACTAGTTTTCTCTTGATCTTCAGGTAGCATTGGAATTTGAGTATATCCTTGAAATGCGTCCAAGAAACTCAACAACTCGCATCCTGACGTGGAATCTACTAACACATCAATCCTTGGTAAGGGATATGAGTCCTTTGGGCAGACTTTGTTCAAGTTGGTAAAGTCAATGCACATTCTCCATTTACCATTGGGTTTTGGAACCAACACTACATTGGACAACCACTCTGGGTATTGCACCTCTCAAATGTAACCAGCTTGGAGTAATTTCTCCACTTCCTCCTTAATGATGTCATTTCTTTCTTGTCTGAACGTCCTCTTCTTCTGTTTTACTGGCTTTGTCTTTGGGTCTACACTGAGCTTATGTACCATAACTGACGGGTCTATTCCTTGGAGATCGGTTGCTTCCCATGCAAATATATCCATGTTTTCTCGCAGAAATTGGATCAACTGAGATTCTTCATGCGACTCAATCCTTGTCCCGATCCTCGTTGTTTTACTTGGATCTCCTAGAATGAACCCTGCAGTCTTTAATTCTTCCACGGCCTTTATTCTTAAGTCTTCAGGCTTTCGTTTTTTACTCTGGACCTCCTCTTCTTTGATAATGGATTTCTCATTTGGTATTTGTTCTACATCAATGGGATCTATTTGAGATCTTCCTCTTTTGCTACAATTTCTGAGGAGATTGGCATAGCATTCGCGAGCCATCATTTGATCTGTTATTACCTCTCCCACTCCGTCTGCCGTGGGAAATTTCATCTTCATGTAATAAGTGGAGATTGTCGCTTTAAAGAGGTTTAAGCTAGGTGTTAACTCTACAAAATAGAGTTAATTTCTATGTATTTTTGCGGGGAATGGTATTAGTTTCTAGAGTTCTTAGATCGTTTTCATTCGGTTTAGCTTGGTTTATCTCGTTGGTGAGTCACGTACTCATTTTGATATTTTCTTGTGAATATTTCAGATTTTCTCTTGATTTTGAAGGAATTGCAATCAGAAGCCTCTTCGCTGGAGCGGAAAATCTCTCTGCTGGAGCGAAATCACTAAGCAGACCTCCGCTGGGGCACAAGATTTCCGCGAATTCTACTTTTGGTGCCCTAATTTGACTTGGAAACATATATCTAAGTGGAGGAAGAGAGAGAAAAGGGATCTTGAAACACTTTTTGACAAGAGGGAGACCAAGAACAAGAAAATATCATTCAAGAGCGTGAAAAACATCGGAGAACATAATTCTTGAAGATTGAAAAACAGATCTACTTCTCTTTTCTCATCTTTTGCAATTTTCTTTTCTCTTTTGTGTTCTTGTACTCATGACTTTGATTATTCTTGAGTTTATTTCCGTTTTAGCTATGAACTAAATTTACTTTTCTAGGATTGCAATGGAATTATTTGCTTGAATTGATTGTTGTTTATTTTTCCTTATTCTATTTTATTGAGATTTATTGTTTACCCATTCTTGTGCTTAAATTTCAATAGTCTTATCAACTATTGTTTCACAAATCTAATTGAATCGGGAGAGGAAATTAGGTTTTAGGTTAAAGATTGGGTAACCTTTGTACGAATTACACCCACATCGAATTGGGTAATTTGTTTAGCAATTAAGATAGGAATATATTTAATTGCCCTAGGTAGTCACAATTAGGGTTTGTTCTTGATTCAATTTGGCCTAACTTCATTGGCATAGGAATATAGCTCTTTGATTAGGTTAGATTAGTTTTACAATATTCTGGAAACAAATTGTAAGAACTTAAGTGCCCTAGACTAGCAATAAACCTTAATTGAAATAGAATTGTTGGGAAAATAAAAGCAATTAGTTTGACATTGAAGGAAGTTGTAATCCTAGGCTTTAATCATCATAGTTAATCTTGTCAGTTTAGAATTTAGTTTTACTTTCAGTGTTGCTTAGTTATAATAATCAAAAATCAAAGATTCGTCTAATTTAGATAAGAAAAAGAGTGATCATTTAGTAATTAGTTAGTTTAGCTCATTAATTCCCTGTGTAGATGATACTCTACTTATCATTATATTACTTGTTGCGATTGCGTATACTTGAGTTTATAGATGATGCATCAAGTTTTTGGCGCCGTTGCCGCGGAATTATTTGCGCTATTGTGCTACTATTAATATCAATCATTCTTTTCTTAGATCAAATTTTTATTTGTTGTCTCTTTCTTTATAGGACATTTATTCTTTGCATGCGCAGCGATCGAAATAAATAACTTATTCTATTAGATCTTGAAATCGAGCTCACAATTCGAAGATTAAAAAGGCTGAAAATAAATTCTGAGTCTCAAGGCCAGACTATGGGCGAACCAGTCAATGGAGAAGCAGCAGCTGCTGCGAATCGCTCTCTCAGAGATTATGCAGTCCCTCATGTTGACGGACTAAGATCAAGTATTGCTAGGCCAACTGTCGAGGCCAATAATTTTGAGATCAAGCCAGCAGTTATACATATGCTTGAGTCGAAACAATTCTTCGGGCATTCTCATGAGGATCCGAACAAACACTTGAAAATATTTTTGAGGATGTGTGATACATTCAAATTCAATAAAGTATCATCAGATGCTGTCAGAATGAGATTGTTCCCATTCTCTTTGACTGGGAATGCTGCAGATTGGTTAGAAGCTCTGCCGGATGAGTCTATTACAACGTGGAATCAGTTAGTGGATAAATTTTTAGCTAAGTTTTTTCCACCTGCAAAAACTGCTCGGATGAGGAATGACATCACTGATTTTCTGCAATATAAAGATGAAACTTTAGACGAAGCTTGGGAGAGGTTTAAGGATATGCTAAAAAAGGGTCCTCACCATCAAGTTCCAGACTGGTTACAAATTCAGTCTTTTTATAATGGGCTTACAGATAACATAAAAGGAAACCTCGATGCCGCAGCAAATGGTGCTCTTGTGGGAAAATCTTCTGATGAAGCCAGAGATATTATTGATGAAATGGCATCAAATATTCAACAATGGTCATCAAGACGCACGGAGCAGAACAAGATAGCCGGAGTTATAGAAGTTGACGCTATTGCTTCTCTAACATCTCAATTGGCAGCTCTCACAAAGAAACATGATGAGAACTGTGGTAGAAATAATGTTCAGAGAATGTATGCCACTTGTGACATTTGTGGAGATAATCACTCAGTAGCACACTGTCCTGAGAATCCAGAATCTGTCAATTTCTTGATAAATTCTAACCGCCAGAGGAACAATCCTTATTCCAACACATATAATCCAGGATGGAGAAATCACCCTAATTTCTCATGGGGTGGTAATCAACCACATTCAAGCTCAAGGCCCAGTTGCACCTTTGGGGTTTCAACAACCTCATGCACCAACACAAGTACAAAAACCCTCTACAGAAGAATTGTTGCTCCAATAAATGCAGAAGACATATGCCATAATGCAAAATCAGAACGTTGTCATTCAAAACCAGAATGCTTCTATCCGTGCTTTGGAGATTCAGATTGGCCAACTGGCCAATAATCTTAATGCCCGATCTCATGGAGCCTTGCCTGCAGATTCTGAGATAAACTCAAGAAATGATAATATGCAGCACTGTAAAGCTATAACTCTCAGAAGTGGAAAGGAGATTGAGGGTAATACTAGAAAGCTTGAGCAAGAAGAAGTGAAGGCACCGAGTAAAGTGATAGAGAGTGAACAAAATAATGGAGATGATGTGGAAAAGAAATCCAAGGAATATGAAGAAAAACAGGAAAAACCGAAAGTTCAAGAATATCCACCACCTCCATTCCCCCATAGATTACAAAAACAAAAACTGGATAAATATCCATCGACATTCCCTTTGTTGAAGCCCTTGAGCAGATGCCCAGTTATGCAAAATTCATGAAAGACATCTTATCGAGGAAAAGAAGGTTGGGAGACTATGAAATTGTAGCACTTACTGAGGAGTGCAGTGCCCTTATTCAGAGAAAGCTTCCACCAAAATTGAAAGATCCTGGGATTTCACTATTCCGTGCATGATTGGAAATCAGTTGATCAATAAGGCATTATGCGATTAGGTGCAAGTGTAATGTTGATGCCATTATCGATCTTTAGAAAACTTGGTTTGGGAGAAGCAAAGCCCACTTCTGTGACGTTGCAAATGGCGGATCGAACTCTTAGTTATCCGAGAGGAATAATAGAAGACATCTTGGTTAAAGTGGACAAATTTATATTCCCGGTAGACTTCATAGTTCTGGATATGGAGGAAGATCGAGATATGCCAATCATACTTGGAAGGCCTTTTCTAGCTACCGGTCGAGCATTAATTGATGTTGAAAAAGGAGAACTCAAGACGAGAGTTCAAGATCAAGAAGTAACCTTCAATATTTATTCATCGTTGAAGCACCATCAGAAAAAGGAAGACTGTTTCTCAATCAATGTGGTAGAAAATACTATTTCTGATACATTTCTACATAATCATCCTGATGATTTGTTTGAAACTCCATTGATTTCGAAATATGATGAGAAATATGACAAGTTGGTTGATTTTATGAAAACTCTTGATCTTACTCAAAGATCTACCAAACCAACCTTGAAAAATGAGATGGCGAAAAGGTCGGTAAAGTCTGCAAATGCTAAGAAGTCGTTAATTGAAGAACCCCCAGATTTAGAGCTCAAACAGTTTGGGGAAGTGAAAAATGAAAGAATCTTACATCACCATCATCTGTGGCCTTATGGTGGTGATTTCAATGAAGAGAGGACTCATGCAAAAAGGGTTGACAATAAGTCTAGAAGACATGAAAAATAACTTTTACATGTCAATGAACTGGAACAAATTAGGCCGCCAGAAAATGGAAATGTCATGCTTTACAAAAAGAAAATTAAGAAGATACACAATGAAAAGATCACCCGTCGAGAATTTGAGCCTGGACAACGGGTGTTATTGTATAATCCTCGCCTTAAATTATTTCCGGGAAATCTCAAATCAAGGTGGTTTGGCCCTTTTCGAGTTACAAAAGTTTTTCCCTATGGAGCTGTGGAAGTACAAGATGAACAAAGAGGGAGAACTTTCAAGGTCAATGGACAAAGACTAAAGAATTGTTTGGGGGGCTACATTGATCGTCAAATCGCCACCATCACTTTGGGCGATCCGAAATAAGATGGACAAAGTCAAGCCATGACTATAACTAAGGCGCTTGTTGGGAGGCAACCCATGTATAAATAATAAAAAAAAAAAAAAAAAGATAGAAAAGAGAACAGAACATGATCTGCCTCCGCGGAAAGAATTTATCGCCCCAGCGAAAATTGATCGGACCAAATTTTGAACTAATTTTCAGAACACACATCGCTGGGGCGGAGAAATAGTACCGCCCCCGCAAAGTTTCCACTGGAATCTATAGCTAATTTTCAGAACTCACTTCGCCCCAGCACAAAAATACTCCGCCCCAGCAAAAGTCTCAAACCATAATTTTATAAAATGCCAACCTCTCCTCTTCAAACACTTTCCCTTACTTTTCCTTTAGCGTTACCGCACCGCCGCTACGTCAACCGCCGTCGTTGTTCCATTCGCCACCAAGAGGAGATACACGACGAAGAATGAAATCAAGTTGAAATCAGGGACGTCCTTTTGTTACTTTATTTCATCATTGTCTTCAGATTTATTCTTTTATCTCTTATTTTCATCATTGAGGACAATGTCTTTCTTAAGTTTGGGGTGATTGCATTTACGTTGTGCATGCTAGGTCGATTTTTGATCAAATTTTTGAAATTTTATGTGTTGTTGATTGTTTTTCCTGCAAAAATTCGAAGCACGAATGCATAATCAAGGATTTAGGATGAAGTTAGTGAATTATAGTCTAGAATAGAGCTTAAGAAATTTTATCTTGTCTACCTAATCTCTAGATTCGAGGATTAGAAAACTTAGAATCTAAGTGATAGTTTTGCCTAAGTCTGGGGATAAGGATGACTTTAATAAGAACCAAATGAAGCAAATTACTGAAAAGCTTTAAGTTAAATTCAAAGAAAATAACCTCACTTGTATGAGACCTGAAAAATCTCATCGCTTGAGACTTATACTTGTACTCCTCTAACTTGACTGCGATAAGATGAACGACATATGTGTGCATTGACTTAATTAATCTGCACTCCTCTATGTTGACTGCTTCTTTAGAACAGGTTTTGAGTGCGAGTGGTGCTAGATATACTTGAGTTATGCTAAATAATGAATATAAAAGCTAAGTGAAAGTTCAAACTTAAACAATTCCATAACTTCGACTGAAAGCATTGTTAGAACTTAGTGATGAGTTTGATGACCTAAGAAAATAGAGAACATGCTTGGAAATTTAAGAATTCATGCAATTAGGCTCAATGATTTTGAAGCTATAGTGATCTGGGTGATTCCGACATGCTCGTATTATGTATACACACACACACGCAGGAATTACATGATAGAATGCATAACGTGTTGAAAGTGATGGTTATTAGTTTGACTTGGAATGCATGATTGTAAATGTTTGAGTTGTTGTACTTTGTTATATACGTGTCCAATCTTTATGGTTGTTTCTTTTTGTCTTCTACTCCTTTCTTTTGCTCGGGACTAGCAAAATAGTAAGTTTGGGGGTGTGTTAACTCTACAAAATAGAGTTAATTTCTATGTATTTTTCCGGGAAATGGTATTAGTTTCTAGAGTTCTTAGATCGTTTTCATTCGGTTTAGCTTGGTTTATCTCGTTGGTGAGTTACGTACTCATTTTGGTATTTTCTTGTGAATATTTCAGATTTTCTCTTGATTTTGATGGAAGTGCAAACAGAAGCCTCTTCTCGTGGCCCTTTTCGGAAAACTTCCTAACGAAATAGGCAACACGACCTCTCCTAATTCTTCTATTGTCTCCCCTGAAAACCCGGACAGTGCTGTATTAACTCTCTTAAATTCGGCGTTGTCAATGTTCAGCTGCTTGAAGGCATTGTAAAAGATTATATCAGCAGAACTTCCACTATCCACCAATATTTTCTTTACCCAATAGTTCACAATTGTAACAGAGATCACCAGGGCATCATTTTGAGTAGGTAAAACTGCTCATTCTCTAAATCTTTATCATCAAATGTGATAGAATGAATGTTTTCTGCAGCTTGCTGAATATGATGCTCAGGTTGTGGTGGGAGTTCTGAAAATGCTTGTTGCCCTTACCAGAGCTTTTCTAGCACTAGTTGAATCTCCTCCAGCTGGTCCTCCTGATATTACGTTGATAATGCCTGCTCCAGGCATATTCTCATCACATCTTCCTTGCACTGAGCTATTTCTGTTAGGCTCTTATCTTCCACTACGTTCCTGTGGGGTTTTCTCCCAGACTGCGAGTTGGCTGGTGCAATATATCTTCTATCTATTCATCTTCTTCTTTTCACAAATTCTTGAAAGTTACCTCGTTGTATTAATCTTTCGATTTCATCCTTTAGATGATAACAATCCTTAGTATTATGCCCTCGAGCTCTATGGTAACGACAATATTTGTTCGATCTTTGACGATCTGGATTTTCCTTAAAGGGTTGTGGCCATTGTGGTAATCCTTGTCTAAGTGCTGCCGAGAAAACCTCCTCCCTGGTAGAATTTAGGGGTGTGTATTGTGCATACCTAGGGACATATCCAATTCTTATTTCTTCCTCTCTATTCTCCTTTCGCTTTGGGTGATCATTCTTATCCTCTTCTCTAATCTTTCTTTTGCTTCCTTTCTCCATTTTTACCTCCGATGCTTCCTCAATCCTGATGAATTTTTCTGCTTGGGCTAAGAGTACATCAAGAGTTGTTGGGGGTTTTCCTGCTAAAGACTCCTTCAGTCGCTCATCCAACAGTGTTTGCTGGAGTATACTGGAGAGGAGCTCTGGATCCACCTGAGGTACTTCTAACGCTGCATTAGTAAAGCGTTTTATGTATTCTCTCAGCGATTTTTCAGTTCTTTGTTTCACGGTGAACAAATATGCTGCAGTCTTCTGAGTCTTCCTATTCATTGTGAAGTGATGAAGGAAGCGCTGACTCATTTGCTCAAAGTTGGAAATTGTGCCTGTTGGTAGTTGGTTAAACCATGTAAGGGAAATTTTGGCTAAAGTTATGCAGAAAATTTTGCAGGTGGCTGCATTACTCATTGCATATAAGTCTGCCTTGGCCGCAAACTGTGTAAATGTTCTTGGGGATCTACCGTTCCATCATACTCTGTGAGGTTTGGGATCTTGAACCCTTGTGGTAAGGGTTCTGAAAGGACTGCCGGAGCAAACGGACTTCTTCTCATTGGAATTGTGGTTGCAAATTGTTCTCCTACTTCTCCCTGCCTCGGTTGCTCGTAGTTCTGCTCCTCACACTCCCTTCTTCCTTCATTTTCTGCTAGAGCAGCATCTCGATTAATTCCCAAGCGAGGTTCTCTGAGGGCCTCCTCTTCTCCTGCTAAATCTCTGCCATCAACTCCTTCTTCATTCCAAGTTTGTCCTGAAGTCTGCTGCTTCCTCGGTCTTTGTTCTTCTCTGGTTGCTGCTCCTGATTCCCTGTGATGGAATACGGGTGAATTGCGCGTTCGTCGTTGTTCAGCCACATATTGTGTGACTGCTCGTGCGGTAAACATTGCTGCCATTGCATCCAGCCTCTCTTGAGTCATTTGAATTGTGGGTGCTACGGGTGCCGCATCAGGGGCTGCTTTCGGGATTATATGTTGGATCTGGTGCGCCTTCTACCGCGTCTTCACCTCCTTCAGGTGGTCCCTCTGGTTCTTCCATCCATTGGCTTTCCTCATTATCGGTAGCCATCTCAACGTGCCAATCAGAAATTCCCACAGACGGCGCCAAAAATGATGTTGCGTGAAAATGATCAAGGGTATCTTCGGGATGATCTCTTCCTATCTTGATCGTTTTCACTTCTCGTTCTGACGTCACGGGACGAACTTTGCGGAAACTACTCAACTAGTCTTCACACTTTTTGCAACTTGTCTTTCAAATGAAAATGAGGGTAGTATTTATAGGTAAAATTGAGGAGGTGAAGAGTTACTTTATTAAGTGTGGGAGATGAGAAGTCCACCATCAATTAGGTGGAGAGGAAAAGTCTCCCACTAACTTCAAAATTAAATAGGGGTAGGATGGTCATTTTAATGAATGTCATAAATGTAATTCTTGGTTAATTTTTAATAATCAGGAATTTGATAATTACTAAAATACTCTTATGATTTATATATCCACATCACATCCCATTCGAGTAGCTGAAGAAATCAAACTCATTTTTTTTGTATGTATTTGTCAAATAAATTAGAAATCCATGATAGTTTTATTTATAACCATACTAATTAAATCTTCAAATATTTTCAATAATATTTACAATAATTCTTTAATCTCAAATAAAGCCTATAATCGATTTATTTAAGGGGACAACTAATTAATTCAATTACAACAACCCATAAATTAGATATCCCAAATTAAAGAATCACCTTACTATTGTCTCACAAAACCTCCACATATCCACTTTGGTATCTTAACAAAAAGGGTGATATTGTTCCTCCATTGATCAAGAATTTTGATTTTCGGGAAGTATCATGATCATCCAATAAGAAGGGTTTCCATTTTTTTCAAATGAACAATTTGAAGACCTATTGATTCTAACAACTGACTCCAAAAAGGTTTTATGAGATTAAAAAAGGTCCGTTGAGCACCTCACGGCTATGTCATAATAGATCCGAACACTTGCCCCGCATCGACTTCCAGATCATAATTGCTCTAGTAAAGAACTAAAGAAAATAGATAAATGGGAGATAGAAAAATAGAAGATAAATAAACTAATTATAGAAATCTCTCTCAAGGGTTTACTAATTAGTTAACTGTTGGCAGGTCTCTTTGTATGTGTTGTCTTCTCCCTATTTTTCTGCCTTGCTTATGCTCCAATAACCAGCCTCTTTTTTTCCTTCTCCTTAGTTCCCCTCTTTTTATTTTTTCTTTCTCTTGTTCTCTCTCGATTTCTTCCATTTGTGAATGGCCGTTAGTTTGAGTAGATAAGGACGGACAAGATTCTTTCATACAATTCTTTCAAGATTAAATATATCATTAGATGAATGTTTATCTCATGAAATGACACGTGCCAAAAGAAAATAAGAGTCATCAAATTGTTCCTTATTGGTTTAACTGTGTTGCGTGTCAAGGCGATGAAAAGAAATGAATAGTATGTGCCAATTTGTTTGGTGTTTGAGAAAGTAGTTTGGGGAGTAGTGGAAGTTTGTAAAAATAATCTCGATTGTGTAATGTTGTTTGTTTGGATTTTGAGAGAGTTTGAGAAATAAAATAGGTGTAGGTTATTTTTGGAAGAGTTAGATTATAGGTGTAAGATGTGTAAGACTTTATGTCAAATCATGTTTGTTATGTGAGATAAATTGTGTAAAAGATATGTTACTTTATGTCAAATCAGAGTAAAGTTTGTATATGTTTTGTTTAGAGATAAGAAAATTGTTGTTTGTTTGACTTTTGAGAGAGTGGTTTGAGAAAATTGAGCGATGAATAATTTATTTCAGAAAGTAGAAACAACATTTGTTTGGTATTTCTCAAACACGAAAATATTTTTAAAAACGCAAAACAAACATGCCCTATGCCTTGGCTCTAAAGATCATTAAAGTTTCTAATTTTTTATTGGGATTATTTCATTTTTGGTGTCCCAATTATATAGCTCACGCGTTTCTATCCCATAACTTTTTGGACTGGCATATTTGGTACCATAACTTCAACATCAGTGGTAATGTTGGTGCCAATTGAGGCCCAATTTTAAAAATTGGCTCGGAATTCCCTCATGTGCAGTCCATTTGACATGAAAATTGAGAATTTTAACCATTCAATGTCTTTTTCATTAATATAAAAATATCAAAATTCAAAATCCTAACTTTTTCCTATAAAATTCACCAAACATTCCCTTAATTAAATTTTTACCTGCCTTTTTCTTCTTCCCCAAATAAAAACATCCAAGTAGCCTAGTTCTTGGTGGATACAAATAATTTTTTTTAATGAAAAAAGCATTTAATGGTCAAAATATCAAATTTTCATGTCACATGGCCCCACAAATGTGGAATTTCGGGCCAATTTTGAAATTTGGCCTCAATTGGCATCAAAATTGCCACTGATGTTGAAGTTGTGACACCAAATGTGTCAGCCCGAAAAATTATGGGGTAAAAATGCAGGCTCTAATTGTGACAGCAAAACGCAATAATCCCCTTTTCTATTTAACCCACAACACTTTGGCTTATAGTTCAGACAGGTTCTACAATAATTTTTATTTTAAGTTTTGATCTTTGTAAATATAAATAATTAGACCCCGAAGTCCCGATGAAATAATCAATTAAGTCCATAATGAATTTATTGGCTATCTCAATTTATACTTGATCTATTGTGTCCCTTGCATATCATAAAAACCTTCACTTTAGTTTTTCACTATAGTTTGACTCTTTATTTTATTTCCAATGTTCAATTTGACACCACTTACTATACAATTTGTTTTCTTTTGTTAATTATTTAATTAGAAAAAAGTTCATTTTCCTTCTAATAAAAAAATACAGGATTTCTTCATACCACCCCCTTTCAATGAATTTGACCCCTAAATTCTCACTCACTTATTTGGTCTTGGATATTATAAGAATAAATAGAAGATATAATGGCACTAAGGATTTAACCAATGTATAGTTTCTAATACGAGGTTCCTAATAAGATCATTCCTAAATTCACGTGTTATATTTTGAATATAAGTTTGAAATTCGGAGGGAATAATTCAATAACTCATTCTACGATCAATATGATATTTTCTTGTCACTTTCATTTGGAAACCTTAGGTTTTATCACTCTTTTGGGGAAATTTATTTGGGGGTTTCAATGGTTCCCTTACCACATTCTTGGGGAATGCAATAATAAATTAATCTGGACCGTAGAAAAGTTGATCCATTTAATTGGACTATACAAAACAAGTACTATAGTTGTACAATAATGAGAATTATAATTTTTTTTAACAAGACAAAAAATATATCATATACGTATAGTACCTAAGCTGAATGACTAATTTAACCCCAACAGAAGATAGTTGAATCTAAATCACTATCTACACATGTAAACAATTTTTTTTTTTTTCAATTTGAAAAAAGAAAATATTGAGATCAGTTTTTTCAATCTGAAAAAAAAAATGTTGAGATCGGATACACCCCACACACACCGAGTTTCATCTCTCCATGGTTTTGAATCTGGTCTATTAACTCCAAAATCAATATAGACTTTAAAAATTTGAGCGTCTCCTACCAACAACCCTCGTGAAATTCGAATTCCCATCATCGATCATTAGGGGAACGAAGGAAATTTACTGGTAAATCTTATCCCTTTGGGATAATTGGAGGTGTATTGGTTGATTCAACTCTTAGTTTTATAATTAGTTAACTTTCAATTCAGAATATGTGAAAAATGGCCTTCCCTTTATTCTCTCCAACTCTACTTAAAGAGCTTTCATCCATTGGAAGAAGTTGTAATTTTTCTTTTCATTCTTGGTGATCAAATTACATTAGTCGAAAACTTAAGGATTAAAAGAATTTCTCTTCAAACTCTGGGGTTGGTCGTCTTGTGTGGCCTTGTCATATATTATATACTTGGAACGATGACATTAAAGAAGGATGGTTTCATGATTTTCTTCTTCTTAATCATCTTGCTGAAGTTTCTTCATCCTTGTTTTGCACTGCCTTTATGATTCAAGTAATTTTTTTTGTGAACTCCAACTGTTTGATTGTTGTTCAACTGAAATTTTCACTTTTCTTCTTGGAAAGTAATGAATTACTCGTATCTTCAATCTTTAATTGAAAAGTCTCATTTGAAGAATATTTTAGCTTCACTATTTTGGGTGTTATCGATTTTAGCTAGTATTAAGTTTTATTGCTATTTCCATAATATAACTTCATATTCAATGGATAATTTGTTTGCTTCTCTTTCCCACGAGGAAGGTTTCAAATTCCTTTGTCCCTTATAAATTTTATGAGAGAAATGATGTTATAATGCATTGCAGGCGTATGACTGTTATCCACTCATGTGATGGAATCTTGCCTAGTAACAATGATCAATCCATCATCAAACGAATTCAGAGTACATAAATTTCATTGAAAAAACTGAAACACTCTTTTCTTTTACGTGTTTGGTTGTCATAATTGTAGATGTATAAATCACTTTCTCGCACATGTTAAGTTATCAAGATAGTTTAGGAAAATTATGGGCTAGTTTGGATCAATATTGGCTCAGCTTGTCTCAAATTTTGGTTGGTTGTGTCAAGAATCTGCTAGATATTCGTGTGAAACGTTGAAACATACTCACATGTATTTATGGCTTGGTTTCTACACATATTTGATTTCTTAAGAATATTTTAAATATTTTAAAAACCTCTGAAAATACTATTTGATGGTTAAAGAGAGAATGAAATGAGATACAAGTGAGAAGATATGCACTTGATAGAAAAAGGGAGGGTAATTTTTCCTATAAAAAATGCAATAGTTTCTAGGGAAATTTTACCTTTTACAAAAGTGAAGGAAAGTTGATACCAAACTCTATGCAGGAAATTTCCAACTTTTCTTCACTCTCGCACACTTCTTGACAACCAAACAAACAGGCTGTAAGAGTTCCATGTTTGGGTAATGGGATTTTTTAAAACGTTGTTGCTTTCGGAGCTTTACTTTATCCAAGAGCTATGCATGTAAGACCACATTCGGATTGCTTCGCCAAGTGATCTTAAAAAATATGGTGTTTTTGAGATTCTCTCGTGAAACTAATAATTATGTTTTGATTAGTTTTAGAAATGTGTAGGTGTAATAGGTTTTAGTATGAGCAAAACATGTTAAAATTATTTTTTTATCGGGACAATTTCATGGCCTATAGCTTGAATCCAGATGTAATGCACGATGACTAAGGTGGGTAGTAGCCTAATATAACTATTTGTGGTTTGGGTAATTATGAATTTGGTCTCAAGGAATTACTCTGCCAATAGCATCTGTTTTCTCTAGCTAAACTGAAATTATTCTTAAATTAATATTGTACATGTAAAAGAAGCTATATATCATCATGCTGGTTTATGAATCACTCACCCATGTTCACGCCAACATCACATTAGTAGAACGAAATATTTTAGCCTTTTAATTACCTTAGACAGTAGATTCCGCTAATGTTCATCTTGCGGGGCCAAAAGATATGTGATGATTTTGAACTTAATCTATCCATATGCTTAGGTTGTCAAAATTTTAAACTGTTGATTAGTGAAAAGCAATAAAACTAGAGCACATCTTACTGCTGTAATTTCACCTTTTATTGATTCTCCGCTTGGTTAAAAAACTATTCTCAAGCATAGACTGCTCATTGTCTGCATATTAGCTATAAACTTCCAAAGTGGTTTCTTCAAGGAAACTAGAATTTTTCCACCTATCTAGAATGTTCAAATTGCACATTCTTTTGGCTCAAGGTTGCCTAGATGTGAGACCTTTGAGAGAATTGACTGGATTCTATGTACTTTTTCAATATGTTTCGTAGAGATCCTACCATTATAATGCTGGTTTTGATATTCAGGTTTGTGGTGTTGTCTGCTGGGATAATCCATGCATATTATGCTCTTGCATTAAAAGTTGACAAAGAAGATTTTGGCGGTCACGATTCTTCAGGAGGGGCTATTTGCTTCAATATCCCTCTTTCTGGTAACTTTTTAATCTTTAATTTTCATTATATTCCACGGTAAAGTATCTGCATAAACTAACGATCCTTGTCACCTTTGTTCAGCTTGCGTGGATTCTAGTATACAATTTGGCTCACGTATGATTTGCTCTTTCGTCAGCAAAATGTTAATTAGTTCATTTACTTCGCTTAGATGTTCAGAGGATGTAAAATACTTCACTTTACTAGTTGCTCTCCTCTTTTGTGTGCATTATGCAAAATTAGAAATTGGCTTTTTTAATGTGCTTTTTGAAGTTTTGTTTTGATCTACATTTTATTGTTCTAACATTGGAATTATAATTTTTCTCTTTCAATAAAACCTAATATATTATTTTTCATTCTTTAGCAAGATATCGTTTTACTTTGTGCTATAATTTGCTAAGTGTTGAAGGTAATATTGATGGTTAACGTTCTTATCTGCATTGATAATAAGAATTTACTAAATAGTTGTAAGATTGGGATCAACATAAAGTAATCTGGTTCAAGCCAATTTACCCATGTGACAAGCATAATGTTCAATTTACTCTCTGTAATTTTAAAAAGAGCACTTTACCCCTATAGAAATTTAAATGAGAAATTTACTCCTTTCAACGGCTCTTTCAATTTGAGAGTGGACATGCAAAGTTTTGCTTAATTAGACAAAAGTAATTTTAGAAAAGTAAAATGCGACATTTTCATAACACCGAGGGGTGTGGTGGGGTAGGGAGGATGAAGTGGCACATTTATGAGTTGAATGAGTTAATATAGAATATAAGAGATGTAGTTTTTATCGACTTTGGTAGATAAATTTATGATGAAAGTAAAATGAGATATTCCATTCAAATATTAAGTTATAAATCGAATATTAGATCAAGAAATTGTCAACCGATCAAATTACATTATTAAACGACAGAAAGGCTATAGCAGCAAACAAAAGAAAAAACATTCACCGGTGACATTTTTCGGCTTCTTCCAGTATCATGTGATGCTTTTCTTGCCATTCCATGTATTTGCTCTTTGTTTCCATGTGATCTATGCAAAATAGATGTTAATCGGCCTGCAAAGAATCACCCCAAATTGAAGCATTAAAAACTTGTTTAAAAACCAGTGATAAATACCAACAAAGCAATCCTTGTTTTAGTTGAAGGCAAAAGAAAACAAAATAAAGCAAGAACAACAAAATCATAGCTAAGTAAGCAAAGGATAGATATACTAGTATCTATTAAGGCTCATTAGGGGATATTTAAGATAATAGTGAATTCAACATCTAATACTATTATGATAAACTATTAAGGCTCATTAGAAGCGAACACTCGTAGAGACATTAGGGTAATATATAGTGTACTTGAAAATAGTTAGTCATAAATCATGATAAACTCTCTTGTTCTAGACTAACTATTATTGACAACAAATAGGAAAAGAGGATAAGCTATTATTAAAGCATCACGCTTCTTTGTAGGAAAGAAGAGTTGTATTTTCTTATTATACAATTATGAGTTGCTTTATGATAAATCAAATATTAATCAACACTTAGACCATTAAATGACGTTCCATTTCTGGCTTCATATGCATTCTCCACCATTTCTACTCTATGAATTTAGTTACTCTGAAACGATAAAATGCTTAATACTTCATGCCCAATATAATGCAAAGAATGGGTATAAAAAAATACCCAATATCCAAGAACTCGGAAAGCTACACTAAATTGGATATAGGGTCAAATAATTAACTTATGCACCAATTGTGGTTTTCAGAAACATCTTCTGAAGATACAACGAAACGTGATACTAACCACTTAATTGAAATATGGCAAAACCAAAGGATGTTCATTTATAAGCCCTCCTGCTACATTAAGTACGATCCATTCTTCAATCTGAAAAAACAGAAGACATATCACATTATAAATTTTTCCAAGATAACAAGACAAACTATAAAACAATTAAAGAACTACATACCAGGTAGCCTATTATGTATTATGAATATCATGGAAGTAAATCTGCAAAGGTTATGACAATTATCATGACAGCATTTCATAAAAGCAAAAGAAAAGTGCAAATTTATTCTTGAATTACCTTTTGGCTTTTAACACAGATAAATAAAAGAATGAAAGAAAACACAAAATACCAAACGAACAAGATACCCAACGATTTTAATATTTTTTTGTAATAACTCTGTAAAAACTACAAAATAACACTTAATAATAGTTCGAACTTTGTCTCAATACACTAATAAAAAAATAGAGAAACAATGTAAACCAATGGCTCAACAAAACACAAAAATAAACTTAATTTTGTTACATAAGAAATAAAATCTTCATGACATGCTATCTACTTAATGTCTATTGAACCCCGAACACGCAATCCGCAGTCAATCTTTGATGGTGATAAGTGTCAGATCCTAGCAAGTCCAAGAAAACCTATTGTACGGACTCTTAAAGATTCGCAAGACTATGTATTGCGGGAAAAATACAGATCCATCCTAACATTCATAAGAAAAAAAATCTTAAAAAACTAAAGCAAATAAGATTAGAGACATAAAACTTATTCATTTAGTTAATGTAACTTTTTGTGCATCGATATACTACCTCTGGTAATCCATTTTGCATTCCTTTGTAAAACAACATAATCAAGCAAACATATAGCCCACAATCATACCTGCCATGTAGACTCATTAAGTACAAAGAAAACTAGAAAAGTGTGTGTATATTTGTGTATTGAAATACTCGATAACAATACCCATTATTTTGTTGTGGAATCCATGTCGGGTATTCATATATAAATTCAACACTCGTGTTCGTATTGTATATCCCTGGAGCCCAAATATGGAGCATGCACTTCATCCACTCAATTTGTAGCTCATAAATTTTACATAGTAAGTAAGATTATATTATGAAATTAATATTACTAATCAACCCATACCTAAAGAGTTGAATATGCAATACAAAAATCTAACTTGGTAAATATGAGAATAATATTCATTTAATATTATTGATCAACTTTTACCACTTTCTTGGCAATCAATTTCCGACACTCTTCCACTGCAGCAATTAAGGCAGAATCACAAATTAATATTTTTTTAAGCTCGAAATCAACAATAACAGGGAACCAATGTATATGCATGTCATTAATTGGAGAAAATATTTAGTCACAACTTCTAAGAAACATTTGGTGACTATTCTTTCCAGAAGTGAAACTTTGAGCGCAATCAAAAAATGTCTTAATGATATTTTCATCGGAATAATGCTGATAGACAAAGTTGCTGCAATTATAGAAAATGAAATTAATAACAATATACAATGTAGTGCCTTTAAAGTATAAATAGTATTACATTAAAAAAAATTAGCACATATATATTAGAAGTTTAGAGCATAAACTTAACGCAGCTGGGAAGTACCACCGATCATGGTAGATATTGTCTTCCGTATAAACCATTGTGCATTCATATGTAACACAATCAATGACCTAGGAATAAAAAGAGACATTAGATTTCCTATATATTAATAGGAATTATATACATAACAAAAAAATAATGAAAAATTGCTTACGTTCCCATTATGTACGTTGCAGGCTTCAAACACATCATATTTGACCGGTTGCATCGCCAAGTTCCAAAATCCACCACAAATTCCACAAATTGAGGTTTGCGTATTATGTAAATATGTCAATTATATTTTACCTCATATCCTTGTCCTCATCGAACAAGTATCTAAATATTTCAGCACCATCGTCCATGGGGTTGAATTGTCTCTTTTTATCCTCAAATCCATTTTGTGGTTCATCATTAGAGGAAGAAGATATGTCAATAACCATTTTTTCACTAGGACCCTTCGTGTTTGACTTATCAAACCTCATATGATGTGGTTGGAGATTAGAACGGTGTCCGCATAAATGTATTGTCATGTTGGTAATCTCTTTTTTCAGATAATGATAGATGCTCGTGCGGGATGTGTCTAGAACATAACTTCGATTAAGAGGTTTTTACACTTGACTCCAAAATACTCGGGGTTTTTAGGATAAAATCTTTCAATTGTGGAATTAGATTAGTGATGCTCCCAATATCCTTAAGACAGGCAACATGACATCCATCTCGTCATCTTGTCATCTGACGGAGAAGTTTGTCATTCATAGTGTTCATTAATTGAATGAATTGTTGCTCCATACCCGTCAATCGTGCAGTTAATAAGACCATTTGATGCCGGATGGCAAAGTCATTGTTGGAAAATACGTTCTTAAGTGATGGTTCCACATGATGACAATTTGTTTCATCATGGCATCCGCTCCCATTAATGTTTCCTTGTTCTGCATATTCAATTTTTCCATCAGTTTTGCATTTTCCCTCAACATTCTCTACATCCACCTCGTCTTGTTGTAAAGATGTTGTACCCTTGTCACGTTGATTTTTCGGCTTACTTGTACCATATGTGGTGAAGCCGCACGCCTATAAGTAGATGTTAATATACATTTATATTACAAAGTATATAAGTATTATATCACTAAAATAAGTTACATTTGCACTCCCGTATCCCCCACTTTCGTGTATATCTGATGTCAATTTACTAACCCTCATTTTGGTAAGATAATTAATGAACGGTAATTCACAACTTGGATTGATATAGTGAGATGACCCATGTGAGCATATCATAGGAAGAAAAAATACCTACAAAAACAAATAAATAGATGTAACCATGTAAAATGTTATACAAGATACGTAGGATTTATTTAATTTATAATGTACGAGTTGTGATTATACCTGGAAGAAAAACAAGCATCCACATATATATGTCTGTGAATTATTTTTCCATTGCTTGACCACTTCATTCAGTTTTCCTCGTACGAATCCCGCCCAATTCACTTCTTTGATATTTTCGAAATTCACAACAAGGTTGAGGTAATGTATAGGGAGATTTTGATGGCGACCAGGAAACAAAACTCTACCAAAATGTAGCATCATATACATAACATGAAACTCATTCAGACTTCGCAATTTTGAAGGCTCTTTATCAAATCTAACATATATACTCTCCCTTTTGTTACATTGAACCAACTTTTGTACTTGTTCAGTCCCTTGAAACTTGTAACATCCAATGTAATGCTTTGATTTGACTTAGGGATTCCAAGTGCATGATGAACTGCTGCATCATCTATATTGTACTAATTATTGTGGATGGTTAGTTTATTTGAATTCGGGTTGTATCTAATAAATATCCACCCAACCATCACCTATCCACCTGGTCAGTTTGAACCTTAGTGAAAGACCCAAAGCCAAGGTCCTGAATTGCAGAAATTTGAGAATTGTCCAGAATATTTTTTATCTCCAAAAGCTTACGAAGAGAAGTTCGGTGTTCGAACTTCTTAACCTGATAAATTTAGTAAGATTAATAATTTTTTATTTAACATTATATTTTTCATTAGCTAATTGAAAAACAGAATAATATGCATATATGTAGCTAAATGAAAAATAGAATGTAATTTTTTTTAAATCAGCATGATTGGAAAACAAAATACAAATTATATATATACATATATTCTCTTTTCAGTCATATTAGTGAATGGAAAACAGAATATACATGAACAGAATATGCACATGTGTATTCTATTTTTCATTCATTAGCATGATTGAAAAGAGTACATACATGCACATGAATATGTACGAGTTAGGATACTAAAGCCATGAAAACTTGTTCAAAATCAGCATACAATAGATCTTAAGTCGTTGTACAAAGTAAGTTGAAACACATATTAAGGAAAACGCATGTAAGGAAAACACATATTAAGAAAAACGAAAGAGTTCCTAATAATCTTGCGAACAATGTTTATAACTAAGTTATACCTCTAGTGAATGTAAAATCCAAAACGCATGAATAAAAAATAGCGATGAGTCCCAACTTGTTATGGAAAGAAATGAGAGGTGATGAAGCATTGTATATCATATCAGAACATTTACTATTGTATTATTATGAAACCCTATTTCTATGAGAAGAAGATGCCATGCACGTATTACTATTGATTCAATTAAGGGCTGATTGAGATAATCAGAACCGAGATACACTAAAACAATACATCACTAGATCCACATCCAGCAGCTAATTTTTTTTAGGTACATTGCGGTTTATATCCATATAGAAATAGATGGTTCAGTAGTTGTTATCAAGGTATGATTTGTTTGTGTTCTACAATAACGTACGTAGCTGAAAAATATATTATAAAACATTTCACAAATGACTAATTATGCTTTTTCTTGAGAAATAAGCTTATTATAAAACTATTACTTGTGCAAGAGTCTCAACATGTGTTTGATGGGTTTAGATATGGACAGAAATGTAAAGCTTATACATGAAGTCCAATAATTAAAGATAGCAAAGTATTTAGCACAATATAGCATTTATACATGTATTGTGATATGGTTAACAAGTTTTTTTTATACATGTGCAAGATTGAAAAGAGAATATAAGTATATATCTTGATTTTCATTCTTGCTAAATGAATGAAAAACAGGATATATATATATATATATATAAGTGTATATATTTATGCATACCACAGGTTGCTCGAATGAATCGACACAACGCTTCACATCCTGATCTTCATACATTCTGAATATATTATTCAAACCGGCTGGGGTCCTTTTTGCATTTTCGATCTATAAGAAAAAACAAGAATATAGAAATTATGATTAGCATTTAGCAAATAATAGACGGTGGTATTTACAAACATTAACTTGGTAACCTTATCATTAAACAAGAAGTCCATAAATCCTTTTTTTTCAAGGGTACCTTCAACTTGACTTTTGTTAGCTTGTTTCTTCGTGCAAGATTGAGAAGGAGTTTTGCCTTTAGATAGTTTAACATTCGACTGTGGGTTGTGTAAGTGTTTGAGGCAGCTCAATACCTAACTTAACCGACTTTACATTATCACCATCACACGTGGATTCATTGTAGGATATTTTCGCGTCACATCCCTGAGTTGATTAGCATTATCCCTACAAGAAAATGAATATAATTAGTAGCTTGGACCTACTAATACTCATACATTACCATATATGATACTAACTCGAATGAATGAAATATGAGGGTGACTCCCAAAGTAAGTGTGTTGAATCGGGAAATAGGACTACTACCAAAACAAGAATCAAGGTAAAGTAATGTTAGCATCTATGGAGGTGGCATCTCCATGCAGTAGCAAACAAATTAATTTGACATCTATGTCGGAGAATTACAAAAAACGTCCTTCACGTTACTTTCTTCCTCCTCCTCTGCTAAGCCCCAATTGAGAATCCATAGTTGTTTATTTTCTAAGATGTTAACATTCTACTCTTTTTTATACAATTCCCAGTCTGTAAAAACTTTAGTACTTTTATTTTGCGAAATTCATAGTTTTGATGGCATTGATTCAAGTCATGATTACCAATTATCAAGACAAATTATTTCAACAGAATAAAAGAAATTATATATTTATTTCCGTCAAAGTTGAGATTATGATATAAATTACTTGACTAAAAACTTTGAATGTTTCCACTCTCCTAGACATATGAGAATTTGGCTGAATTTATTTAAGGGGCATTAGAAAGACATCTAACAGCAGCAAAAACCATGAAAAGATGAGGTGATAGCTGTGATATATATTCTTTTAAAGGTCAAATATGTAAATTAACCTACATCTGCTCTGGCTATATCAACATCCATTGAAGTTGAGGGATCACTTACATGTCAAATGCTCCAATACAGTTACTCAAATCAATGTTTAAAAGTTTTTGAGCTTTGGATCCCTCGAATTTCCGCATACCTTAAATGAAGAGTATGAAAAAATTCAACTCACCATAAGTAAAAAATATAGTAATAAACTAAATAATTATATCTACAAATCTTATGTACTCACCAATTTTTCAAAGATAGAGGTGTGATGAGCTATAATTTCTTCGATTGCTTTAAATTCTAAATTTCCTTTTAATGTCTTTAATTAATCTCGGTCTGAACGTGAGAACATGTGAATGTGTATAGTTGAAATAGTGGTGGAGAAGAAGGTGTATGAAGAAGAAGTTTAGTAGTGACATTCTTGAAGGGCTAGACAACCGTTTACAGAAGAGTGAAGTGAAGTGGGCAGAAGAAATTAGAATGTGGGTTAAGGGTATGGTATTCTTCTTTTTCATTGAAAATGTATCTTTTTGTAATTTATATAAACATGTGTGTATTAGCTAGCATAAATAAGGGATTGGCTTGTAAACTTTGTTATACTTGATCTTCGAATCCTAGCAGTGTAATTTTTTCAATTTATTGAAGACAATGTCTTTGTGGTATGAAAAATGCTTTTGTATTGTTTTTTTCTTTTTTTTTTATTTTATGAAATTCATTTATTTAAATACGAGTATTATATAGTCAAACTCATGATTTAAGTGGATCGATTATAACTATTAAAAAATTTAATTATTATTCACATATGGCCTATTTGGTTGGGTTTAGGCCCGGTCTCGCGAAATTAAGACAGAACTCTTCCAAATGAGATTCAGTAAAACTCATTAAACTCATCACAAATATATTTAGAAACTCATATCAAAATTCTTGAAACCTATAAAACATTGATTTGACACATAACACCTATTTTCCCCTCAAACTTTATAAATAAGACATTGATTTGACACCTACCACCTATTTTTTTTAACAAACTCCAACATCCAAACACAATTCAAGTAAGGTTTTAGCTTTTCAAAAACCACAAAACCCAACACCAAAAATCTAACCAACTGAGGTTTCAAAGATTTCATCGAAACCACCCAAACCAGTTTTTTTTAAAATGAGACCCGCGAAATCGAGCTAATTCCCTTTCAAATAGGTCAATAGTGTTTCTTTTATTGTGTTTATGCCTTCAAAGCCTCTTGGAGACATTGTCCTTGTGATATGAAAAATGCTTTTGTATTTATTTTTTGGTAGTAAATAGTACATGATAATTATTTTTATAATTTATAAGATATAACAATTAGTATCCGAATTTTAAAATTTATAAGATATTATTAATATTACTAATAACTCTCAAGGGCAAAATCGATATATTTTAGGGGAGAAAATTGCACTTATGGTACCAAACTATATACCGATTGTCACTTATGGTATCATAAAAATCGAGGCCGACACATTTCATACCACTTTTTAGGAAATCAATCACTTTTGGGACCACTGTTAAAATAGACGTTAATTGATGATGTGGCAGTTAAGTTTTATTGCAAAATTGATATCAAAATAACCCCACATCTTCAAATTTATTGACAATTTTAGTCCACGTTGTTGTCCAATTTCAAAATTGGCTCGAATAAGATACGTGTGGACCAATTTAGAGATTTTACTTACTATATGTACATATTTATTTAACTAAATTAGTTTTATATAAAATATCAACATGACAGATAATACTTTGACATAAATCCGACAAAATATTAATTAAATATAAAATTTAAATAATAGTATTAATATAATTAGAATTTATTAAAAAATAAAGTTATAAATTACTAACAAAATAATTATAACTTTTCTACAAAAAAAAGACACCAAAACCCCTACCACAACCCAATCCCAGCCCAGCGGCGACCGGCGAGTGGGGGGTGGTTAGGGGGATGGGGGTGGTTATGGGGATTGGGGTTTTTTTTTTTAAATTATAATTATTTTGTTAATAATTTATAACTCTTTTTTAATAAATACTAAATATATTAATATTATTATATAAATTTTAGATTTAATTAATATTTTTTCGGATGTATGTTAAAGTATTTTTTGGTCTGTTAATATTATTTATTAAACTAAATTAGTTAAATACATATGTAAATATAATAAGTAAATTCTCTAAATTAGTCAACATGTGTCTTATTCGAGCCAATTTTGAAATTGGGCACGACGTGAACTAAAATTGTTAGTAAATTTGAAGATGTGGGATTATTTTTTCGAGATTTGTTCGTACGATGCGCCTAAGACCTAGTTAGTTAATCGATTTTAATATTATAATTGAATTTAAGTTCATTTGGAGGTTTATGAAATGTTCAAGTGTGAGGTCTCATCAGTTTATGTTTTATCTTGTTTGCATATTCTATTCTAAACATGATTTACATACATCAAAGAATATACAAAAAAGTAAACATACAACACCTAGCACTGCATAAAATGATTGATCGATTGTCCATCCTATGCGATCTATCACGAGCCAAATGATGGACCAATTGGTCAGTCTAGGGTGAAGAATAAATGACCTAATTTATTACAATCCGTAGTCCCATGCATACATGGGCCTTCACTTGTAATGTCATGTCCTTCTGGATTGGGCCTCCATCCTTTTAGAATTGGGCCTCCATGTCCTCCAAGGTAATGGGCCTCCATGTGGATATCCAAAGTCTTCATGAGGTCTAACTTAAGGCCATATTCTATTACATTTTATGTGTACAAAGATAGGGCACCAATTAGACCCATTTAATTACAACCCAACCAAGCACAACACAGAACTTAAGGGCAATATCGATCAACCCACACATTCCCTCAAGAATATGATAAATTCACATAATGTCAAAAATATAAATTTATCGGCTTTTTAAAATTTTGATTCATAATAATTATCCATATTAAATATCTCTTACTTGAGATTTACGTAATCTATTATGTCTATCTTGATTAGGTTGGTTAATTAAGATGGTTACAAATCTATTAAGATTCTTATCTTATCCAAAAACTCCAAGTTTCACAACTTATCTAAATCTCCAAGATTCTCAAGATAATCCTATTTTGATTAGATCACATAACTAAGGTAGTTTTCAAATCTTCCAAGATTCTCTACCTTATCCAAAACTCTAAGTTTCTCTAATCTTCCAAATCTCTAAGATTCTCAAAATTTTAAAATACCCAAAAAGAGACCAACTAGGATTCAGCCACGCAATGACCAATCTGAGGCCACCATGTGGCATTACACATGCTGCCACAAAAGGCCGCACGTGTGATTCACGTGGCAGCACATGGCAGTGTGCGGTTCATGCCAGCACGCGACAGACATCCCATAGGCTGCTGCCGCGTACTGCTCGCGCAGCCAGCGCGATGTTTACATGCTGCTCCGTGAAGCAGCTCACGCTTGCAGCCTAGTCGCGGTGCGCTGCCACCATGGTTGATAAAAAAAAAATTATGGTTACTCTATTTAAATTAAAATCAGTGTGTAAATTAATGATAATCCAAATAAAATAACATGATAAAAATACGAAATCAAACATTTCTTTTAACTCCAAGTAAAAACTTTTATGTTCTAAAACATGCATAGTAGAAGAAGTATCCAAATAATAAATCAAACATATGATTTAATCACTAAATTTGCAAATTTATATATAGACATAGCCAGATCTGGTTCTGATACCACTTTTGGGATACTTTAGGAAAAGGACCCTTCAGGCAACGGAATTCAAATACTTTTTAAAGGTCTCCTAGAGAATTTTATCAGGATACAATCTAGATGTATATATATATATATATATATATATATATATATATATATATATATATATATATATATATATATATATATATATATATATAAATATGTAAAATGATAAATAAACTATAGCAATAAGTTATACCAATTTCCTTGCAAATCCAAGCTCGACAAAAGTGCGTAGATAAACTCTCTCCTTCTTTTGCACCTTTGACCCAAGCATTATTTAGAGCTCCACGTGTTGCTCCTCTAAGAGTTGATACACCACAATATCACAAAAATCTTGATAATACTAATTGGCTAGAACATAGAAATTATCAAAATCTAAACTAGATAACAAAATATGAGCAAAATCAAAATTTCTCCTTTGGAAGAGAGAGAGATCGCATTCGAGGGATAGAGAGAGAGGGAAAAGAGTTTTCTTGCTTTTCAAGACTTATGTTAGATGTGTGTCTTAGATCTATATCTCTTCATTTGGATATATATATATATATATATATATATTAAAAAAAATTTAAAATTTTAAAATTTGAATTTTCAACTGACTTATTTTTTTTTAATCTTTTGATAAATTTTAAAATCTTGCGGGAAAAAATGAATAAATAATAATTAATTACTTAGAAAAAATGAATATTCATTTTGTATGGTCAATAGTCATGCATTGGAGTTAAATGTTTTTACCGAATGACGCACCTAGTAAGTGGCTGAAGGGAATGGGGGCATTGCCCTCAAAGAAAAACCAGTAGAATTTATATCATAAAATTGAACTACTTTAGCTCAATTGATTAAGTTGCACCATTATTATTAAGAGGTCTGGGGTTCAATCCCCGTAACTTTCCACAACATTTAAATCCTTTACTAGCCGTTATGGCACGTGGTACTCACGTGCATAAATTTATATGACTATATAGCATTTCATGTAAAATTACATAAAAAATAGAGACAGATGGATGTGTATGTATAATTGAAAATTATTGATTAATTAAGAGTACAATTGTTATTAAAACAACCACAAAAACAAAAAGTAAGTGCAATATATATATATAGGAATAACATACCATATCATAGAAAAGTAGAATTAGTCAATAACTAAGAAGAATTCCTGACAAACTATTAAGCACTCCACAAACTAAAGATCCTGACAAATCTAAGACAATAAAACTCGAAACCTATAAGCTTTATGGTACTTACCGCCGAAATTACAGTGGTTCATTGCAAAAGGAGTGATTAATACCCAAACTCAAACTTAAGTAAGTCATCTGCAAATTGCAATACAAAAATAAAAATAAATAAATAAAAATATCAATTATATGCTTATGCTTGATAATATATGCAGAATGAAAAAATTTGCAATTGCAGAAACATGAAAGGACTTAAGGATTGTTGGAGAAGGAAGAGAAACAGGCAAAGTAAACTAAAGCAGATTTTTGTGACAACGAAGACAGATCTTTGCAATCTCAGAAAACAAACCTTGAAATTTCTCATTGTGAGTGCTTCAAAACTCAGCATATCTCTTCAATCACATAACCTATATATGGGTGACAAAAATCTGAGATATAATAAGAACAAAATTAGGGGAAAAAGTTAATGAAAGGCAAAATAAATTGAACATATGGAGAGGGGGCTGAGACCAAAAAAGACAGATGATATACGAAAAATTAATTTGGACGATAATATAAAGCATGTTAACTATAAGTTTACAAAAACCAACTGCAAAAACAACGAAGCTCCTGCAAATATATAAAATTCAAACAATTAAACCTTCTATTATAACTTTTTTCGTATTACGTTAGAAACTCTTTTGGAATTCTCTTTGAATATTCGCCCTCTGCAGAGAAATCTGACAATTGATGCCAGGAGAGGGAGGAAATAGGAGAAGATTTGAGCAGGAAATTTTTAAATCCGAGCAGAAACATTGGGAAAACTTCCATGTTTAGGCGATAAATTAGGTTATGGGAAGTTATTACAAACTGGAAATTACATATAAGGCCCTTTAGTGTACATGTGTAAGGTTCATTATGCATTAGAGTTGGGGTAATTATGGAAAACACAATGTTGGTATAAGAACGGTCAAATTAATGCATAAACTTCCACTTTTAACCTTTGTGCAGAACAGAGTTTTGAATTCACGATATAATTGAAGGGCAATTTACGTAAATTGACAGAAGAAACCGCCGTTTTGTGAGAGGAAATCGCCTTTCTTTTTATTAGTAGTATAGATATAGATACTACTAATAAAAAGAAAGGCTTTTTTCTCTCACAGAACGGCGGTTTTTTTCGAAAATTTACACAAATTGTCCATAAAATTTGGAATACAAAAACTATAGAGTTCAGATCCAAGGGCAAAAATGTCAAGAAAAGAAAAAATCGAGCAGTTGTTATACCAAAAAAGTATTTTTCATATTTAACCTTGGTACGTAATAATCATGTATTCAGTATCAGGGCTAATATTGTACTAAATTCATTTCAACTTCTACCCCCACTCACCTGCACGTCCGAAGTATAAGGAAAATTTGAATTCATCCAAATTATCAACTTCCATTAGCCACCAAACCACCTTTCTCTCTCTCTCCGCAATTTTTATTTTGATTGCTTATTATCACTCTCAACTTTAATCATTTGGTCTTCATATCTATAGTTTCTTTTTTATGCCCAAATTAAGTTTTTGGAAGGAACCATAAGATGAAGGCAAAAAATTTGTGTCTCTTTTTTGCTTTGCAATCAGTGGTTCGGTCTCGGGGACTGGGGAGTTCAGCAAGAAGAATTATATGGGTTAGTATAAATAGTTACATCTGAAATCATTATTTTAATTTTCACTAATTGGGTAATCCATTTGCTTTTGTTGTTTAGCTTTTCTTATTTCTACAATCCAATTTTATGTTTTCCAAATGTTGATGTAGTTTGGTGCTCTACGTTCTCATGTTTTTAATTTTCACTGATTGGGATTTTACTAATTTTAGTCTCAGATTTTTTTTTCGGTGGCACTAAGTTTGTAGGTATCCCCTTCAATTGTGTATGCATAACCTGAGCAAAATTTGGTGAGTTGCACGTTTCTTAATCTTATTGCTTTTAGTTATGCAATTCTAACTCATTATGAAAATTAATTTTTTTTCATAAAACACGTTTCATTCAAATAAATTTATACGCGCGAGTAGGACTGTCAATCGGGCCTGGTGAGCCGAGCTTTAGATAGCTCAAACTCAAATACTATTGGGCTTCATAGTTATAGGCTCAAGCTCGGCTCATAAATTTTTTAATTGTTTCAGCTCAAACTCAGCTCATGTAACATTTCGGGCTTCGGGTTTATATCGGGCTTATGTCGGGTTTATTAATACTAGCAAATGTTACTCCATAAATAAAATAATTACGCACTAATATGAATAAATCACTCTTACTTAATACACATGAGACATGAATATGTAAATTCACACTTGTTCTTCATAATATTAAACATTAAACAATATTAAATTGTATTACTGTATCAGATAAAAACTTTTCATCATCCTAGAAATTGAATTATTGATATACGTTTTTTTTTTTATTACTCTAGGTAAGTAGAGTTTTAGTGTTCCAAGACTTCCACATTCCCAATCTTGATCACTTTTTTTTTTATCTTTTCCCTTTTTTTTTCCTTTATGTTTTCTATTTGGCTTGTACAATTGTATGTAATTGATTTTGATATTGTTACATAATAATTAGCAGTAGTATTCGGTCGGGCTTTATTCGGGCTGAGCCTTATTAGGCTCAAACTCGGCTCATAAATTGATCGGGTTTAATATAATGGCTCAAAATCGGCCCGGCTCACAATTATTCGGGTTCGGGTCATATTTAATCGGGCCGAGCCATCGGGCTTCGGGTAAGCCCGGCTCAATTGACAATCCTACGCGCGAGTACCGCATGCCACAACGGCTAGTAAATATAAAAAGAATTCACTTACAGTTTTCTCCTTATTTTTTTATTTAGTGAAATACTCCATAAGTTGGGCTATAGATGTCAAGGCCCAGTTACCATTAAGACTTTTAGGCCCAATAACATCGGGCAATTCTAATTATCCGTAGAAAAGCTCCAAACAAATTATTTATAGAACCCTCTTATCTTTTGTTTTAAAAAAATTCTAGGGTTCTGTTATCTCTTACCTAAAATTATCTTCAACTCACACTATAATCAAATTTCTCATCAATTATTTCCACGTAAAGGTATAATCTACTTGTTCGTTTTTATTCCTATCTTTGTTTATCGATTCTTTCAATTTGATAGTGTTCTTTTTTATTAGAGCAGGAAATGGCGGCTACACACCTAACTTCCGCTGCATCGTCAGTTTCGAGAAAAGGATTTGCTTCATTTGAAGGGCTTAGGGCTTCAAATGCAGTAAATGTCTCATCTTTTTCACCTATTAAGCAGAATTCGCTCCCTCTCCGTTCATTCCGAGGTTTTGTTGTCAAGGCTGCTACGACTGTTGCCCCTAAGGTATAATTTCTTACAAATTGATAATTGTAATTACCTTAATTTATTAAATGTAGGTTTTTTGTACTGTTATTTTGGTTATGTTGTCTTTGTTTAATTCAATAATATGTTTGTTCTTAGATGTTTTTGTTTTTTAATTCGGAAGTTAATTGTATGCTCGATTGTTGCTATATCTATGTTGCATTTGATATATGTAGAAACAAAGAGTTAGTTTTATCCATTGATTGAAGTTTTGTTTCTGTTTTTTGTTTAGAGTAGTTAAGTATTAAACTTTCGGGAACTTTCCCATAAACATTTGAATTAATTGTAAATCAAAGAAAGATGTTGAAAAAGAAAGAACTCTATATTTCATTGCGATTGATTCAAAAATGTTAACTTTTTGGTATCGCTGAAACGTATTCAAGTTTCGATCCATGATTTTTTCTTATCATAGTGTTAATGAGTGTCTTTGGGTATAATTCGTTACCAATTGATAATTGATAATTACTTTATTTTATTAAATTTAGGTTTTTGTTATTTTGGTTATGTTGTCAGTGTTTAATTCAATAATGTGGTTATTCGTAGATGTGTTTGTTTTGAATTAAGTTCATATTTATGCTCAGTGATTGCTATGCATATGTTAGACGTCCAGAGTACTGCGTTCTAGTTATATGCTATTCGAGTTGCATTTAATATATATAGATACAAAGAATTAGTTTTATCCATGGATTAAAGTTTTGTTTTTGTTTTTGTTTTATGTTTTGATTACTTAAATATTAAACTCTCAGGAACTTTTCGATAAACATTTGAAAAAATGGTAAAATCAAAGGAACATGTTGAAGTAGAAACTACTCTTATATTATAAAACAGAAACTTCTTGGTTTTTTCTTTGGTTGAAACGTTTCGAAAATTTGATCCGTAGTTTTTTCTTATCGTACTGTCAGTGAATGTTTTTGGGTATAGTAGGTGCACAATAACACTTGGTCATATATTTTATTGCTTTCTTCTACATGGTCTTCCATGTTGCAGTTATAGGGTATATTAACTAGCAATGTGAAATTTAATATTTGACTCCTGCACGTTATAACGTTTGTAGTTCCCTATGTCTGATATTTTTTTGTTCAAGTAATTATCTTGATATAATATATTGAGTGTATTTGTTTATTTATTTTAAAAGAAAAAGCTCAGACTTGATTCTTTGAGATGTGTTTGTAAATGCAATTACCTTGTAAACTATTCAGTACACTTCTCTCAAGCCATTGGGTGATAGAGTGTTGGTGAAGATTAAGACAGCAGAAGAGAAGACTTCAGGTGGTATATTGCTACCAACAACTGCTCAATCAAAACCTCAAGGAGGTGAGGTCGTTGCTGTTGGTGAGGGTCGTACAATTGGAAAGAACCAAGTGGGCATTAGTGTGAAGGTATAATTATAATTCACTGCATTTAGGTTTCATGTCTCGACTCTACTTGTAATGAGTGACTTACTGGATTATCCTTGTGCCTAGACTGGTTCCCAAGTGGTCTATTCCAAGTATGCAGGGACGGAAGTTGAATTCGATGGATCAAATCATCTTATTTTAAAGGAGGATGATATTGTTGGTATTCTTGAGTCTGATGATGTGAAAGAAATGAAGCCTCTTAATGACAGAGTCCTCATAAAGGTTAGTGATCCATTTTTCAATGCTTCATCTTTTGGTTGAAAAATTGTTTATTTCCGTACACTTATTATAGGCAGTTTTGAACGTCATATATAACGAGGTTAAATATTAAATTTCAGGTTGCTGAGGCTGAAACAAAGACTGCTGGTGGTTTGTTCCTAACCGACGCAAACAAAGAGAAGCCTTCAATTGGCTCGGTAAATTAAAATTTTCAAGTCATTCTAAATTGATGCTTATGGAGTTATGAGACAATGATAATCCTAAATAGTTACGCCATTGACAGGTTGTTGCTGTTGGTCCTGGTACCCTTGACGAGGAAGGCAACAGGAAGCCATTATTGGTCGCTCCAGGAAATACAGTTTTGTACTCAAAATACGCAGGCAATGACTTCAAGGGCAGTGATGGTTCAGACTACATAGTTCTACGGGTCTCAGACGTGATGGCTGTCCTTTCTTAGTTCGTTTGAGTCTGCCCTTTTCTTCGGCATCTAAAATATTCCAGCAGAGATAATGAGAACATTGTTGTAATTTAGACATCAACACATTTTTGCGGCAAGATAATTGTAGTTCAAAGTTGAATATTTTAGATTTATGGTTTCTATGTTATTATAAATACAAGAATCCTCATTCAATATGAAGCTTTACAATAGTACTAAGAACTTTTTCTTCAAGAGCAACAGAGTCTTTGAGTCTTTGCTTCTTGAGAATTTTACAATGAATATACAATAACCTAAATAAAACATCAAATTAAAGCACTCTGCCCTTTTTATACTAAAACTTGGGCAAAAGGGTAATCCTCTATAATCACGAAAGCAATGTTCTTTAAGCAATAACATCTGTAACTGCTCTGCCAATGGCACGCTCACAAGTAACAAATAGCTCTTTTGTTCCTATGCAGTCAATTCACTTAAAGATCGAGCGCAAAGCTCGGGTGGTGATAGTTAACGTGGGACAAACTAGTAATTTCACCGGTTGAATGAAGTAGCTGAGTTATCATCATAGTGTCCTCTCCACGCATTACCACTGTCGGTTCCACTGCAAGCTTGGTTCGGCACAGGTAACTGACCTAAATCTCCATCTAAACTCATCTTCTGTACTTCAGCAGAAGATAGTATCTTTATGCTTTGAACACAGCTCACAAATTCCCTGGAGAAAATAGATTAGAGAAGCAAAATTCTTGTTATTCTTGATACTGTTCTTTCAACAAAAGAAACAAGAAAGGACAAATAGAACAATAGCACAATACTTACTCCCATGGATCATCTCCAACAAGTAATATATCATTTTCATGGTCTACGTAAACAAGCTTCCACTCAGTCCGTTGTGGATCTTCCAATAGCCCTTCAATACCAAACATACGAGCAAGATCTTGCCTAAGTTCATCATACCCCTTGTAACGTGTCACATCTATGGTTCTACCCACCGAGCCTCGTTTTTGAACCTTATCAAGTTTTCAAACAATATCAGAAAAGGTAAAGAGTGAAATGCAAAAATACCCCCTATGTTTAGCCTTATTTTTTGTTATTTTTTTATCTGCGAAAAAATCCCTTCCATGCAGGAAAACACATTTTGCAAGAAAAATAACAATTATATCCCACAAAATGTGAAAACACCACTCTTAACCTAAAAATTATCAATGATCACCCTGTTAACTTTAAAAATTGGCAATTACCTCCCCATTGACTTACGAGGGAATTTCAAATAGAGTTTTTTGCTGATAAAAATAGAATATAGGGAGAGTTTTTGCAAATTAAAACAACACAAGGGTATTTTGCCCAATTAGGAAAATCACAGGGGAAGCTCGAAAAGGTAATAGTACCACATACATACATACATGTGAGAGAAAGATACCTTGGTGTATGTTCGCATACGTGGGGTTTGATTAGACCATAACCCACCATTCAAAGCACCTGTATCATTAATAGGAGCATCATTCGAACAACCTGGATTAAACGGCATAGCTTGTGGCACCCCGAACGACTGAGAATTGATTCCCGAGGACAAATCTGTCTCAATATCCCTTGGATTACCACTGTAATTAGAGAGCAAGTTTTGAATATCCTTTCCAGAATCATAATCCCTCGAAAACAAAGCATCTGGTGCCAGACCATCAAGACTAGCTCCAAAAGGAAGACTATTCCGAGTATGTTGTGATTGAACATCACCATCAAAGCTCGTAACTGGAAAATTAGTTTGGAGCCCACCAGCATCCAAACAATATGATGTTGCAGATGAAGAAGCATCCAGGTGATCCAGCTTACGTTGCGCTTTAGAGTCGGGAAGTTCATGTTTTATTCTCACGTCTATCTTGTTATGCATCTCGTGCACCAAATTAGGAGCATTGTTTCTGAGGAAGTTTGATTGTGAGGCTTGTGATTTGTTAGTCGAAGGTGAGATTGAACAAGACGGGGCATCAGAGTGGGGACCGATTGTGAACGGAGTCTTTTGCTGGGCCTGAAAATGGTTGATGGGAGTTAGTGGGGTTGACTGAAGAAGCCCGTTCAATTGTTGGCTTTGTTGTGCTTGCTGTTTTTGGGATAACTGAGGCTCGGAAAAGTGATTTAGTGGGCCCGAAAATTGTTGTTGTTGTTGCTGCTGTTGCTGTTGCTGATGTTGCTGCTGTTGCTGCTGTTGCTGATGTTGCTGTTGTTGAAGTTTTTGGAGATATTGGAGATGTTGTTCGGATAAGCTTTGCTGTGATGTTTGTTGCACTTGAGGCCTCTGAGTAAAGTTTTGCTGCGTCAAATGTGACGGAGTTCTGAGGCTCGATTGTTGTTCAAAATGTTGCTGAAAAAGCATGTTAGTCGAGGGGTCATTTTGCTTCATTTCTACGTTCCCTGTCATTAACTGCTGCTGCTGAAGCTGAGAGTATACTGTCGTTTGTTGTGTGTTTTGATTTGCAATTTGATCGGGAGTTATACTGTTTGTCGACTGTGGCAACATCATTGACTGTTGTTGCTGCATTACACGCTGCTGCTGCTGCTGCTGTTGAGTTTGCTGAAGGAGGTGGGGATGAGTTTGCTGCATTGGCGACTGTTGTTGGGGCCAGGACACGGGTGTTTGCTGGAGTTGACCAATGTGTTGACTTTGATGATTTCCGTTTCTCAATTGAAGATTGTTAGATGTAGTTAAAGGTGGGGATTGGAAGCTCATAAGTTTCGAATGATCATCGTTTGAAGAAACCATGTTCGGTAATAACCCCGACTGATTTTGTTGCATGCTCATCCACTGGACTAGATTCATTCCTGGAAATAATGAACTTGTTGCATCTTTTAAGCCAAATTCGTCAGCCATCCATGGCATTCCTCTCTTCAACATATTCTCCATATTCATATCATCGTCTGTATAATAATCATTATCTAAGAAATCTATTTGAATCTATTAAATCGCTATATATCAAAGTACAAAGGATAAATCAACTATTAAACTAGAGAAATAATTACGCTAGTGGGACTTGAACCCAAAACCTCTTGGTCGCCTCAGCTTTTGTCGCTAGACTACGGCCTCGTCGACCGTAAAATGTAGTTGAACATAAATAGGACAAAATTTAACATGCCATTTGTTGGACAGTTTTTTTTACCTGGGAAACCTGGATGATTTGGGAACTTGGGCCGGAAAAATGGCGGCTGGCATATGTAGAATGGCGTGACAACAGGCTCGATTTCCCAGATCGAGACACGGCTAGGACGTTCCCCTGCGGTTGATTCGTCCCATCCAACCTAGTAAAGAGTAGATATGAATCTAATGCACTAAAATCAAGGACATCTTGAAAAATCCACCAAATCTCTAAAAATACTCTCAGAAAACCTAAACAAACGGACCTCAAAATCATCCTGAAGATTTTACCTGAAGATTACGCCACTGTGAACCTTTCCATCTTACCGGATCCAAGTCACTTGTACCAGTAACCGTACCCATGTATCTTCTCACTCCCGACTCCTCGGTTTCAAACATCATCCTAAATCGCATGCCGAGCGAAACTTGTGTATACATTGCTTTATTATATTTCGCTAGCGGAATCACAAATTCCGCAGGGCTGGCCCTGTCCGTAGTCCATACAACATAAAAAAATTAGAACAATTTTTTTTTCTGGTTTCTCAAGGGTTATCAGGTCTTAAGACTTAATCTGGTGCTTCAGACATATCATATGGGAACCTCTCCCAACAAGGATTCAAACCTGGGTTCGCCACTTTGAGGGGGCTAGTCCTTCCATTAGACCAATCACCGGTTGATAAAATTTTAGAACATTGATTCTATAAAAAATAGCATAAAGCAATGAACTATTGCTTTATTTAGTACCTTGGATTGTAGAATATGGTGAATGGGCTGTTATTTGCCGCAGCATGAGCTGCAGCAGCAAGAACACCAATGTGCATGCTATCACTCGATATCACGGACGAGGAAAGTGCCGGCTGTTGTCTATTAGCTCGTCTTATTCCCAAAAGTAGCTGTGATTTTTCATTCCTATATCATAATTAAATATGTTTGGTTATGGTATTCGATTTTAAATTGTTTATAAAATCTTGTCGTACCTTATGAAAAGGATGGCATCACCAGCTATGAGTCTTTTCGAGCTCACGAATACACTCCATCCAGTCGTCAATAAGTGTCTCTTCGGTTGTCCTGAAATTTGTCGGAAATGATAATTTTTGGTTACTGGGTTTTAGAAAGTATATCACCAAGGAAAATGTTCCTTTGCATCAAATATTGGAACATTGAGCCCCAATTTTTGATCATTTTCATTCTCTTCGTCATTTTACTTACAAGTGAAACGCAAAAATACCCCTTGTGTTTTGGCTAATTATAAAAAAGACCTGTGTTATTTTTATTGGCAATAACCCTCTGTGGTTATTTTTTATTAGCAAAAAACCCCCTCCCAAGCCAACCCAAGACAAAATAACAATCATACCCCCACCAAAGGATGCAAAAACACCCCTCTTAACCTTAAAAATTATCAATAACCTCCCCTTTTAAATTTTGAAAATTGCAATAACCTTCTTGTTCACTTAAAAAATTGACAAAAAAACCTCCCTATGATGTATGATATTAAGGAATTTAAAATGGGTTTTCTTGCTAACGAAAAAAGAACATAGGGTGGTTTTTACTAATAAAAATAACACACGGTTTTTTTTTTTAGTTAGGCAAAGCACAAGGGGTACTTTTGCATTTAGTCTTTTAAATACTGAATTCTATAACCAAAGATAGCCTCGTTAATGTCGGGAAATAATTACCTCTATAAATATGTTTGAACGTCCATGTTTGGTCATGCAAGTCTTTGGCTGCTAGCTCTTGAGCCGGAGGTTGCATTGAGAAATCCTTAAAAAAAAAATCGGTTAAGTAGAGGAACGAGATTTAATCTACTCACTGAATCAAACTAATTAACAAAAATGCTAAATTAAATAATATACCAAAGGTGGAAAGATCTTCTCAGCTGCTCTACGAGGAACTGAAAATCCACCGTGAGTGCTCGTGTCACTTGCCGTAAGAGTTTTGCAGAAAAACTCCGCAGGTTGTCTACTGTGCTTAAGTCCAAAATCAGATACAAGTAATGCTTCCTGATCATACTATAAAATTACAAGAAATAAAATCAGCTCATTTATGTTCAATTCAAGTAGAAGTACATTCAAAACGTAATTTCAAATTACGAAAAAGACCTTGCTCACTGGTTGAAGAGTCATCTGAGCATAGACCTCATCAGTCTCAACATCGGCCTAATGAAGAAAAGACCATATCATTAAACGAAAGAAATTAAGTTACACTGAACTTATTACTATTATTCAAGATAAATCATTTATTCCGATCTTTTCATACATGTAAGGTGACATTGTGAAGCATACAAATCAACTTGGAAGGAAGATTCGGATAATTTGGAATGCCACCGGTCTCTTTCTGCATCGATGCTGCCACCTGTAATTCGAAAATTATATATATAATTATCTAAAACTTAAATAAAAAATGTCGGTTAATCTCGAAAAAGGGAAAGAAAACCATACTTGCTCGCTGTGACCTTGAGGAAAATAGACCACGAGACTTCCAACGGGTGGCAAAGAAACCAAAGGACCAGCACAAGCATGCCATAGTTCCGAGTTTATCACTTTCTTTTCTCCTGTTTTCATTGAAATCGAAATTTTTTAACAATTGATTTTTTATACAATAAAACATATCCTTTTGGTTCTGATATTACTTCTTTTTAAGTCAAAATTAAAAGAAGATTCAATCGAGTGCATTTTTTCAAGATTGACATTAATTTGGAAACATTTATAGTGTTCAAATTTCCAACTTATAAGGAAGAAATGTAAGCCTAGAAATAATAATTCAATTAATCTTACACCAGCAATAGAAGAATTTATTATGAAAGGCAATTAAAGATTTTGCAACTCAATTACTTCATAGACCAGATTAAAGATCTCAATTGACTGCTAAAAGATTCAATATTAAGTTTATGAAGGCAAAGTAATTTAACTTTATACTTTTATTAATTTAAAAAAAATTAAAAAAAAAAATCTTTTGAATTGACTGTGAAACAAATTTGAGTTCATAAAGGCTAGGAACATTAAAGAAAAAAAAAACATTGAATCAATGAATATGAACAAACCTTCTCCTGAATTTGTCACAAATCCACCAGATGGAATCTTCATTGCCACCAAAATCTTCAAAATTAAATACCCTTTTCCCCAAATTACCCTCCCTCAAAATCTCATCAACCAAATAATTTTCTTTCCTCAATCAAACACTACTTACAATCAACCTTTAAATTAAACTAAACTTCCATTCTCCAAAATTGATCAGTATAAATTTCAATTTCACCTCCACCATATTGCCACCATATTGATAAACACTCAAGCTTGTTCCACATTCAAGAAATGTCCCTTTCTTTTCAAGAAAACACACAAAATTCACCTAAAGTTGGAGATGGCCATACAGTTTGGCAGGCGTCTGTACAGGAAACACTTACTAAAAATGGAAAGCCGTAGCCCTCGATGTTGCGGCGGAGCAGCCGCGATCAAGGAGGAAGGAATCTTGGGAGTCGCCGGAATATCCGATGCCAAAATAAAGGGGAGGAAATTTCTTTACAACACAAGTATGAAGCAAGTGTATTATTACACCACCATCATAGTACAGTTGTAATAATAATAATCATTAGTACTTTAAATTGGTTTTTTTCTCCATAAAACGTAGTTTTATTTATATATTTATTTTTTATTTTTGTGTGTGTGTGTGTGAAGAAGGTGGGGTGGGGGGTAAATAGTAGAGAGAACAGGCCGACATAAAACCAGCTAGAGGGGTTAAAGAAATAGGGGCGTGTTTGGCTCTTTGAAGACATTTTTCTCTTGTATAATAAGGAATTTAATTTCCTTGATTACTCTTCTCATGTGTGGTTTCTTTTTAATGTTTTTACTTTTGTATTGTTTGGTTGTGGAAAAAGTGATGTGGAGAAAGTGAGGGAAAGTAAAGGAAAATTACTTTTTTTTTTCTTCCACTTGTTGTTTGGATAGTAAAAAAGAAATTTATTATTTTCTTTCAACTTCTATGCAGGAAAATTTTGTGAAGAAATATTTCCCTACCTATTTGATGGGAAAATCCTGGGAAAATCTTGAAAAAAATTTAGAGTAAATTGCAAAATACCCCTTGTATTCTGTCTAACTATCATAATCCTCCATTTGTGATTTTTTCCTGCCAAAAGTTCCTTTGTGCTTATTTATTACTATTAGCAAAAAAAGTACCGTCTCAAGTCATTATAAAATTATACCCCTACAAAATGATGTAAAAGCAACCCTTTTACCTACAATATTATCAGTAACTCCCTATTAACTTTAAAAATTGGCAATAACCCCTTTTTAACTTTGAAGATTGATATAAATTCGGTGACTAAAAAATATACAATAGCATCAAATCAATCTAAATATTACAGTTAATATAATGAAAATGTTATTAGTCATACAATATTTTATCAACAAAGATAACGTAATTCTTATCTTGAAATAAAAAAAGAACAAAGAACGAAAGATGATATTAACTAATTTTTACATAAATATCAAGCAAAGAAAAGTTAAAGATTTTAATTATATATATATATATATATATATATATATATATATATATATATATATATATATATATATAATAAATGTGTAAGATATTTTAGTTTATTTATTTCATTATTGTTAGCTTTTATTTGATTCAATTACTCAGTTAGTACTTTATATATATATATATATATATATATATATATATATATATATATATATATATATATATATATATATATATAATAAATGTGTAAGATATTTTAGTTTATTTATTTCATTATTGTTAGCTTTTATTTGATTCAATTACTCAGTTAGTACTTTATATTTTCTAGAGCTTGATTTGATAAGTTTTATTTACAATTTTAATATATTTTACAATTTTGAAAGTATTCATAATCAAACAAAAATATTATATTTCTAAACTTTCTTGACAACCAAACATCTGCAAGAAAATAGTTTTTCTGATAACCAAATATGTAGAGGAAAATGACTTTCTTTCCTTTTCATTTCCTTTCCTTTCCTTTTCCTTTTCCTACAATTTTCCCTCACTTTCTTGACAACCAAACAAGCTATATTTCACGAGTTAATGTCAATTTATCCTCCGTGTGATACATAATTTTTAATTTATCTATTTATAATTTAAAAAAGAAGCAATATACCTTCTTCAATTGGGGAGTGTAACTCACTTGCTTAAATTCAGAGTGAATATGAAAAATATATCATAACACATGGGTAAATTATCACATTTCTCATAACGCATGGGTAAATTATCACATTTATCATAACGCATGGAGTAAACTGTCATATTATCATAACACAGAAGGTAAAGTGCCACATATAAAATTGCTAAGGAGGCGGTGTCAAACTTTTATAAGATTTTAGGGGGTAAATTGTCACATTTATCATAAAGTATGTGAGTAAACTGTCACATTATCATAACATAGGGGGGTAAAGTGTCACATATAAAAATACTAAGGAGGCAGTGTGAAACTTATGAATTTAGGGGGTAAATTGCTTTTTTTCAAATCACAGAAAAATAAATTGAACATTAGAATATTACAGGGTTAAATCGTAGTTAACTCGAAATTTAATCCTTGATTACTCGCATCATGTGAGGTTTCTTTAATCTTTAACATTTAACTAATGATTAGATTGTAATTATGCTGTGTAAATAAATAGGGCAAGTTTTTTTATACAATTTTGTTCATATTTATTGAGAGCATCAATTATCATATAACATGCTCAACAATGGCCAGATTTACATTTTAGTCCTACATGATTGGACCATCAATCTTTTACGTTCCACAGTACATATTTTGTTCTGTTTAAAATACTTTGCATTTTTCGGTTCCATCGACTCTTATGGAACCAAAACTGCAACTCTAGAGACAAATCCATGGGGTTAATAATTTATAAATGATAAATATTGATTATTTTATAAGACAAAAGTGTATTTTTTAAAATCGAATGATCAAACTGTAATTTCATAATGTATGTGATAAAAATATTATTTAAAATGGTATGGGACCAAAAAAGACAAGATATTCTAGTATTTTTTAACCAAAAGTATTAGTTATGGAGTACGAGGCCAAAAGTGTCCAGAGTCATGGGGTTAATATGAATGTAGTTTGACTGAGTTTGATTTTAGTTTGGTCTCAATAATTGGTTTTTGATGTTTCGGCGAAATATTTGAAACTAGATTTGGATAATGGTTGTAATGGAATATTAAGATTGTAAAATATTATTTAGTAATAGTTGGTGGATTTTGAAACTTTGAGATATGACTTGGATTGATGTTTGGTTGTTAGGGTTTGGAGGAGAAAAATAAGTGGTAAATGTCAAATCAATAAATTTATGTGTAAAAAATAGACAGATGTCAAATCAATGACTTATAGGTCGCAAGTAGAATTGTGTAGATTTCGATTTATCTAAAACTTGAAGTTTCGCTTGAGACCTTTTCAAACTCATTATTTAATTGGATTTAACCCGATTTGATTAAAACCAAACCAAGACAAACTAGATCCATATATATACAACCATAGAGTTCAAAATGCAGTAGTGGCTTCGGTACTTTATCAAGTGTGTTGGTGTGTAGCAAAATGTTTAAAATGGAATAATATGTATACTTAAATAAATAAAATAAAAAAGCATGCTATTATAAATCTAATTCATGCTATTGTGGTTATTTATATATTTTAAGAAAATAATCAATCACAATATACATAATGATATAGCATGGATCCCAAGTCCAGATTCGTACCCGACCCGGTACAATCTTAGGGGCAAGGGAGACCCATGATGCGGCCACAACGTCTAATGACAATTTTCTCAAGATTCACTAATGACAATTTTTATGGAACATTGACTCTGACTTAGAAGGAATTACCATGCATGCAAACTGTATTCCTCGAATCGAATCGAGGAAGATCTTAACCAATCTAGATCTCATTCAACCGATATAAATACACATATGGTGTGATCATTTAACCCTAACAAACAATATTGTGTATCCTTCCTCTGCAATTCTCTTTGTGTAAGTTTCTAGCACTCTGCTGACTTAAGTATTGGAGGAGGTTTCACCGGCAATGCCCCACCCCAATGTGTAACCTTTGTTTTGAAAGTAATTCGAAGCAGGAGATATTAGGAACTTTGAAGCATTGCATACCAGATCCAAAAATCAGGTATTTGTCTTGCATCAATAAACATATATCATAGTTAATTTGTTGTGATCAAAGTATTAAGGCAATACCAACAGGTGATTGATTAAGTGGAAGGAACTAGTCATTACAAAGTAGCGGACTCAAGTATGAATCCCCTGTTGGGAGAAATATCCACTTAATGTGTCCAACCCATTTCGAAATGGATTAAACCCTTAGGAAAAAAAAATATTAAGGCAATATGTGCCTTGGTTTCTATATATGGAACTACGGCTTTATCCCACTTTGCACCCTGGAAATGCATCATTTTGGCACTTTGCACCCTCGAAAAAAATCAATCCCACTTTGCACCCTGAAAACATACTCTGCCTTCCACTTTGCACCCTAGACCCATTTTTGGCCAAAAAATAGGAGGAGCAAGGGGCAATTTCGTAATTTTCAACTATTGTCAATAAAAATAATACAATAATTTCACATTATATCTGTCAAAATACCTCTTGTGCTTTGTCTAACTATCAAAAACCCCATTATGTCATTTTAATTAGCAGAATCCCTCTATATTTATTTTTCATTAACAAAAAAACACCTCCCAAGTAGAAATGACAATTATGCACCCATCACAATTAACCTAAAAAAATTTCAGTAACCCCTATTAACTTCGATAATTGGCATTAACCACATATTCACTTAAAAATTTGACAAAAATCTACTTATGATTTATTAAGAATTGGTTTTTTTCTAATAAAAAAATGAACACGGGTCAGAGAATTTTTGCAATTCATGCTTAATAATCAATTGGAAAAAAAATTCTCTGATAATCAGTTAAAAAATTCTTGACTGATTAATCATGCTTAATAATCATTAATTATCTATATAGTCAGTATAAAAATTCTCTGACCCGTGTTAAATTCTAAAACTTCGTTTAACTGATTAATAATTCTAATAAACCCATGTTAAATTCTAATAACTTCATTTTAACTTCAGTATAATAATTAATGATTATTAAGCATGATTAATCAGTCAAGAATTTTTTAATTGATTATCAGAGAATTTTTTTTCCAATTGATTATTAAGCATGAATTGCAAAAATTCTCTGACCCGTGTTATATTTTTTATTAGAAAAAAACCAATTCTTAATAAATCATAATGAGATTTTTGTCAAAATTTTAAGTGAATATGTAGCTAATGCCAATTTTCGAAGTTAATACGGATATGAATTTTTTTTAAGTTAATTGTGATGGGTGCATAATTGTCATTTCTACTTGGGAGGTGTTTTTTTGCTAATAAAAAATAAATACAGAGGGATTTTGCTAATTAAAATAACAAAAGGGGATTTTTGATAGTTAGACAAAGCACAAGGGGTATTTTGGCAGATATAATGTGAAATTATTGTATTATTTTTATTGACAATAATTGAAAATTACGAAATTGCCCCTTGCTCCTCCTTTTTTTGGCCAAAAATTGGTCTAGGGTGCAAAGTGGAAGATAGGATATGTTTTCAGGGTGCAAAGTGGGATTGATTTTTTTCGAGGGTGCAAAGTGCCAAAATGATGCATTTCCAGGGTGCAAAGTGGGATAAAGCCATGGAACTACAGCATTCTCTCTTTGACTATAATCAAATAATTAGGTATGTAATTGTGTTCGATAAAGACTAAATTTAGTAAAAACTTAACTAAGAAGCTAAGTGTAGCATTTGAATCCAATTATTTGCAAAACCCAATGTTTCTCAACATTGTAAAATCAGAATTTACCATAAGATTTGTTAATGTTGCCGAGGAACATGCATGTCCCTTTGCCTTTTCCTCTAAACAATAATAATAATACTCAATTAATAAAAGCACTCTCGTATTGTTAATTTATTGATGATGAACTGTGTTTTGGTCCCATAAAAGAATATTGAGAAATCATGTGCCTTTTCCACTTCCTTCATTAATTAACGGCCTTAGCAATAATGACACTGAGATACCAACACATATTTATAGACTTCTTTTAGGTTCATTTTAATTTTATTTAATGGTAAATACATTGTTACACTAAACATTATATCGAATTGAATTATTACAATAATATGAAAGTGAACTAATTATTAATATTAAACTAGAGAAATGCTTGTATGAAATTAGAGAAAATACCCACTGTCGCGGAAGTTAAACCCATAACCTCCTGATCATGGAACCTCATCCTTAACCACTTGGCTGAGGCCTCATCGACAAGTTCATTTTAGTTACTATGTTTAAAAGTGGGAGGATGATAGGGTTAACAGATAGGGTTGACTTTAATTTAAATCAAATATTTGGCTAAATATTACTAGTAATTTAAATTTTATTGAGAAGCAAATATTTTGCTAATTATTACTTGTAATTTAGATTTTATTGACCTAGGTCATTAACCGATGGCTCTGACACTTGGTGATTATATTGAATTCCTGAATTTGTTACTTTGGAATTGCTAAAATGATTGTTATTTAATTTCGATTTCCACTTGTGTGGATACTTCTTAGTTTATTATTATTTTTTTAATAATTTTATCTTTGTAATTTAATAGTAATAAAATATATAAATTGACATATTTTTACTTTTCACACAAATTCAGAAACTCATCATTATGATAAAATATCTCAAATATCCTTGATAATGATGACTATTCACTACAAGAAATTTGTACTTTAGGGACGAATTTCTTTTGCGCGAAAATAATTTTGTGGCTAAAACTCACATTAGGGTACAAAATTTTATTTTTGTGCTTTAAAGTTTTCTATACAAATATAATTCATCCCCAATCGCTATTCACAATATGCAACAAAAAAATTCATCCCTAAATATCCTATTTTGGTACGTATCCAAAATTTTCGTACCAAAATAGAATCCTTCAACTACATAAAAGAAAAGATCGTGTATAATTATTTGGGCACGTTTAAAAAAATTGCAAGACTCACTTCGTCCCCTATCGCTTTATAGAGCAAAAAATAATTACAATGCGCTTTTTTTATTTTTCCTCATTTAATTTAACATATCAGGTGTTTTCTCACTTCACTAGCTTCAGTCAAAACCTAAGTCACGGAATCACCTCCACTGCCACAACAACCTCGCCGGAAAATTGCCACGCCTTACCGCCGCACCTTCACCGTCCCACCGCCACACCTTCACCGTCACACTGTCGTACCGCCGTTAGTAGTCTTCACTTCAAAAGGATTTTTCTCGCCTCTGCTCTAACTCAAACATTTCCACGCATTCAATTCTCTCTGAATTTCATTTTGATTTATTTCTCTCATTTCAGGATAGTTAAGAAGTGAAATCTCGGAGCATTTTTCTCACTTTCAAATAGGTATATTCGTCTGCCCCTAATTTGGTTTCCCTAGTTTGGCTGAGTAATTTGACGTACTCTGTTTTATTTGCTTTTGCTTATCTTCTTTAGTAAGGTAGACAATGATATATATGTTGCTTTGGATTTTGGAGATTATGTATGTGTGGGGTGTGGAGTGAATTGCAGAAAATGAACTTAGGAAGAATATTGAGGCATTTTACCAGAAAAATTGCACTCTTGGCTGAATAATGTTAAGCATTCAGTAGGTGTGTTTTACTTTTACACAACAAGGAATTGATAATTCAGACTTGCTAATGCATCTACATAGCACATTAGCTTAGGATATTACATGTTTGGTGGAATCTTTTATATATCTATTAGCTTGGAGTGTACTACTTTTGTCCAATTTCATGATTTCATTTATGGCATACTAAATTGATATTTTATCCTAAGTAGATTAGGACACCGTCAATTTCATTTATCTTTGCAGCAGTCTTTTACTTAGTTGCAAATGTGCTCATTTCTAGTGGTTTTTAGTGGAACTTGTGTAAGGTGGAGTTTAGCTTGAATCTATGAATTCTAGCATTTGCTTAACCTTATTATTTGATCGTCATTTTTGTATTTTAAAATTTACATACCTAAAGAGAATTGAAAATTGTGTTCCTAATACTATAATTTCATTGACAGTTCTCAAACTCATGTCATGACTTATGGAAATGAAGGTGTCAAATGCTTATTTATACTTAGTCAGGATATTATTAGCAGATTAAATGGTTTGTTTTGGCATTTTGACTTGTAAAATCTTTATATTATGTGGATCTTATTTTGCTTTATACTTGTGCTCTTTTTGTTCAGTCTATACTATTATGTTGGCATGGATTATGCAATGAGCAACCAAGTACCCAAAGATTAAATGAACAAGCTATGTCAATAGAGTGAAAGAAAAACATATTTTTCACCCAACAAAGCAGGCTGCATTAGACGACAAGCCTCCAAAGTTGACTAAAGAGAACTGGGAGACTCTTTGTGCTTATTGGAGTGACCCGAGAGTCCAGGTATCAGTTATTGGAGTACACCGAGTTATTTGACTTTTGTAGATACATTATCATTATAATTTTCCTAACAAGTAATATATCATTTCTCTTGATGCAGGAAAGATGTGAAATTAATAGAAATAACTTCTATTAATATCGAGTTCTTTCCTCTTACACATTGTACTGATGGGAAATGGACAACTTCTGAGTGTGAAGTTAGATATGTGAGTATATAATGAAGTAGAATCTAATGAATCAATAATTTATATTATATCAATATTTATACTTTTGAATTTCATCAATTTTGAACATAAATCTATGCTAGATGTCCAAGCCAAATCGATAGCAGAGGGAAATTCGAAGACGGCGAATGGATGTTATGATGAAGTTATGGGTGTGAAATCAGGCTACGATAAAGGACTTGGATATGGACCATAACCTCCAAGAAAAAATTCTAGTGCAAACACTAAGAAACAAGAAGAAGCTCTAAGAGATTCTCAAATTAAGACACCCGGCTGAAAGAACGCTTAGGGGCAGCAGAAACTCAATTGGATGGGTTTAATGCTCGTCTAGCAAACCAAGACAAAATTCTAAAAATGATATTACCTCAACATAATCTACAACCACCTACCTCTGATTAGTAAGTGCTTGAATCTTTCAATTGAATTTCTTTCTATATTATGTTCATGCTTTATGTAGTTATGAAAATGTGATTATTATAATGTGCAGAAATGTGAACAGAGTTACTGATTTGTGTGCTACTGTGGTATGTTAATCAGCCTTTGGTTTTGTTTCTTGCATCAAAATGTGCCTAAATATTTTTTTCCTCTTAATTTTTTCTTCATATTGAGCCATATGCACACATGGTAATGTCCAAACAGGTTGAGCATTTTTTTTTGGGGCTAATGCTTTAAATTTGTTAGTGATCTTTATGTTGCTAGTTGGAAAACAATTTGTTGGCTGGTTTATACTTTACTCGAAATTGGTTATTGGTTTTTATTTACAGCTGATAAGTATTTTTAACTTGCAGATTCATTGACTTCTAGAATGAGTTGGTACTAGCTCCACTTGGAAGGAAAATATGTGATTAGATTTTGTTAAAGTTGGATAATACTTGCTTTGAGCAACTTGTTAAATATTTTGATTCTGATCAAAATATAAAACTTTTAGGACCTCTTAAGGAATCTTGCCAGGATATTCTCTAGTTGTATATATATGAATATAAATTAAAACGATAGTATAAGTTTACACGTTATACCTATCTCCTTGCAAATCCTAGGCTAGCAAAACGAGCTCTGAATTCTCCTCCAGCAAAAATCGATCCAGGCTTCTCAGGAGCGCCCCACGTGTTGCGCCTCTACGAGTTGATACACCACAATATCACGAAAATAATATATCTTGATCGGCTAGAACACAAGATATATTATGATCTAGGATTTTGGAACGATTTTGGAACAAAGTCGAAAACGAAAAATTCTTCATAAAGGAAGACAGGGTTCGGCTATTGCAGTGTGGGAGAGGGAGAGAGTATTTTGCTCTTGCTCAATTTTTGCTTATTGAGTTATGTAAAAAATAACTACAAGAAGGCTACTTATAGTTATCTCCCTAACCTAGTCCTATTAGGACTAGGGCTATTTGTTGGGATTCGGTAAGATAGACAGCCCTAGGCACAGCGGAATATAAAATTTTAGGACCACTTACGGAATCTTGACAGAATACTCTCTAGTTGTATATATATGAATAAATAAAACGATAGTATAAGTTTGCACGTTATACCTATCTCCTTGCAAATCCAAGTTGGCAGTCAGCAAAACGGACTCTGAAATTCTCCTCAGCAAAATCGACCCAAGCTCTGCAGTAGCGCCCCACGTGTTGCGCCTCTACGGGTTGATACACCACAATTACACGAAAATAATAAATCTTGATCAGCTAGAACACAAGATATATTATGATCTAGGATTTAGGAACGATCTTGGAACAAGATCGAAAACGAAAAATTCTTCCAAATGGAAGAACAGGGTTCGGTCGATCACTTAGGAGAGGGAGAGAGAATTTTGCTCTTGCTCAATTTTTGCTTGTTGAGTTATGTGAAAAGTAACTACAAGATAGCTACTTATAGTTATCTCCCTAACCTAGTCCTATTAGGACTAGGGCTCTTCTCTCCTACATGGGCCATGACCCTCTTTAATTCGAAGACCAAGTCTTCTAATTAATTCATGGCCCAGTTAATTAATTTGACCAGGCTTTATTTAATCTCTCAATTAAATAGCCCAATTAATTAACTTAATCTCCCATTTAATTAAATCAGACTCTAAGTCCATTTAATTAAAATCCCTTCTAATTAATTAATCCACAAATTAAATTCCAATTTAATTTATGATCCTGGTCCAATTCCAATTGGATCCCAATTTGTTCCAATTGGGTCGACCCAGTCGACCCACCCATAATAATCGACCCAGTCGATTATTCACCCAGTCGACCCAGTCGACTCGGTCGTTCTTATTTCCTCGCTTTCGCTTCATATGTATTGTGTATGCCCCCGTAGGTTCACCACATAATTGGCCGTGGGTTATAATTAAATATTATTTAATTATTCGAGTAAGATTTACTCTAAATCAATCGAACACTCTGTCGATTGATCATTCCAAAATTAGCACCCCTGCCAATTTGGGAATTCTCCCACACTCCACGGTCGATGTCCAGCCACAAGCCCATGGAGCCCAATCTCTGGTGAATTAATTCAGTGAACCTTTTAACTCATTTACAATTTCCATATACGACATAATCTCTCCATCGATCAATCTCCCAGTCGAGACTTAAGGGTATGGTCTTTCATCGGTTTCCCTTTTCTTTTGTCTTGACCTTATGCATTCTGGTCTCGAAATAATTCTCTTTGACTTAATCTTTATGAGCTACTTACATAAAGCCGTCAGATACCTCGGCCGAGGATTTTACCAGAATTAATTTCTCACAGAAATCCATAGGAGAATTTCCCAACCTATCAAGTCGGGTCAATGGATCCTTTGTTGATGATATGAATCTGCATACGAGTTCCTCTATACCCAATATGAGTCCTCAGAGACTTTCTGGCGATCTCCAGTTAGTCGGGACTCAAATCAAAGCATAGACGTTCTCGCACCAGATAAACCCTATCATCTCAAGTAGTTAGGGATCGTTCCTCGTATACTATTGTAAATTGGAATAACTTCAACCCCGATATGCGACTACCGCTTCCATGGTGAGTTATTTTCTAATTGGGGTATTCAGTGCGCTTGCCATCCCAGCAAGCCACCCACTTATGTGTATCGACTATCCCAGTCACGCTCGTGGACCCCAGCGTTCTCCAGTTCATCGGAGTATACACAATAGTGAGAGTCTAACCGAATCCAATGATGTCCTATCTCTATTGGATTCTACGACTCTTGAATATATTCTAGATCACGGCCTTGGAGATCAGTCCACGGGTTGTCCCATAGCCCTGTGATCTAAGGACTTCTATCCTTATGCGTAGATAATTATTACATAAGATAAAGTTGACCATATATATAAATGCATTTATTAATCCAATCGAATGGTCCTTTCAATTAAATGCAGCCAAAACAGTTGGCTTGCAGGACACTATTCTATCACTATTCTCTCCTACATGGGCCATGGCCCTCTTTAATTTAGAAGACTAAGTCTTCTAATTAATTCATGGCCCAGTTAATTAATTTGACCAGGCTTTATTTAATCTCCCACTTAAATAACCCAATTAATTAACTTAATCTCCCATTTAATTAAATCAGACTCTAAGTCCATTTAATTAAAATCCCTTCTAATTAATTAAATCCAACTTAATTAATTAATCCACAAATTAAATTCCAATTTAATTTATGATCCTGATCCAATTTCAATTGGATCCCATTTTGTTCCAATTGGGTCGACCCAGTCGACCCACCCATAATAATCGACCCAGTCGATTACTCACCCAGTCGACTCGGTCGTTCTTATTTCCTCGCTTTCGCTTCATGTGTATTGTGTATGCCCCCGTAGGTTCACCACATAATTGGCCATGGGTTATAATTAAATATTATTTAATTATTCGAGTAAGACTTACTCCAAATCAATCGAACACTCTGTCGATTGATCATTCCAAAATTAGCACCCCTGCCAATTTGGGAATTCTCCGACACTCCACGGTCGATGTCCAGCCACAAGCCCATGGAGCCCAATCACTGGTGAATTAATTCAGTGAACCTTTTAACTCATTTACAATTTCCATATACGACATAATCTCTCCATCGATCAATCTCCCAGTCGAGACTTAAGGGTATGGTCTTTCATCGGTTCCCCTTTTTCTTTTGTCTTGACCTTATGCATTCTGGTCTCGAAATAATTCTATTTGACTTAATCTTTATGAGCTACTTACATAAAGCCGTCAGATACCTCGGTCGAGGATTTTACCAGAATTAATTTCTCACAGAAATCCATAGGAGAATTTCCCAACCTATCAAGTCGGGTCAATGGATCCTTTGTTGATGATATGAACCTGCATACGAGTTCCTCTATACCCAACATGAGTCCACATAGACCTTCTGGTAATCTCCAGTCAGTCGGAACTCACATCAAAGTATAGACGTTCTCGCACCAGATAAACCCTATCACCTCAAGTATTTAGGGATCGTTCCTCATATACTATTGTAAATTGGAATAACTTCAACCCCGATATGCGACTACCCCTTCCATGGTGAGTTATTTCCTAATTGGGGTATTCAGTGCACTTGCCATCCCAGCAAGCCACCCACTTATGTGTATCGACTATCCCAGTCACGCTCGTTGACCCCATCGTTCTCCAGTTCATCGGAGTATACACATAGTGAGAGTCTGACCGAATCCAATGATGTCCTATCTCGATTACATTCTACGACTCTTGAATATATTCTAGATCACGGCCTTGGAGATCAGTCCACGGGTTGTCCCATAGCCCTGTGATCTAAGGACTTCAATCCTTATGCGTAGATAATTATTACATAAGATAAAGATGACCATATAATAATAAAATGCATTTATTAATCCAATTGAATGGTCCTTTCAATTAAATGCAGCCAAATAGTTGGCTTGCAGGACACTATTCTATCAATCTCCCACTTGTACTAAAGCCAACTTTTCATACTTCTGATTCCCATCTTAGACAGATGTTTTCGGATGCCTTTGAGGCAATGGCTTAGACAGCGGGTCCGTCGTATTATCCCTTGAGGTGACACGTTCCATCTTTATGTCTCCTCTACCATTGATATAACATATCAAATGGTATCGTCTTAGTTCGTGCTTGGATTATGATGAGATCTCGACTCCTTCGCTTGCGAGATAGCTCCATTATTATCACAGAAGATAGTAATGGCTCGACAATGCTAGGTATCACATCTAATTCCTGGATGAAGTTTTTCATCCAAACACCTTCCTTTGCTGCTTCACTCGCGGCAATGTATTCTGTCTCGGTGGTTGAATCTGCGGTAGTGTTTTTCTTAGAGCTCTTCCAGCTTACCGCACCACTATTGAGGCAGAACACGTATCCAGATGTCGACTTGAAGTCGTCTACATTACATTGGAAGCTAGAATCACTATAGCCTTCCAATTTCAATTCTCTTCCACCGTATACCAAGAACAATTCCTCAGTCCTTCTCAGGTACTTCAGAATTGTCTTTTACGGCTATCCAGTGCTGCTCACCTGGATCAGAGTGGTAGCGACTTGTAACGCTTAAAGCGTATGCTACGTCTGGTCTCGTACTCGAGACATATACTCGAGACATATTGCTTCTCTCTTCAGGCGTCTTTGGGGCCATAGACTTAGAGAGTGCAATTCCATGTCTCATTGGAAGCAATCCTCTCTTGGATTCTTCCATATTAAATCTTTTCAAGATTTTATCTATGTACTGCAATTGGGAGAGGCCCAGCAGTCCTTTTGATCTATTTCGGTAGATCCTTATACCCAGTACAAAGGATGCTTCTCCCAATTCCTTCATTGAGAATTGTGTAGATAACCATGCTTTAGTTTCGTACAACACTTTCACATTGTTTTCAATGAGAAGAATGTCATCAACGTAAAGCACCAAAAATTCAACTGTACTCCCACTAATTTTCTTGTACACGCAAGGTTCGAACATGTTTTTGATGAATCCAAAAGTTTGGATTGTCTCATCGAAACGAATGTTCCAACTTCGGGAAGCTTGCTTCAGTTCATAAATGGACCTCTGGAGTTTGCACACCTTGTGTTCATCTCCTTTGGATGTATATCCTTTTGGTTGCTTCATGTAGATCTCCTTGTCAATGTCCCCATTGAGAAAGGCAGTCTTTACATCCATCTACCATATCTCGTAGTTATACCACGCAGCTATGGCCAGCAAGATTCGAATGGATTTAGACATTGCGACGGGCGAGAAGGTCTCCTCAAAGTCGATGCTTGGCCTTTGAGTGTATCCTTTTTGCCACCAGTCGCGCCTTGTAGGTTATTACCTCTCCGTTCACTCCAAGCTTTCACTTATAGATCCACTTGCAACCCATGGGAGCTACTCCCACTGGTGGATCTACCAAGGCCCAGACCTTGTTCGAGTGTATGAAGTCCAATTCGAATTCCATGGCTTCACGCCACTTTCCCGAGTCTATGCCTAGCATAGCCTCTTCGTAAGTCCTTGGGTTGGTTAGAGACTGTCTAGTCTCACGCAGCAGACCGTAGTACCTCTCGGGTTCTCTACGTTGTCTTTCTGACTTACGAAGTACCGGTGTACTTTCTGATGTACTTTCATGCTCTTGTTCTCCCACTGCCTGTGATAATGGGTCAGCTTGATCGACCTCTTTGGTCTTTTCAGCTTCAGTGACCTCATCTAGTTCTACGTTGTGTTCCTTCTTGCCTAGCAAGAAATACTTCTCCAAGAAGTGTGCGTTCCTTGAGACAAACGTAGTTTATCTTGTAGGATCGTAGAACTTGTATCCTATAGAGTTTTCTGGATACCCCACGAATTGCATAAGATGGACTTTACGTCCAACTTATCTCCCACCAGCTTATTCACATAAGCGGGAGACCCCATGTGCGCATGAATGCATATGAAGGTACAATACCAAAACTCATATCACGTAATATGTTTTTGGAACTGGCTTCAGAGATACTTAGCTCAGTATCTTCGATTTTCTCGATCAAGTTTTATTTGTTTGAATAAGGAATTTCATGTAAGATTTCTTAATGGACATTTACATGTCCAGAATGCTTGACAACATACAACGTCTCGAGCGGGTCTTACATTTCGAGAATCTAATTCTCTATTAAATAATCAATGGCGTACTGCCAATGCATGTACGATTTTTGAATCGATCAAAATCTCTTACATGCTTTCATTGATTAGGCTCTCTTCTTTTATTCCAAAAGTAATTTGGAATTGTACATCACAACGTACTTTTACCCATGAGGGTACTAGAGACGCCTTATCTCCCACTAATGCTTTAACGTTTCTACACACTTATAAATGGATTAAATCCATTGCAACTGTTTATGCCTCTTGGTTGCCTAGCAACCAACTACTAAATCTAATTTCCATTAAGCAAGATTCGAAAGTCGGTTACTATATACAGCATCCAAGTCGAGCTCTGTCTTTGAATCTTTCAATTCGGAAATATGTTTTAGTATTCGTGTATCGCCTTTCGGTTTTTACAACGACTCAAGTGTGTGAAATCTTGATTATTTATATTTTATTGACTATGCATATTATATTTAGTCGTTATATGAGTATCCATACTCATTTGCTTATGTACATCTTTTGCGTATAAATCTTATAGCGCAATCAGTTCCAACCATTATGGAACTATCACATCCCTTAAGACAAGGGATGGTATAAGCAAATTCCAATGATCTAAATAATTCTTGGCTTTAGATGCATTGAATGCATCAATGAGTGCTTCATCGGGCATCCAACACCCTTATGCATTACTTTAACCATAAGGTTAAGTTCAATAAAATTTAATCATCCCTTATGGGATGAATAGGTTCATTTCCCTCTTCCCTTGATCTTAATCCATGGAAGAATCATTTTGATTGACTTTTCAACTTATCATCCTTACAGAAAAAACCTCCAAGGTTATTTCCCTTTAGAGAGGATTCATTCCTCTTCTTCCATCTCTCGAGCCTTTTGAGGCCTTTTCACAAGATGTTACTTCCCATTCATGGGAGACTTCATGTTTGCCTTCAAGAAAATTTGGGCTTGAGAACCTTCCTCAACCCTCTGGTGAAACTTATCACCTTTCTTATTTGAAAAGTAACTTCGAAAAAAGGCAGATTGGTGAAACCTATCACCATTCCAGTCGAAGTGTAACTTCGAAAGGAAAAACAATGAAATCTTTGTAAGGAGATTAGTCCTTGCTTGGACTCGAGAATAATTTCTCAAGTTTCGAAGTCATTCAAAATTCATTTGGGTTCAGTCAATTTATTTGATTCAAGTATGATGGTAAATATTCATGGATACATAACTTATGATAAACTATCATGACGATAAATACGCGGCAGATTAATATCAATGCATAATTTACAAACATGGTTTTCATTTGTAAATTACTCCCACTATTTTTGTCGAATACTTATGCCCCCACATAAGGTTCGCGAAATAAAAATTTCCTAATGGGCTCAAGGCCCAAATGCAATCGCTCAGTACCCACGACTCGTTGGCCATACCAATCGATCCACTTGGTGGGCGATCACGTCGCCGGTTAACCATCCCAACTAACCCTTGAGTTTATTCAGCCTCGGTTTTCGTTATGGACCCACGACTCGTGAGACATCCATACTTACTCGCGTTAAATCATGTCCAATACCCGTGAAGAGAAATAGCTCAATCCTAGACGCCCCACGACTCGTGAGACAGCGCCTAGAACCTTGCTATCCCCTCCCTTGGCACTAAACTGTGCATCGAGGCAATAGACATATCATCTTCCTATAGCTCGACCCACGACTCGTGAGACATCGAGATATATTTGTACAATATGCCTAAGACCTAGTAATTGGATAGGCTCGGACCATAGACACTATTCATATGCGCCCGTTAATCGATTTAATATTCTAATTGAGTTTTTAAGTTCAATTGGAGGTTTTAAGTTTTCTTCGTGCGAGGTCTCATCAGATTATGCTTTATCTTGTTTACGTGATCTATTCTAAGCATGCAAGACATACATCAAAGAATAATAGTAAACATATATCACCTAGCATTGCACATATGATTGGTCGATTGCCCATCCTATGCGATCCATCACGAGCCACATGATGGACCAATTGGTCAGTCTAGGGTGGAAATTAAATGTCCTAACTATTACAATTTTCAAACACATACATCATGGGCCTTCTTGTAATATCCACCTTGATTGGGCCTCCATGTAATGAATTGGGCCTCCATGTCCTCCAAGGTAATGGGCCTCCATGTGTGGATCTCCAAGTCTTCATGAGGTCTTCTTGGCTCCAAGCCTAATCTAAGCCTAGCTTATAAAAATAAAGGCCCTATTCTATTACAATTGTTTGCGCAAGCAAGGGCACCAATCAGGCCCATTTAATTACAACCCATAAAATAAATAAATCAAAACTACACAGGGCTTAAGGGCAAAATCGACCAATCCACATATTCACTCAAGAACATGCATAAATTCACATAAGGGCATAAATGTAAATTTACCGGCTCCTTTAATTTTAATTCACAAAAATTATCCAAGTTAATTTAATTTTGTATCATCAATTAATCTCTAAGATTAATTAACTCTTACTTGAGTTCTAAGTAATCTACAACTCTTATCTTGATAAAGTTGGTTAATTAAGATAGTTACAAATCTTCCAAGATTACTATCTTATCCAAAACTCTAAGTTTTCCAATTTTACAAATCTCCAAGATTCTCAAGATAATACTATTTTGAATGGATTAGTTAACTAAGGTAGTGTCCAAATCCACCAAGATTTCTACCTTATCCAAAACTCCAAGTTTCCTAATTTAATAAGATCTCTAAGATCTTTTATCTTGGTAACTTACTAGAAGAGATTAATTTTAATTAAATCTCTTATCACAATTGAAACTCTAAGTTTCCTTGTTTAATAAGATCTCTAAGATCTTTTAATCTTGGTAACTTACTAGACATTAATTCTAATTAAATGTCTTATCACAAATGAAACTCTAAGTTTCCTTGTTAATTAGATCTCTAAGATCAATCCAAGATTCACCAAGATTCCATAACAACCATATATCCAAGATTTTATCCAAGATTATCCAAAATTCTGCCACGAAAATTTTGAACCACCATGTATCGTAAATCGTTGGCTTCAAATTGACAAGAATCCAACATTTTGCAATTAACAAAATTCAATTGCAATTTAACACATAACATGGCTTCAAATCTTACGTAACACCTTTTCCAAATTAAAACAACATGCATGCTTTGACACACATGGTCACGTGAACAAAGGAAAAAAAAAAATTTTGTGCCGAGCACTAAATAATTAAATTCTCACCAAGAGAATAAAGTGCTGATGTATTAATTTTTGTTTTCCTTTTCCTTTGTTTTAATTTATGTTTGATTACTTGTTGATTTAATTATAAACAAATCCAGTTTAATTAAATCCCAATCCAAAATAAAAATTAACACGATAAAATTTTGAATCAAAATTTTACATTAACTCTAAGTTAATAGATCTACGTCCTAAAACATATACAGTTAAAGAACTAGCCACACATAAATCAAACATATGATTTATAAAAACACAGAATTTGCAAATTCATATATATACAAAGCCTAGAGTTGGCTCAGATACCACTGTTGGGATTCGGTAAGATAGACAGCCCTAGGCACAGCGGAATATAAAATTTTAGGACCACTTACGGAATCTTGCCAGGATACTCTCTAGTTGTATATATATGAATAAATAAAACGATAGTATAAGTTTGCACGTTATACCTATCTCCTTGCAAATCCAAGTTGGCAGTTAGCAAAACGGACTCTGAAATTCTCCTCAGCAAAATCGACCCAAGCTCTGCAGTAGCGCCCCACGTGTTGCGCCTCTACGGGTTGATACACCACAATTACACGAAAATAATAAATCTTGATCAGCTAGAACACAAGATATATTATGATCTAGGATTTAGGAACGATCTTGGAACAAGATCGAAAACGAAAAATTCTTCCAAATGGAAGAACAGGGTTCGGTCGATCACTTAGGAGAGGGAGAGAGAATTTTGCTCTTGCTCAATTTTTGCTTGTTGAGTTATGTGAAAAGTAACTACAAGATAGCTACTTATAGTTATCTCCCTAACCTAGTCCTATTAGGACTAGGGCTCTTCTCTCCTACATGGGCCATGGCCCTCTTTAATTGGAAGACCAAGTCTTCTAATTAATTCATGGCCCAGTTAATTAATTTGACCAGGCTTTATTTAATCTCTCAATTAAATAGCCCAATTAATTAACTTAATCTCCCATTTAATTAAATCAGACTCTAAGTCCATTTAATTAAAATCCCTTCTAATTAATTAATCCACAAATTAAATTCCAATTTAATTTATGATCCTGGTCCAATTCCAATTGGATCCCAATTTGTTCCAATTGGGTCGACCCAGTCGACCCACCCATAATAATCGACCCAGTCGATTATTCACCCAGTCGACCCAGTCGACTCGGTCGTTCTTATTTCCTCGCTTTCGCTTCATGTGTATTGTGTATGCCCCCGTAGGTTCACCACATAATTGGCCGTGGGTTATAATTAAATATTATTTAATTATTCGAGTAAGATTTACTCTAAATCAATCGAACACTCTGTCGATTGATCATTCCAAAATTAGCACCCCTGCCAATTTGGGAATTCTCCCACACTCCACGGTCGATGTCCAGCCACAAGCCCATGGAGCCCAATCACTGGTGAATTAATTCAGTGAACCTTTTAACTCATTTACAATTTCCATATACGACATAATCTCTCCATCGATCAATCTCCCAGTCGAGACTTAAGGGTATGGTCTTTCATCGGTTTCCCTTTTCTTTTGTCTTGACCTTATGCATTCTGGTCTCGAAATAATTCTCTTTGACTTAATCTTTATGAGCTACTTACATAAAGCCGTCAGATACCTCGGCCGAGGATTTTACCAGAATTAATTTCTCACAGAAATCCATAGGAGAATTTCCCAACCTATCAAGTCGGGTCAATGGATCCTTTGTTGATGATATGAATCTGCATACGAGTTCCTCTATACCCAATATGAGTCCACAGAGACTTTCTGGCGATCTCCAGTTAGTCGGGACTCAAATCAAAGCATAGACGTTCTCGCACCAGATAAACCCTATCATCTCAAGTAGTTAGGGATCGTTCCTCGTATACTATTGTAAATTGGAATAACTTCAACCCCGATATGCGACTAACGCTTCCATGGTGAGTTATTTTCTAATTGGGGTATTCAGTGCGCTTGCCATCCCAGCAAGCCACCCACTTATGTGTATCGACTATCCCAGTCACGCTCGTGGACCCCAGCGTTCTCCAGTTCATCGGAGTATACACAATAGTGAGAGTCTAACCGAATCCAATGATGTCCTATCTCTATTGGATTCTACGACTCTTGAATATATTCTAGATCACGGCCTTGGAGATCAGTCCACGGGTTGTCCCATAGCCCTGTGATCTAAGGACTTCTATCCTTATGCGTAGATAATTATTACATAAGATAAAGTTGACCATATATATAAATGCATTTATTAATCCAATCGAATGGTCCTTTCAATTAAATGCAGCCAAAACAGTTGGCTTGCAGGACACTATTCTATCACTATTCTCTCCTACATGGGCCATGGCCCTCTTTAATTTAGAAGACTAAGTCTTCTAATTAATTCATGGCCCAGTTAATTAATTTGACCAGGCTTTATTTAATCTCCCACTTAAATAGCCCAATTAATTAACTTAATCTCCCATTTAATTAAATCAGACTCTAAGTCCATTTAATTAAAATCCCTTCTAATTAATTAAATCCAACTTAATTAATTAATCCATAAATTAAATTCGAATTTAATTTATGATCCTGATCCAATTTCAATTGGATCCCATTTTGTTCCAATTGGGTCGACCCAGTCGACCCACCCATAATAATCGACCCAGTCGACTCGGCTCGGTCGTTCTTATTTCCTCGCTTTCGCTTCATGTGTATTGTGTATGCCCCCGTAGGTTCACCACATAATTGGCCATGGGTTATAATTAAATATTATTTAATTATTCGAGTAAGACTTACTCCAAATCAATCAAACACTCTGTCGATTAATCATTCCAAAATTAGCACCCCTGCCAATTTGGGAATTCTCCCACACTCCACGGTCGATGTCCAGCCACAAGCCCATGGAGCCCAATCACTGGTGAATTAATTCAGTGAACCTTTTAACTCATTTACAATTTCCATATACGACATAATCTCTCCATCGATCAATCTCCCAGTCGAGACTTAAGGGTATGGTCTTTCATCGGTTCCCCTTTTTCTTTTGTCTTGACCTTATGCATTCTGGTCTCGAAATAATTCTATTTGACTTAATCTTTATGAGCTACTTACATAAAGCCGTCAGATACCTCGGTCGAGGATTTTACCAGAATTAATTTCTCACAGAAATCCATAGGAGAATTTCCCAACCTATCAAGTCGGGTCAATGGATCCTTTGTTGATGATATGAACCTGCATACGAGTTCCTCTATACCCAACATGAGTCCACATAGACCTTCTGGTAATCTCCAGTCAGTCGGAACTCACATCAAAGTATAGACGTTCTCGCACCAGATAAACCCTATCACCTCAAGTATTTAGGGATCGTTCCTCGTATACTATTGTAAATTGGAATAACTTCAACCCCGATATGCGACTACCCCTTCCATGGTGAGTTATTTCCTAATTGGGGTATTCAGTGCACTTGCCATCCCAGCAAGCCACCCACTTATGTGTATCGACTATCCCAGTCACGCTCGTGGACCCCATCGTTCTCCAGTTCATCGGAGTATACACATAGTGAGAGTCTGACCGAATCCAATGATGTCCTATCTCGATTGCATTCTACGACTCTTGAATATATTCTAGATCACGGCCTTGGAGATCAGTCCACGGGTTGTCCCATAGCCCTGTGATCTAAGGACTTCTATCCTTATGCGTAGATAATTATTACATAAGATAAAGATGACCATATAATAATAAAATGCATTTATTAATCCAATTGAATGGTCCTTTCAATTAAATGCAGCCAAATAGTTGGCTTGCAGGACACTATTCTATCAATCTCCCACTTGTACTAAAGCCAACTTTTCATACTTCTGATTCCTATCTTAGACAGATGTTTTCGGATGCCTTTGAGGCAATGGCTTAGACAGCGGGTCCGTCGTATTATCCCTTGAGGTGACACGTTCCATCTTTATGTCTCCTCTACCATTGATATAACATATCAAATGGTGTCGTCTTAGTTCGTGCTTGGATTCTGATGAGATCTCGACTCCTTCGCTTGCGAGATAGCTCCATTATTATCACAGAAGATAGTAATGGCTCGACAATGCTAGGTATCACATCCAATTCCTGGATGAAGTTTTTCATCCAAACACCTTCCTTTGCTGCTTCACTCGCGGCAATGTATTCTGTCTCGGTGGTTGAATCTGCGGTAGTGTTTTTCTTAGAGCTCTTCCAGCTTACCGCACCACTATTGAGGCAGAACACGTATCCAGATGTCGACTTGAAGTCGTCTACATTACATTGGAAGCTAGAATCACTATAGCCTTCCAATTTCAATTCTCTTCCACCGTATACCAAGAACAATTCCTCAGTCCTTCTCAGGTACTTCAGAATTGTCTTTTACGGCTATCCAGTGCTGCTCACCTGGATCAGAGTGGTAGCGACTTGTAACGCTTAAAGCGTATGCTACGTCTGGTCTCGTACTCGAGACATATTGCTTCTCTCTTCAGGCGTCTTTGGGGCCATAGACTTAGAGAGTGCAATTCCATGTCTCATTGGAAGCAATCCTCTCTTGGATTCTTCCATATTAAATCTTTTCAAGATTTTATCTATGTACTGCAATTGGGAGAGGCCCAGCAGTCCTTTTGATCTATTTCGGTAGATCCTTATACCCAGTACAAAGGATGCTTCTCCCAATTCCTTCATTGAGAATTGTGTAGATAACCATGCTTTAGTTTCGTACAACACTTTCACATTGTTTTCAATGAGAAGAATGTCATCAACGTAAAGCACCAAAAATTCAACTGTACTCCCACTGATTTTCTTGTACACGCAAGGTTCGAACATGTTTTTGATGAATCCAAAAGTTTGGATTGTCTCATCGAAACGAATGTTCCAACTTCGGGAAGCTTGCTTCAGTTCATAAATGGACCTCTGGAGTTTGCACACCTTGTGTTCATCTCCTTTGGATGTATATCCTTTTGGTTGCTTCATGTAGATCTCCTTGTCAATGTCCCCATTGAGAAAGGCAGTCTTTACATCCATCTACCATATCTCGTAGTTATACCACGCAGCTATGGCCAGCAAGATTCGAATGGATTTAGACATTGCGACGGGCGAGAAGGTCTCCTCAAAGTCGATGCTTGGCCTTTGAGTGTATCCTTTTTGCCACTAGTCGCGCCTTGTAGGTTATTACCTCTCCGTTCACTCCAAGCTTTCGCTTATAGATCCACTTGCAACCCATGGGAGCTACTCCCACTGGTGGATCTACCAAGGCCCAGACCTTGTTCGAGTGCATGAAGTCCAATTCGAATTCCATGGCTTCACGCCACTTTCCCGAGTCTATGCCTAGCATAGCCTCTTCGTAAGTCCTTGGGTTGGTTAGAGACTGTCTAGTCTCACGCAGCAGACCGTAGTACCTCTCGGGTTCTCTACGTTGTCTTTCTGACTTACGAAGTACCGGTGTACTTTCTGATGTACTTTCATGCTCTTGTTCTCCCACTGCCTGTGGTAATGGGTCAGCTTGATCGACCTCTTTGGTCTTTTCAGCTTCAGTGACCTCATCTAGTTCTACGTTGTGTTCCTTCTTGCCTAGCAAGAAATCCTTCTCCAAGAAGTGTGCGTTCCTTGAGACAAACGTAGTTTATCTTGTAGGATCGTAGAACTTGTATCCTATAGAGTTTTCTGGATACCCCACGAATTGCATAAGATGGACTTTACGTCCAACTTATCTCCCACCAGCTTATTCACATAAGCGGGAGACCCCATGTGCGCATGAATGCATATGAAGGTACAATACCAAAACTCATATCACGTGATATGTTTTTGGAACTGGCTTCAGAGATACTTAGCTCAGTATCTTCGATTTTCTCGATCAAGTTTTATTTGTTTGAATAAGGAATTTCATGTAAGATTTCTTAATGGACATTTACATGTCCAGAATGCTTGACAACATACAACGTCTCGAGCGGGTCTTACATTTCGAGAATCTAATTCTCTATTAAATAATCAATGGCGTACTGCCAATGCATGTACGATTTTTGAATCGATCAAAATCTCTTACATGCTTTCATTGATTAGGCTCTCTTCTTTTATTCCAAAAGTAATTTGGAATTGTACATCACAACGTACTTTTACCCATGAGGGTACTAGAGACGCCTTATCTCCCACTAATGCTTTAGCGTTTCTACACACTTATAAATGGATTAAATCCATTGCAATTGTTTATGCCTCTTGGTTGCCTAGCAACCAACTACTAAATCTAATTTCCATTAAGCAAGATTCGAAAGTCGGTTACTATATACAGCATCCCAGTCGAGCTCTGTCTTTGAATCTTTCAATTCGGAAATATGTTTTAGTATTCGTGTATCGCCTTTCGGTTTTTACAACGACTCAAGTGTGTGAAATCTTGATTATTTATATTTTATTGACTATGCATATTATATTTAGTCGTTATATGAGTATCCATACTCATTTGCTTATGTACATCTTTTGCGTATAAATCTTATAGCGCAATCAGTTCCAACCATTATGGAACTATCACATCCCTTAAGACAAGGGATGGTATAAGCAAATTCCAATGATCTAAATAATTCTTGGCTTTAGATGCATTGAATGCATCAATGAGTGCTTCATCGGGCATCCAACACCCTTATGCATTACTTTAACCATAAGGTTAAGTTCAATAAAATTTAATCATCCCTTATGGGATGAATAGGTTCAATTCCCTCTTCCCTTGATCTTAATCCATGGAAGAATCATTTTGATTGACTTTTCAACTTATCATCCTTACAGAAAAAACCTCCAAGGTTATTTCCCTTTAGAGAGGATTCATTCCTCTTCTTCCATCTCTCGAGCCTTTTGAGGCCTTTTCACAAGATGTTACTTCCCATTCATGGGAGACTTCATGTTTGCCTTCAAGAAAATTTGGGCTTGAGAACCATCCTCAACCCTCTGGTGAAACTTATCACCTTTCTTATTTGAAAAGTAACTTCGAAAAAAGGCAGATTGGTGAAACCTATCACCATTCCAGTCGAAGTGTAACTTCGAAAGGAAAAACAATGAAATCTTTGTAAGGAGATTAGTCCTTGCTTGGACTCGAGAATAATTTCTCAAGTTTCGAAGTCATTCAAAATTCATTTGGGTTCAGTCAATTTATTTGATTCAAGTATGATGGTAAATATTCATGGATACATAACTTATGATAAACTATCATGACGATAAATACGCGGCAGATTAATATCAATGCATAATTTACAAACATGGTTTTCATTTGTAAATTACTCCCACTATTTTTGTCGAATACTTATGCCCCCACATAAGGTTCGCGAAATAAAAATTTCCTAATGGGCTCAAGGCCCAAATGCAATCGCTCAGTACCCACGACTCGTTGGCCATACCAATCGATCCACTTGGTGGGCGATCACGTCGCCGGTTAACCATCCCAACTAACCCTTGAGTTTATTCAGCCTCGGTTTTCGTTATGGACCCACGACTCGTGAGACATCCATACTTACTCGCGTTAAATCATGTCCAATACCCGTGAAGAGAAATAGCTCAATCCTAGACGCCCCACGACTCGTGAGACAGCGCCTAGAACCTTGCTATCCCCTCCCTTGGCACTAAACTGTGCATCGAGGCAATAGACATATCATCTTCCTATAGCTCGACCCACGACTCGTGAGACATCGAGATATATTTGTACAATATGCCTAAGACCTAGTAATTGGATAGGCTCGGACCATAGACACTATTCATATGCGCCCGTTAATCGATTTAATATTCTAATTGAGTTTTTAAGTTCAATTGGAGGTTTTAAGTTTTCTTCGTGCGAGGTCTCATCAGATTATGCTTTATCTTGTTTACGTGATCTATTCTAAGCATGCAAGACATACATCAAAGAATAATAGTAAACATATATCACCTAGCATTGCACATATGATTGGTCGATTGCCCATCCTATGCGATCCATCACGAGCCACATGATGGACCAATTGGTCAGTCTAGGGTGGAAATTAAATGTCCTAACTATTACAATTTTCAAACACATACATCATGGGCCTTCTTGTAATATCCACCTTGATTGGGCCTCCATGTAATGAATTGGGCCTCCATGTCCTCCAAGGTAATGGGCCTCCATGTGTGGATCTCCAAGTCTTCATGAGGTCTTCTTGGCTCCAAGCCTAATCTAAGCCTAGCTTATAAAAATAAAGGCCCTATTCTATTACAATTGTTTGCGCAAGCAAGGGCACCAATCAGGCCCATTTAATTACAACCCATAAAATAAATAAATCAAAACTACACAGGGCTTAAGGGCAAAATCGACCAATCCACATATTCACTCAAGAACATGCATAAATTCACATAAGGGCATAAATGTAAATTTACCGGCTCCTTTAATTTTAATTCACAAAAATTATCCAAGTTAATTTAATTTTGTATCATCAATTAATCTCTAAGATTAATTAACTCTTACTTGAGTTCTAAGTAATCTACAACTCTTATCTTGATAAAGTTGGTTAATTAAGATAGTTACAAATCTTCCAAGATTACTATCTTATCCAAAACTCTAAGTTTTCCAATTTTACAAATCTCCAAGATTCTCAAGATAATACTATTTTGAATGGATTAGTTAACTAAGGTAGTGTCCAAATCCACCAAGATTTCTACCTTATCCAAAACTCCAAGTTTCCTAATTTAATAAGATCTCTAAGATCTTTTATCTTGGTAACTTACTAGAAGAGATTAATTTTAATTAAATCTCTTATCACAATTGAAACTCTAAGTTTCCTTGTTTAATAAGATCTCTAAGATCTTTTAATCTTGGTAACTTACTAGACATTAATTCTAATTAAATGTCTTATCACAAATGAAACTCTAAGTTTCCTTGTTAATTAGATCTCTAAGATCAATCCAAGATTCACCAAGATTCCATAACAACCATATATCCAAGATTTTATCCAAGATTATCCAAAATTCTGCCACGAAAATTTTGAACCACCATGTATCGTAAATCGTTGGCTTCAAATTGACAAGAATCCAACATTTTGCAATTAACAAAATTCAATTGCAATTTAACACATAACATGGCTTCAAATCTTACGTAACACCTTTTCCAAATTAAAACAACATGCATGCTTTGACACACATGGTCACGTGAACAAAGGAAAAAAAAAAATTTTGTGCCGAGCACTAAATAATTAAATTCTCACCAAGAGAATAAAGTGCTGATGTATTAATTTTTGTTTTCCTTTTCCTTTGTTTTAATTTATGTTTGATTACTTGTTGATTTAATTATAAACAAATCCAGTTTAATTAAATCCCAATCCAAAATAAAAATTAACACGATAAAATTTTGAATCAAAATTTTACATTAACTCTAAGTTAATAGATCTACGTCCTAAAACATATACAGTTAAAGAACTAGCCACACATAAATCAAACATATGATTTATAAAAACACAGAATTTGCAAATTCATATATATACAAAGCCTAGAGTTGGCTCAGATACCACTGTTGGGATTCGGTAAGATAGACAGCCCTAGGCACAGCGGAATATAAAATTTTAGGACCACTTACGGAATCTTGCCAGGATACTCTCTAGTTGTATATATATGAATAAATAAAACGATAGTATAAGTTTGCACGTTATACCTATCTCCTTGCAAATCCAAGTTGGCAGTTAGCAAAACGGACTCTGAAATTCTCCTCAGCAAAATCGACCCAAGCTCTGCAGTAGCGCCCCACGTGTTGCGCCTCTACGGGTTGATACACCACAATTACACGAAAATAATAAATCTTGATCAGCTAGAACACAAGATATATTATGATCTAGGATTTAGGAACGATCTTGGAACAAGATCGAAAACGAAAAATTCTTCCAAATGGAAGAACAGGGTTCGGTCGATCACTTAGGAGAGGGAGAGAGAATTTTGCTCTTGCTCAATTTTTGCTTGTTGAGTTATGTGAAAAGTAACTACAAGATAGCTACTTATAGTTATCTCCCTAACCTAGTCCTATTAGGACTAGGGCTCTTCTCTCCTACATGGGCCATGGCCCTCTTTAATTGGAAGACCAAGTCTTCTAATTAATTCATGGCCCAGTTAATTAATTTGACCAGGCTTTATTTAATCTCTCAATTAAATAGCCCAATTAATTAACTTAATCTCCCATTTAATTAAATCAGACTCTAAGTCCATTTAATTAAAATCCCTTCTAATTAATTAATCCACAAATTAAATTCCAATTTAATTTATGATCCTGGTCCAATTCCAATTGGATCCCAATTTGTTCCAATTGGGTCGACCCAGTCGACCCACCCATAATAATCGACCCAGTCGATTATTCACCCAGTCGACCCAGTCGACTCGGTCGTTCTTATTTCCTCGCTTTCGCTTCATGTGTATTGTGTATGCCCCCGTAGGTTCACCACATAATTGGCCGTGGGTTATAATTAAATATTATTTAATTATTCGAGTAAGATTTACTCTAAATCAATCGAACACTCTGTCGATTGATCATTCCAAAATTAGCACCCCTGCCAATTTGGGAATTCTCCCACACTCCACGGTCGATGTCCAGCCACAAGCCCATGGAGCCCAATCACTGGTGAATTAATTCAGTGAACCTTTTAACTCATTTACAATTTCCATATACGACATAATCTCTCCATCGATCAATCTCCCAGTCGAGACTTAAGGGTATGGTCTTTCATCGGTTTCCCTTTTCTTTTGTCTTGACCTTATGCATTCTGGTCTCGAAATAATTCTCTTTGACTTAATCTTTATGAGCTACTTACATAAAGCCGTCAGATACCTCGGCCGAGGATTTTACCAGAATTAATTTCTCACAGAAATCCATAGGAGAATTTCCCAACCTATCAAGTCGGGTCAATGGATCCTTTGTTGATGATATGAATCTGCATACGAGTTCCTCTATACCCAATATGAGTCCACAGAGACTTTCTGGCGATCTCCAGTTAGTCGGGACTCAAATCAAAGCATAGACGTTCTCGCACCAGATAAACCCTATCATCTCAAGTAGTTAGGGATCGTTCCTCGTATACTATTGTAAATTGGAATAACTTCAACCCCGATATGCGACTAACGCTTCCATGGTGAGTTATTTTCTAATTGGGGTATTCAGTGCGCTTGCCATCCCAGCAAGCCACCCACTTATGTGTATCGACTATCCCAGTCACGCTCGTGGACCCCAGCGTTCTCCAGTTCATCGGAGTATACACAATAGTGAGAGTCTAACCGAATCCAATGATGTCCTATCTCTATTGGATTCTACGACTCTTGAATATATTCTAGATCACGGCCTTGGAGATCAGTCCACGGGTTGTCCCATAGCCCTGTGATCTAAGGACTTCTATCCTTATGCGTAGATAATTATTACATAAGATAAAGTTGACCATATATATAAATGCATTTATTAATCCAATCGAATGGTCCTTTCAATTAAATGCAGCCAAAACAGTTGGCTTGCAGGACACTATTCTATCACTATTCTCTCCTACATGGGCCATGGCCCTCTTTAATTTAGAAGACTAAGTCTTCTAATTAATTCATGGCCCAGTTAATTAATTTGACCAGGCTTTATTTAATCTCCCACTTAAATAGCCCAATTAATTAACTTAATCTCCCATTTAATTAAATCAGACTCTAAGTCCATTTAATTAAAATCCCTTCTAATTAATTAAATCCAACTTAATTAATTAATCCATAAATTAAATTCGAATTTAATTTATGATCCTGATCCAATTTCAATTGGATCCCATTTTGTTCCAATTGGGTCGACCCAGTCGACCCACCCATAATAATCGACCCAGTCGACTCGGTCGTTCTTATTTCCTCGCTTTCGCTTCATGTGTATTGTGTATGCCCCCGTAGGTTCACCACATAATTGGCCATGGGTTATAATTAAATATTATTTAATTATTCGAGTAAGACTTACTCCAAATCAATCAAACACTCTGTCGATTAATCATTCCAAAATTAGCACCCCTGCCAATTTGGGAATTCTCCCACACTCCACGGTCGATGTCCAGCCACAAGCCCATGGAGCCCAATCACTGGTGAATTAATTCAGTGAACCTTTTAACTCATTTACAATTTCCATATACGACATAATCTCTCCATCGATCAATCTCCCAGTCGAGACTTAAGGGTATGGTCTTTCATCGGTTCCCCTTTTTCTTTTGTCTTGACCTTATGCATTCTGGTCTCGAAATAATTCTATTTGACTTAATCTTTATGAGCTACTTACATAAAGCCGTCAGATACCTCGGTCGAGGATTTTACCAGAATTAATTTCTCACAGAAATCCATAGGAGAATTTCCCAACCTATCAAGTCGGGTCAATGGATCCTTTGTTGATGATATGAACCTGCATACGAGTTCCTCTATACCCAACATGAGTCCACATAGACCTTCTGGTAATCTCCAGTCAGTCGGAACTCACATCAAAGTATAGACGTTCTCGCACCAGATAAACCCTATCACCTCAAGTATTTAGGGATCGTTCCTCGTATACTATTGTAAATTGGAATAACTTCAACCCCGATATGCGACTACCCCTTCCATGGTGAGTTATTTCCTAATTGGGGTATTCAGTGCACTTGCCATCCCAGCAAGCCACCCACTTATGTGTATCGACTATCCCAGTCACGCTCGTGGACCCCATCGTTCTCCAGTTCATCGGAGTATACACATAGTGAGAGTCTGACCGAATCCAATGATGTCCTATCTCGATTGCATTCTACGACTCTTGAATATATTCTAGATCACGGCCTTGGAGATCAGTCCACGGGTTGTCCCATAGCCCTGTGATCTAAGGACTTCTATCCTTATGCGTAGATAATTATTACATAAGATAAAGATGACCATATAATAATAAAATGCATTTATTAATCCAATTGAATGGTCCTTTCAATTAAATGCAGCCAAATAGTTGGCTTGCAGGACACTATTCTATCAATCTCCCACTTGTACTAAAGCCAACTTTTCATACTTCTGATTCCTATCTTAGACAGATGTTTTCGGATGCCTTTGAGGCAATGGCTTAGACAGCGGGTCCGTCGTATTATCCCTTGAGGTGACACGTTCCATCTTTATGTCTCCTCTACCATTGATATAACATATCAAATGGTGTCGTCTTAGTTCGTGCTTGGATTCTGATGAGATCTCGACTCCTTCGCTTGCGAGATAGCTCCATTATTATCACAGAAGATAGTAATGGCTCGACAATGCTAGGTATCACATCCAATTCCTGGATGAAGTTTTTCATCCAAACACCTTCCTTTGCTGCTTCACTCGCGGCAATGTATTCTGTCTCGGTGGTTGAATCTGCGGTAGTGTTTTTCTTAGAGCTCTTCCAGCTTACCGCACCACTATTGAGGCAGAACACGTATCCAGATGTCGACTTGAAGTCGTCTACATTACATTGGAAGCTAGAATCACTATAGCCTTCCAATTTCAATTCTCTTCCACCGTATACCAAGAACAATTCCTCAGTCCTTCTCAGGTACTTCAGAATTGTCTTTTACGGCTATCCAGTGCTGCTCACCTGGATCAGAGTGGTAGCGACTTGTAACGCTTAAAGCGTATGCTACGTCTGGTCTCGTACTCGAGACATATTGCTTCTCTCTTCAGGCGTCTTTGGGGCCATAGACTTAGAGAGTGCAATTCCATGTCTCATTGGAAGCAATCCTCTCTTGGATTCTTCCATATTAAATCTTTTCAAGATTTTATCTATGTACTGCAATTGGGAGAGGCCCAGCAGTCCTTTTGATCTATTTCGGTAGATCCTTATACCCAGTACAAAGGATGCTTCTCCCAATTCCTTCATTGAGAATTGTGTAGATAACCATGCTTTAGTTTCGTACAACACTTTCACATTGTTTTCAATGAGAAGAATGTCATCAACGTAAAGCACCAAAAATTCAACTGTACTCCCACTGATTTTCTTGTACACGCAAGGTTCGAACATGTTTTTGATGAATCCAAAAGTTTGGATTGTCTCATCGAAACGAATGTTCCAACTTCGGGAAGCTTGCTTCAGTTCATAAATGGACCTCTGGAGTTTGCACACCTTGTGTTCATCTCCTTTGGATGTATATCCTTTTGGTTGCTTCATGTAGATCTCCTTGTCAATGTCCCCATTGAGAAAGGCAGTCTTTACATCCATCTACCATATCTCGTAGTTATACCACGCAGCTATGGCCAGCAAGATTCGAATGGATTTAGACATTGCGACGGGCGAAAAGGTCTCCTCAAAGTCGATGCTTGGCCTTTGAGTGTATCCTTTTTGCCACTAGTCGCGCCTTGTAGGTTATTACCTCCCCGTTCACTCCAAGCTTTCGCTTATAGATCCACTTGCAACCCATGGGAGCTACTCCCACTGGTGGATCTACCAAGGCCCAGACCTTGTTCGAGTGCATGAAGTCCAATTCGAATTCCATGGCTTCACGCCACTTTCCCGAGTCTATGCCTAGCATAGCCTCTTCGTAAGTCCTTGGGTTGGTTAGAGACTGTCTAGTCTCACGCAGCAGACCGTAGTACATCTCGGGTTCTCTACGTTGTCTTTCTGACTTACGAAGTACCGGTGTACTTTCTGATGTACTTTCATGCTCTTGTTCTCCCACTGCCTGTGGTAATGGGTCAGCTTGATCGACCTCTTTGGTCTTTTCAGCTTCAGTGACCTCATCTAGTTCTACGTTGTGTTCCTTCTTGCCTAGCAAGAAATCCTTCTCCAAGAAGTGTGCGTTCCTTGAGACAAACGTAGTTTATCTTGTAGGATCGTAGAACTTGTATCCTATAGAGTTTTCTGGATACCCCACGAATTGCATAAGATGGACTTTACGTCCAACTTATCTCCCACAAGCTTATTCACATAAGCGGGAGACCCCATGTGCGCATGAATGCATATGAAGGTACAATACCAAAACTCATATCACGTGATATGTTTTTGGAACTGGCTTCAGAGATACTTAGCTCAGTATCTTCGATTTTCTCGATCAAGTTTTATTTGTTTGAATAAGGAATTTCATGTAAGATTTCTTAATGGACATTTACATGTCCAGAATGCTTGACAACATACAACGTCTCGAGCGGGTCTTACATTTCGAGAATCTAATTCTCTATTAAATAATCAATGGCGTACTGCCAATGCATGTACGATTTTTGAATCGATCAAAATCTCTTACATGCTTTCATTGATTAGGCTCTCTTCTTTTATTCCAAAAGTAATTTGGAATTGTACATCACAACGTACTTTTACCCATGAGGGTACTAGAGACGCCTTATCTCCCACTAATGCTTTAGCGTTTCTACACACTTATAAATGGATTAAATCCATTGCAATTGTTTATGCCTCTTGGTTGCCTAGCAACCAACTACTAAATCTAATTTCCATTAAGCAAGATTTGAAAGTCGGTTACTATATACAGCATCCCAGTCGAGCTCTGTCTTTGAATCTTTCAATTCGGAAATATGTTTTAGTATTCGTGTATCGCCTTTCGGTTTTTACAACGACTCAAGTGTGTGAAATCTTGATTATTTATATTTTATTGACTATGCATATTATATTTAGTCGTTATATGAGTATCCATACTCATTTGCTTATGTACATCTTTTGCGTATAAATCTTATAGCGCAATCAGTTCCAACCATTATGGAACTATCACATCCCTTAAGACAAGGGATGGTATAAGCAAATTCCAATGATCTAAATAATTCTTGGCTTTAGATGCATTGAATGCATCAATGAGTGCTTCATCGGGCATCCAACACCCTTATGCATTACTTTAACCATAAGGTTAAGTTCAATAAAATTTAATCATCCCTTATGGGATGAATAGGTTCAATTCCCTCTTCCCTTGATCTTAATCCATGGAAGAATCATTTTGATTGACTTTTCAACTTATCATCCTTACAGAAAAAACCTCCAAGGTTATTTTCCTTTAGAGAGGATTCATTCCTCTTCTTCCATCTCTCGAGCCTTTTGAGGCCTTTTCACAAGATGTTACTTCCCATTCATGGGAGACTTCATGTTTGCCTTCAAGAAAATTTGGGCTTGAGAACCATCCTCAACCCTCTGGTGAAACTTATCACCTTTCTTATTTGAAAAGTAACTTCGAAAAAAGGCAGATTGGTGAAACCTATCACCATTCCAGTCGAAGTGTAACTTCGAAAGGAAAAACAATGAAATCTTTGTAAGGAGATTAGTCCTTGCTTGGACTCGAGAATAATTTCTCAAGTTTCGAAGTCATTCAAAATTCATTTGGGTTCAGTCAATTTATTTGATTCAAGTATGATGGTAGATATTCATGGATACATAACTTATGATAAACTATCATGACGATAAATACGCGGCAGATTAATATCAATGCATAATTTACAAACATGGTTTTCATTTGTAAATTACTCCCACTATTTTTGTCGAATACTTATGCCCCCACATAAGGTTCGCGAAATAAAAATTTCCTAATGGGCTCAAGGCCCAAATGCAATCGCTCAGTACCCACGACTCGTTGGCCATACCAATCGATCCACTTGGTGGGCGATCACGTCGCCGGTTAACCATCCCAGCTAACCCTTGAGTTTATTCAGCCTCGGTTTTCGTTATGGACCCACGACTCGTGAGACATCCATACTTACTCGCGTTAAATCATGTCCAATACCCGTGAAGAGAAATAGTTCAATCCTAGACGCCCCACGACTCGTGGGACAGCGCCTAGAACCTTGCTATCCCCTCCCTTGGCACTAAACTGTGCATCGAGGCAATAGACATATCATCTTCCTATAGCTCGACCCACGACTCGTGAGACATCGAGATATATTTGTACAATATGCCTAAGACCTAGTAATTGGATAGGCTCGGACCATAGACACTATTCATATGCGCCCGTTAATCGATTTAATATTCTAATTGAGTTTTTAAGTTCAATTGGAGGTTTTAAGTTTTCTTCGTGCGAGGTCTCATCAGATTATGCTTTATCTTGTTTACGTGATCTATTCTAAGCATGCAAGACATACATCAAAGAATAATAGTAAACATATATCACCTAGCATTGCACATATGATTGGTCGATTGCCCATCCTATGCGATCCATCACGAGCCACATGATGGACCAATTGGTCAGTCTAGGGTGGAAATTAAATGTCCTAACTATTACAATTTTCAAACACATACATCATGGGCCTTCTTGTAATATCCACCTTGATTGGGCCTCCATGTAATGAATTGGGCCTCCATGTCCTCCAAGGTAATGGGCCTCCATGTGTGGATCTCCAAGTCTTCATGAGGTCTTCTTGGCTCCAAGCCTAATCTAAGCCTAGCTTATAAAAATAAAGGCCCTATTCTATTACAATTGTTTGCGCAAGCAAGGGCACCAATCAGGCCCATTTAATTACAACCCATAAAATAAATAAATCAAAACTACACAGGGCTTAAGGGCAAAATCGACCAATCCACATATTCACTCAAGAACATGCATAAATTCACATAAGGGCATAAATGTAAATTTACCGGCTCCTTTAATTTTAATTCACAAAAATTATCCAAGTTAATTTAATTTTGTATCATCAATTAATCTCTAAGATTAATTAACTCTTACTTGAGTTCTAAGTAATCTACAACTCTTATCTTGATAAAGTTGGTTAATTAAGATAGTTACAAATCTTCCAAGATTACTATCTTATCCAAAACTCTAAGTTTCCCAATTTTACAAATCTCCAAGATTCTCAAGATAATACTATTTTGAATGGATTAGTTAACTAAGGTAGTGTCCAAATCCACCAAGATTTCTACCTTATCCAAAACTCCAAGTTTCCTAATTTAATAAGATCTCTAAGATCTTTTATCTTGGTAACTTACTAGAAGAGATTAATTTTAATTAAATCTCTTATCACAATTGAAACTCTAAGTTTCCTTGTTTAATAAGATCTCTAAGATCTTTTAATCTTGGTAACTTACTAGACATTAATTCTAATTAAATGTCTTATCACAAATGAAACTCTAAGTTTCCTTGTTAATTAAATCTCTAAGATCAATCCAAGATTCACCAAGATTCCATAACAACCATATATCCAAGATTTTATCCAAGATTATCCAAAATTCTGCCACGAAAATTTTGAACCACCATGTATCGTAAATCGTTGGCTTCAAATTGACAAGAATCCAACATTTTGCAATTAACAAAATTCAATTGCAATTTAACACATAACATGGCTTCAAATCTTACGTAACACCTTTTCCAAATTAAAACAACATGCATGCTTTGACACACATGGTCACGTGAACAAAGGAAAAAAAAAATTTTGTGCCGAGCACTAAATAATTAAATTCTCACCAAGAGAATAAAGTGCTGATGTATTAATTTTTGTTTTCCTTTTTCTTTGTTTTAATTTATGTTTGATTACTTGTTGATTTAATTATAAACAAAACCAGTTTAATTAAATCCCAATCCAAAATAAAAATTAACACGATAAAATTTTGAATCAAAATTTTACATTAACTCTAAGTTAATAGATCTACGTCCTAAAACATATACAGTTAAAGAACTAGCCACACATAAATCAAACATATGATTTATAAAAACACAGAATTTGCAAATTCATATATATACAAAGCCTAGAGTTGGCTCTGATACCACTGTTGGGATTCGGTAAGATAGACAGCCCTAGGCACAGCGGAATATAAAATTTTAGGACCACTTACGGAATCTTGCCAGGATACTCTCTAGTTGTATATATATGAATAAATAAAACGATAGTATAAGTTTGCACGTTATACCTATCTCCTTGCAAATCCAAGTTGGCAGTCAGCAAAACGGACTCTGAAATTCTCCTCAGCAAAATCGACCCAAGCTCTGCAGTAGCGCCCCACGTGTTGCGCCTCTACGGGTTGATACACCACAATTACACGAAAATAATAAATCTTGATCAGCTAGAACACAAGATATATTATGATCTAGGATTTAGGAACGATCTTGGAACAAGATCGAAAACGAAAAATTCTTCCAAATGGAAGAACAGGGTTCGGTCGATCACTTAGGAGAGGGAGAGAGAATTTTGCTCTTGCTCAATTTTTGCTTGTTGAGTTATGTGAAAAATAACTACAAGATAGCTACTTATAGTTATCTCCCTAACCTAGTCCTATTAGGACTAGGGCTCTTCTCTCCTACATGGGCCATGGCCCTCTTTAATTGGAAGACAAAGTCTTCTAATTAATTCATGGCCCGGTTAATTAATTTGACCAGGCTTTATTTAATCTCTCAATTAAATAGTCCAATTAATTAACTTAATCTCCCATTTAATTAAATCAGACTCTAAGTCCATTTAATTAAAATCCCTTCTAATTAATTAATCCACAAATTAAATTCCAATTTAATTTATGATCCTGGTCCAATTCCAATGGATCCCAATTTGTTCCAATTGGGTCGACCCAGTCGACCCAGTCGACTCGGTCGTTCTTATTTCCTCGCTTTCGCTTCATGTGTATTGTGTATGCCCCCGTAGGTTCACCACATAATTGGCCGTGGGTTATAATTAAATATTATTTAATTATTCGAGTAAGATTTACTCTAAATAAATCGAACACTCTGTCGATTGATCATTCCAAAATTAGCACCCCTGCCAATTTGGGAATTCTCCCACACTCTACGGTCGATGTCCAGCCACAAGCCCATGGAGCCCAATCACTGGTGAATTAATTCAGTGAACCTTTTAACTCATTTACAATTTCCATATACGACATAATCTCTCCATCGATCAATCTCCCAGTCGAGACTTAAGGGTATGGTCTTTCATCGGTTTCCCTTTTCTTTTGTCTTGACCTTATGCATTCTGGTCTCGAAATAATTCTCTTTGACTTAATCTTTATGAGCTACTTACATAAAGCCGTCAGATACCTCGGCCGAGGATTTTACCAGAATTAATTTCTCACAGAAATCCATAGGAGAATTTCCCAACCTATCAAGTCGGGTCAATGGATCCTTTGTTGATGATATGAATCTGCATACGAGTTCCTCTATACCCAATATGAGTCCACAGAGACTTTCTGGCGATCTCCAGTTAGTCGGGACTCAAATCAAAGCATAGACGTTCTCGCACCAGATAAACCCTATCATCTCAAGTAGTTAAGGATCGTTCCTCGTATACTATTGTAAATTGGAATAACTTCAACCCCGATATGCGACTACCGCTTCCATGGTGAGTTATTTTCTAATTGGGGTATTCAGTGCGCTTGCCATCCCAGCAAGCCACCCACTTATGTGTATCGACTATCCCAGTCACGCTCGTGGACCCCAGCGTTCTCCAGTTCATCGGAGTATACACAATAGTGAGAGTCTAACCGAATCCAATGATGTCCTATCTCTATTGGATTCTACGACTCTTGAATATATTCTAGATCACGGCCTTGGAGATCAGTCCACGGGTTGTCCCATAGCCCTGTGATCTAAGAACTTCTATCCTTATGCGTAGATAATTATTACATAAGATAAAGTTGACCATATATATAAATGCATTTATTAATCCAATCGAATGGTCCTTTCAATTAAATGCAGCCAAAACAGTTGGCTTGCAGGACACTATTCTATCACTATTCTCTCCTACATGGGCCATGGCCCTCTTTAATTTAGAAGACTAAGTCTTCTAATTAATTCATGGCCCAGTTAATTAATTTGACCAGGCTTTATTTAATCTCCCACTTAAATAGCCCAATTAATTAACTTAATCTCCCATTTAATTAAATCAGACTCTAAGTCCATTTAATTAAAATCCCTTCTAATTAATTAAATCCAACTTAATTAATTAATCCACAAATTAAATTCCAATTTAATTTATGATCCTGATCCAATTTCAATTGGATCCCATTTTGTTCCAATTGGGTCGACCCAGTCGACCCACCCATAATAATCGACCAAGTCGATTACTCACCCAGTCGACTCGGTCGTTCTTATTTCCTCGCTTTCGCTTCATGTGTATTGTGTATGCCCCCGTAGGTTCACCACATAATTGGCCATGGGTTATAATTAAATATTATTTAATTATTCGAGTAAGACTTACTCCAAATCAATCGAACACTCTGTCGATTGATCATTCCAAAATTAGCACCCCTGCCAATTTGGGAATTCTCCCACACTCCACGGTCGATGTCCAGCCACAAGCCCATGGAGCCCAATCACTGGTGAATTAATTCAGTGAACCTTTTAACTCATTTACAATTTCCATATACGACATAATCTCTCCATCGATCAATCTCCCAGTCGAGACTTAAGGGTATGGTCTTTCATCGGTTCCCCTTTTTCTTTTGTCTTGACCTTATGCATTCTGGTCTCGAAATAATTCTCTTTGACTTAATCTTTATGAGCTACTTACATAAAGCCGTCAGATACCTCGGTCGAGGATTTTACCAGAATTAATTTCTCACAGAAATCCATAGGAGAATTTCCCAACCTATCAAGTCGGGTCAATGGATCCTTTGTTGATGATATGAACCTGCATACGAGTTCCTCTATACCCAACATGAGTCCACATAGACCTTCTGGTAATCTCCAGTCAGTCGGAACTCACATCAAAGTATAGACGTTCTCGCACCAGATAAACCCTATCACCTCAAGTATTTAGGGATCGTTCCTCGTATACTATTGTAAATTGGAATAACTTCAACCCCGATATGCGACTACCCCTTCCATGGTGAGTTATTTCCTAATTGGGGTATTCAGTGCACTTGCCATCCCAGCAAGCCACCCACTTATGTGTATCGACTAACCCAGTCACGCTCGTGGACCCCATCGTTCTCCAGTTCATCGGAGTATACACATAGTGAGAGTCTGACCGAATCCAATGATGTCCTATCTCGATTGCATTCTACGACTCTTGAATATATTCTAGATCACGGCCTTGGAGATCAGTCCACGGGTTGTCCCATAGCCCTGTGATCTAAGGACTTCTATCCTTATGCGTAGATAATTATTACATAAGATAAAGATGACCATATAATAATAAAATGCATTTATTAATCCAATTGAATGGTCCTTTCAATTAAATGCAGCCAAATAGTTGGCTTGCAGGACACTATTCTATCAATCTCCCACTTGTACTAAAGCCAACTTTTCATACTTCTGATTCCCATCTTAGACAGATGTTTTCGGATGCCTTTGAGGCAATGGCTTAGACAGCGGGTCCGTCGTATTATCCCTTGAGGTGACACGTTCCATCTTTATGTCTCCTCTACCATTGATATAACATATCAAATGGTATCGTCTTAGTTCGTGCTTGGATTCTGATGAGATCTCGACTCCTTCGCTTGCGAGATAGCTCCATTATTATCACAGAAGATAGTAATGGCTCGACAATGCTAGGTATCACATCCAATTCCTGGATGAAGTTTTTCATCCAAACACCTTCCTTTGCTGCTTCACTCGCGGCAATGTATTCTGTCTCGGTGGTTGAATCTGTGGTAGTGTTTTTCTTGGAGCTCTTCCAGCTTACCGCACCACTATTGAGGCAGAACACGTATCCAGATGTCGACTTGAAGTCGTCTACATTACATTGGAAGCTAGAATCACTATAGCCTTCCAATTTCAATTCTCTTCCACCGTATACCAAGAACAATTCCTCAGTCCTTCTCAGGTACTTCAGAATTGTCTTTTACGGCTATCCAGTGCTGCTCACCTGGATCAGACTGGTAGCGACATGTAACGCTTAAAGCGTATGCTACGTCTGGTCTCGTACATAACATACCATACATTATGCTTCCTATTGCGGATGCATATGGTACTCGAGACATAATGATTCTCTCTTCAGGCGTCTTTGGGGCCATAGACTTAGAGAGTGCAATTCCATGTCTCATTGGACACAGTCCTCTCTTGGATTCTTCCATATCAATTCTCTTCAAGATTTTATCTATGTACTGCGATTGGGAGAGGCCCAGCAGTCCTTTTGATCTATATCGGTAGATCCTTATACCCAATACAAAGGATGCTTCTCCCAAATCCTTCATTGAGAATTGTGTAGATAACCATGCTTTAGTTTGGGACAACACTTTCACATTATTTCCAATGAGAAGAATGTCATCAATGTAAAGCACCAAAAATTCAACTGTACTCCTACTGACCTTCTTGTACACGCAAGGTTCGAACATGTTTTTGATGAATCCAAAAGTTTGGATTGTCTCATCGAAACGAATGTTCCAACTTCGGGAAGCTTGCTTCAGTCCACAAATGGACCTCTGGAGTTTGCACACCTTGTGTTCGTCTCCTTTGGATGTATCTCCTTTTGGTTGCTCCATGTAGATCTCCTTGTCAATGTCCCCATTGAGAAAGGCAGTCTTTACATCCATCTGTCATATCTCGTAGTTATACCACGCAACTATGGCCAGCAAGATTCGAATGGATTTAGGCATTGCGACGGGTGAAAAGATCTCCTCAAAGTCGATGCTTGGCCTTTGAGTGTATCCTTTTGCCACTAGTCGCGCCTTGTAGGTTATTATCTCTCCGTTCACTCCAAGCTTTCGCTTATAGATCCACTTGCAACCCACGAGAGCTACTCCCACTGGTGGATCTACCAAGGCCCAGACCTTGTTCGAGTGCATGAAGTCCAATTCGAATTCCATGGCTTCACGCCACCTTCCCGAGTCTATGCCTAGCATAGCCTCTTCGTAAGTCCTTGGGTCGGTTAGAGACTGTCTAGTCTCACGCAGCAGACCGTAGTACCTCTTGGGTTCTCTACGTTGTCTTTCTGACCTACGAAGTATCGGTGTACTCTCTGATGTACTTTCATGCTCTTGTTCTCCCACTGCCTGTGGTGATGCGTCAGCTTGATCGACCTCTTTGGTCTTTTCAGCTTCAGTGTCCTCATCTAGTTCTACGTTGTGTTCCTTCTTGCCTAGCAAGAAATCCTTCTCCAAGAAGTGTGCGTTCCTTGAGACAAACGTAGTTTATCTTGTAGGATCGTAGAACTTGTATCCTATAGAGTTTTCTGGATACCCCACGAATTGCATAAGATGGACTTTACGTCCAACTTATCTCCCACCAGCTTATTCACATAAGCGGGAGACCCCATGTGCGCATGAATGCATATGAAGGTACAATACCAAAACTCATATCACGTGATATGTTTTTGGAACTGGCTTCAGAGATACTTAGCTCAGTATCTTCGATTTTCTCGATCAAGTTTTATTTGTTTGAATAAGGAATTTCATGTAAGATTTCTTAATGAACATTTACATGTCCAAAATGCTCAACAACTGACAATGTTTTGAGCGAGTCTTACATTTCGAGAATCTAATTCTCTATTAAATAATCAATTGCGTGCATGTTCGATTTTGAATTGATCCAAATCTCTTACATGCTTTCATTGATTAGGCTCTCTTCTTTTATTCCAAAAGTAATTTGGAATTGTACATCACAACGTACTTTCACCCATGAGGGTACTAGAGACGCCTTATCTCCCACTAATGCTTTAGTGTTTCTACACACTTATAAATGGATTAAATCCATTGCAATTGTTTATGCCTCTTGGTTGCCTAGCAACCAACTACTAAATCTAATTTCCATTAAGCAAGATTAGAAAGTCGGTTACTATGTACAGCATCCCAGTCAAGCTCGACCCAGTCGAGCTCAGTCTTTGAATCTTTTAATTCGGAAATATGTTTTAGTATTCGTGTATCGCCTTTCGGTTTTTACAACAACTCAAGTGTGTGAAATCTTGATTATTTATATTTTATTGACTATGCATATTTTATTTAGTCGATATATGAGTATCCATACTCATTTGCTTATGTACACCTTTTGCGTATAAATCTTATAGCGCAATCAGTTCCAACCATTATGGAACTATCACATCCCTTAAGACAAGGGATGGTATAAGCAAATTCCAATGATCTAAATAATTCATCGCTTTAGATGCATTGAATGCATCAATGAGTGCTTCATCGGGCATCCATCACCCTTATGCATTACTTTAACCATAAGGTTAAGTTCAATAAAATTTAATCATCCCTTATGGGATGAATAGGTTCAATTCCCTCTTCCCTTGATCTTAATCCATGGAAGAATCATTTTGATTGACTTTTCAACTTATCATCCTTACAGAAAAAACCTCCAAGGTTATTTCCCTTTAGAGAGGATTCATTCCTCTTCTTCCATCTCTCGAGCCTTTTGAGGCCTTTCCACAATATGTTACTTCCCATTCATGGGAGACTTCATGTTTGCCTTCAAGAAAATTTGGGCTTGAGAACCATCCTCAACCCTCTGGTGAAACTTATCACCTTTCTTATTTGAAAAGTATCTTCGAAAAAAGGCAGATTGGTGAAACCTATCACCATTCCAGTCGAAGTGTAACTTCGAAAGGAAAAACAATGAAATCTTTGTAAGGAGATTAGTCCTTGCTTGGACTCAAGAATAATTTCTCAAGTTTCGAAGTCATTCAAAATTCATTTGGGTTCAGTCAATTTATTTGATTCAAGTATGATGGTAAATATTCATGGTTACATAACTTATGATAAACTATCATGACGATAAATACGCGGCAGATTAATATCAATGCATAATTTACAAACATGGTTTTCATTTGTAAATTACTCCCACTATTTTTGTCGAATACTTATGCCCCCACATAAGGTTCGGGAAATAAAAATTTCCTAATGGGCTCAAGGCCCAAATGCAATCGCTCAGTACCCACGACTCGTTGGCCATACCAATTGATCCACTTAGTGGGCGATCACGTCACCGGTTAACCATCCCAGCTAACCCTTGAGTTCATTTAGCCTCGTTTTTCATTATGGACCACGACTCGTGAGACATCCATACTTACTCGTGTTAAATCATGTCCAATACTCGTGAAGAGAAATAGTTCAATCCTAGACACCCCACGACTCGTGAGACAGCGCCTAGAACCTTGCTATCCCTTCCCTTGGCACTAAACTGTGCATCGAGGCAATAGACATATCATCTTCCTATAGCTCGACCCACGACTCGTGAGACATCGAGATATATTTGTACAATATGCCTAAGACCTAGTAATTGGATAGGCTCGGACCATAGACACCATTCATATGCGCCCGTTATTCGATTTAATATTCTAATTGATTTTAAATTCAATTGGAGGTTTTAAGTTTTCTTGTGCGAGGTCTCATCAGATTATGCTTTATCTTGTTTACGTTTTTCTATCCTAAGCATGCATCTCATACATCAAAGAATAATTACGAAAAAGTAAACATTCATCACCTAGCATTGCACACACGATTGATCGATTGCCCATCCTATGCGATCCATCACGAGCCACATGATGGACCAATTGGTCAGTCTAGGGTGGAAATTAAATGTCCTAACTATAACAATTTTTCAAAACCCATACATCATGGGCCTTCTTGTAATATCCACCTTGATTGGGCCTCCATGTAATGAATTGGGCTTCCATGTCCTCCAAGGTAATCGGCCTCCATGTGGATCTCCAAGTCTTCATGAGGTCTTCTCGGCTCCAAGCCAAATCTAAGCCTAGCTTATAAAAATAAAGGCCCTATTCTATTACAATCGTTTGCGCAAGCAAGGGCACCAATCAGGCCCATTTAATTACAACCCATAAAATAAATAAACCAAAACTACACAGGGCTTAAGGGCAAAATCGATCAATCCACATATTCACTCAAGAACATGCATAAATTCACATAAGGGCATAAATGTAAATTTACCGGCTCCTTTAATTTTAATTCATAAAAATTATCCAAGTTAATTTAATTTTGAATTAACAATTAATCTCTAAAATTAATTAACTCTTACTTGAGTTCTAAGTAATCTACAACTCTTACCTTGATAAAGTTGGTTATTTAAGATAGTTACAAATCTTCCAAGATTACTATCTTATCCAAAACTCTAAGTTTCCCAATTTTACAAATCTCCAAGATTCTCAAGATAATCCTATTTTGAATGGATTAGTTAACTAAGGTAGTGTCCAAATCCACCAAGATTTCTACCTTATCCAAAACTCCAAGTTTCCTAATTTAATAAGATCTCTAAGATCTTTAATCTTGGTAACTTACTAGCAGAGATTAATTTTAATTAAATCTCTTAACACTATTGAAACTCTAAGTTTCCTTGATTAATAAGATCTCTAAGATCTTTAATCTTGGTAATTAACTAGAAGACATTAATTCTAATTAAATGTCCTATCACAAATGAAACTCCAAGTTTCCTTGCTAATTAGATCTCTAAGATCAATCCAAGATTCACCAAGATTCCATAACAATCAAATCTCCAAGATTTTCAGATTTATCAAAATAGGCAGAATTAGAGTCCAACCGAAAATCAGCCAATATGTGACCAATCGAGGACGGCCACGTGGCCAACACACGAGACCACAAAGTCCGCGCGTGGGCTGTCTGTGGCAGCCGCGGCTGCGCGTAGCAGCGCACGGCAGCGTGCAGCTGTGCGTGACAGCACGCGCAGCCAGCGTGCTGCTTGCACGCTACCGTGGGCAGCAGCCCACTGTGGCCGCCTAGCCGCGGTGCGTTGCCGCGCACCGCCGCGTGCCACCGCGGTTGGATCCAAATTTTTTTTTTTTGTTTCGATTACTATTGATTTAATTAAACAGATCCAATTAATTAAATCCCAATCCAAAATAAAAAATTAACATGATAAAATTTCGAATCAAAATTTTACATTAACTCCAAGTTAACAGATCTACGTCCTAAAACATATACAGTCATAGAACTAGCCATACATAAATCAAACATATGATTTAAATCACAGAATTTGCAAATTCATATATATAAAAAGCCTAGAGTTGGCTCTGATACCACTGTTGGGATTCGGTAAGATAAACAGCCCTAGACACAGCGGAATATAAAACTTTTAGGACCTCTTAAGGAATCTTGCCAGGATATTCTCTAGTTGTATATATATGAATATAAATTAAAACGATAGTATAAGTTTACACGTTATACCTATCTCCTTGCAAATCCTAGGCTAGCAAAACGAGCTCTGAATTCTCCTCCAGCAAAAATCGATCCAGGCTTCTCAGGATCGCCCCACGTGTTGCGCCTCTACGAGTTGATACACCACAATATCACGAAAATAATATATCTTGATCGGCTAGAACACAAGATATATTATGATCTTGGATTTTGAAACGATTTTGGAACAAAGTCGAAAACGAAAAATTCTTCCTAAAGGAAGACAGGGTTCGGCTATTGCAGTGTGGGAGAGGGAGAGAGTATTTTGCTCTTGCCCAATTTTTGCTTATTGAGTTATGTGAAAAATAACTACAAGAAGGCTACTTATAGTTATCTCCCTAACCTAGTCCTATTAGGACTAGGGCTCTTCTCTCCTACATGGGCCATGGCCCTCTTTAATTTAGAAGACTAAGTCTTCTAATTAATTCATGTCCCAGTTAATTAATTTGACCAGGCTTTATTTAATCTCTCAATTAAATAGCACAATTAATTAACTTAATCTCCCATTTAATTAAATCAGACTCTAAGTCCATTTAATTAAAATCCCTTCTAATTAATTAAATCCAACTTAATTAATTAATCCACAAATTAAATTCATATTTAATTTATGATCCTGATCCAATTCCAATTGGATCCCATTTTGTTCCAATTGGGTCGACCCAGTCGACCCACCCATAATAATCGACCCAGTCGATTACTCACCCAGTCGACTCGGTCGTTCTTATTTCCTCGCTTTCGCCTCATGTGTATTGTGTATGCCCCCGTAGGTTCACCACATAATTGGCCGTGGGTTATAATTAAATATTATTTAATTATTCGAGTAAGACTTACTCCAAATCAATCGAACACTCTGTCGATTGATCATTCCAAAATTAGCACCCCTGCCAATTTGGGAATTCTCCCACACTCCACGGTCGATGTCCAGCCAGAAGCCCATGGAGCCCAATCACTGGTGAATTAATTCAGTGAACCTTTTAACTCATTTACAATTTCCATATACGACATAATCTCTCCATCGATCAATCTCCCAGTCGAGACTTAAGGGTATGGTCTTTCATCGGTTCCCCTTTTTCTTTTGTCTTGACCTTATGCATTCTGGTCTCGAAATAATTCTCTTTGACTTAATCTTTATGAGCTACTTACATAAAGCCGTCAGATACCTCGGCCGAGGATTTTACCATAATTAATTTTCTCACAGAAATCCATAGGAGAATTTCCCAACCTATCAAGTCGGGTCAATGGATCCTTTGTTGATGATATGAACCTGCATACGAGTTCTTCTATACCCAACATAAGTCCACATAGACCTTCTGGTAATCTCCAGTCAGTTGGAACTCACATCAAAGTATAAACGTTCTCGCACCAGATAAACCCTATCACCTCAAGTATTTAGGGATCGTTCCTCGTATACTATTGTAAATTGGAATAACTTCAACCCCGATATGCGACTACCGCTTCCATGGTGAGTTATTTCCTAATTGGGGTATTCAGTGCACTTGCCATCCCAGCAAGCCACCCACTTATGTGTATCGACTATCCCAGTCACGCTCGTGGACCCCAGCGTTCTCCAGTTCATCGGAGTATACACAATAGTGAGAGTCTAACCGAATCCAATGATGTCCTATCTCGATTGGATTCTACGACTCTTGAATATATTCTAGATCACGGCCTTGGAGATCAGTCCACGGGTTGTCCCATGGCCCTGTGATCTAAGAACTTCTATCCTTATGCGTAGATAATTATTACATAAGATAAAGATGACCATATAATAATAAAATGCATTTATTAATCCAATTGAATGGTCCTTTCAATTAAATGCAGCCAAATAGTTGGCTTGCAGGACACTATTCTATCAAATATGTGATTAGATTTTGTTAAAGTTGGATAATACTTGCTTTGAGCAACTTGTTAAATATTTTGATTCTGATCATTTTAGAATATCTGAATATAAATTGGATGGGTTTAGTTAAGTTCTAAATATGTTGCTCCTGGATGTCAAAATTTGAAGGAATTATATTCGCTTATGAAGTATTGAAATGAAACATGTAATTACTGTGTTAAAAGATGATTGAGTGGAATATTTGATTAATATATAATATTTTTGGATTGGGATTTTGATTGCATTAGTGATTCTTAAAATAATAAAAGTCTATTGGGTACGAAAATGTATATCCCATAGTGAATTTGTCCCCTATAGAACTGAAAAAACACTACAATTGTAAATTCTTCCCCTATTGCAGTGAATTTGCTACCAAAGCAGGGTATTGGCTACAAAATTAGTGTGTATTGAGGACGATTTATGTTGTGCACAAAGAGTCATGATTGGGGACGAAATACATGCTCTGTGCTAAAATAAAGACTTTTGGGGACGAAAACATTAGGAGTGTCCTCAAGGACTTTTAGTGACGCGTTTTTGGGGACGATTGGGGCTACGAATTTTTTTTGTGCACAATACGTTTTGGTGACAAATTTTTAAGATTTGGCTACGAAAAATTTCGTCCCCAAACAACTGATTTCTTTTAGTAGTGAGTTTCCCAACTCCAATGAAAGAAAAGGGGCAAAATTGAAAAAAAAAAAAAAAGTAAAATTGCAGTGATTTTGGATTTTCGTCCCAAACTATATTACCTCACCGAATTTCGTCCCGCAATTTAATATTCGTTTGAAATATCGTCCCAAACTAATTACTAATTTTGATTTTTCGTCCCAAACTATATCAACTCGCTGAATTTCATCTTATAATTTACCATTTTGTATGAATTTAGTCCCAATATTAAATTTCTAATTTAATGAAAATGACGGTTCAATCTTGTAATTAGTTTGGGACGAACTCTGTAATATTATATGATTATTCATATTAAAATTTACCGCGTCATGACACGTAAGCAGCCATGTGATAATTTAACAGCAAATGCGCAATTTCCGTCTTATAATTAACGGTGGGACGATATTCCAAAATAATACTAAATTACGGGACGAAATTCGCCAAGTTTAATAGTTTGGGACGGAAATTCAAAATCAGTGATTAGTTTGGGACAATTTTTGCAATTTTGCCAAAAAAAATGCTTTGAAAACTCAAACATGCCAATTAATTTGAAATAAACTTTTTTGGCAAATATGTCAACTAATATGAAACGGAGGGAGTAACTATTAATTGACGGGGACTTCTAAGGTGGCGTCACGTTATGTAACGTCAATTTAATTTAAGATATTGAATCATAAATATGTAATCACAACCATATAAATTTCTTAATATAAAATTAAATTAAACTTAGTTAATTATGAGTTACTTGTTTAACAGATTAAAACTATAATTTATCTTTTATTCTTTAATATCCTAAAGTTAATTACCCTAAATATTTCTACTATTTTTTTCTTTTTTCTACCCAAATTAATATCAAATCACCATAAAAATTATATGTTTCCACATTGTATGGTACTAATACATATATAATAGTACAACACCACCAAGGTGTATAATTATGCATATTACATAGTATTGACTGCACATACTTACTACGTTCTCATATTAGTAGAAATTAGTCACATTATATATTATTAACATTAGTACTAACCATTACCGATAATTATTACATGGTATATGTCTCACATGTAGTAATATAGACTCATATGACTCCACAAACTTAGTACGGTCGACCCATATTAGTAGTAATTAACAACATCAAAAAGTATTATCATTAGTACTAATCAGTGTTTATAATTATTCACATTACATAGTACAATGTCTTACATGTAATAGAATTGACTCAACATACTTAGAATAGTCTCATATTAGTTATAATTAATCACATTATATAGTAGTATTACTATTAGTAATACTCAATTTACTAATAATTCTTCACATTATATGGTATATGTCTTACATGTAGTAGTATAGACTCAAATAACATAGTTTTGACTCCACATACTTAGTACGGTCTCATATTAATAGTAATTAGTCAGATAATATGGTATTTCCATTAGTCCTAACCAATGTGTATAATTCTTCACATTGCATAGTATATGTCTCACATGTAATAATATTTACTCCACATACTTAATACGGTCTCATATTATTAGTAATTACTCACATTATATAGTATTACCATTAGTACTAATCAATTTACTGATAATTTTCATATTATATGGTATATGTCTCACATGTAGTAGTATAGACTCACAAGGCACATTATTGACTCCACATACTTAGTACGGTCTCATATTAGTAATAATTAGTCACATTGTTTAGTATTACCCTTAGTCATAACTTAATTACTAATAATTCTTCACATTACATGATATATGTCTCACATATAGTAGTATAGACTCACATAGCATAATATTGACTCTACAATATTAGTTGGTCCCATATTAGTAGTAATTAACCACATTATGAAGTATTATCATTAGTACTAATCAATGTGTATAATTCTTCACATAACATGTATAATGTTTCACATGTAATAGTATTGACTCTGCATACTTAGTACGGTCTCATATTAGTAGTAATTAGTCACATTATATAATATTATCATTAGTATTAATCAATTTTTTTTTACTGATAATTCTTCACATTAAATGGTATATATCTAATACTACAAACTCACATAACATAGTTTTGACTACACATACTTAGTACGGTCTCATATTAGTAGTAATTATATAGTATATGTCAATTTATTGATAATTTTTCACATTAAATGGTATATGTCTCACATGTAGTAGTATAGACTCACATACAACATTATTGACTCAGCATACTTAGTACAGTCTCATATTAGTAGTAATTAGTCACATTGTATGGTATCACCATTAATCATAACCAAATTATTGATAATTCTTCATATTACATGGTGTATGTCTCACATGTAGTATTATAGACTCACATAGCATAGTATTGACTTCACAAACTTACTACGGTCTGATATTAGTAGAATTTAGCCACATTATGAAGGGTTGCTTAGATCCTACCCCAGTGGATTTATTTAATCCATTGGGGTTGGATGAATGCCACATGGGCATGAGAGGACAAAAAATTGTCCTTTCATTCCCATGTGAAGTCGGGCAGAATAATGATTATCCTGCAGACGAGTTTTCATCATAAATCTACAAATTTTTTTTTTTTTTTTGAGAAGATGAATACATTGTTACATCAATCAATATATCGAATCGAAACTATTACAATGATATCAGAGCGAACTAATTACTAGTATTAAACTAGAGAAATGCTAGTATGAAACTAGAGAAAATACCCACATTCGTGGGAATTGAACCCATGACCTCATGGTCATGGAGCCTCATCCTTAACCACTTGGCTAAGGCCTTATCGGCATAAATCTACAAATTTGAAATGCATAAAAATGAACCCAAGATGGGTAAAAACCCTAGAGAGAAAAATCTCCTCTCTTTTTTTAATATCAATATACAACTATCTGAAAATAAGTCCACATGTTGGACTTTTATAGCTAAAACAGATTAACTAACTAAAAATAGATAAAACTCCTAGAGGAAACAAAATAAGTTATAGATAACAATGAAGACTTTTCTAGAAACAAAATAACTAAAAAGATAATAAAAATATTCTGCAGATCTCATCTTTGATATTCTTTCAAAATCTTCCTGCATCAATCTCCCACACTTGGAAAGAATTCGTCATCGAGTTCGAATTGAGATCTAACCAGAGCAAGAGAAGATTCGGCCGCGAATTTTAATCAACCTTTTAATTAATGGAAAAATGAATTTTAGACGTATGATACTGAAATCTTGATTTGGACACGAGAAATTCATGATGTAAACTGCCCAATTAACATGATAATTTTCTGAAAATATACCAATAACGAAATCAATTACATTTCTAGAATATTTGTCATCTTCAATATTCATTGAAGCCATGACTTTAATAGACTCGGTTTCCTCCTTCGATTCACCATAAATTTCTTCATCAAAAGAAGGAGCATCGTCTTCTTCATCTGACTCATCATAAATTGGAGGATTTTCGTCCATAAGAGAAACATCTTCCGCATCTGATTCATCATAAACCGAAAGTCCTTCATCAACATAAGGAATGTCTTCAGTTTCAGATTCATCATAGTTAGGAAGATTCATCTCGATTTCACTCAACAACTCGGGAAGATCAACTGAAAACTCGAAGTGTCGATGTCGCTCCTCCCGATCATAGCGCTCTCGAAATACTTGACGTTTGTGATATCTTTCACGCGGGGACAAATATGTAATCTTTCTCTGTAGATCCTCAATCATCTCCATCGTAGCGAAATGCTTATGGTGTTGGACTTCCTCTTTCGGAACCTGCCCATGCCGACCATGAACCTTGCTACCAGGAAACGAATGCGGCTCTGATACCAACTAAAGCCGGACAGAATAATGATTATTCTGCAAACGAGTTTTCATCATAAATCTATAAATTTGAAATGCATAAAAATGAACCCAAGATGGGTAAAAATTCGAGAGAGAAAAATCTCTTCTATTTTTTTAATATCAATAAACAACTATTTGAAAATAAATCCACATGGCGGACTTTTATAGCTAAAACAGATTAACTAACTAAAAATAGATAAAACTCCTAGAGGAAACAAAATAAGTTAAAGATAACAATGAAGATTTTTCTAGAAACAAATAATTAAAAAGATAACAAAAATATTCTGCAAATCATCTTTGATATTCTTTCAAAATCTTCCTGCATCACCATGTAGCATTCATCCAACACCCCAGTTGATTAAATCCACCGGGGTAGGCACTAATTTTCCCATTATGAAGTTTACAATAGTACTAACCAATGTATACAATTTTTCACATTACATGTTGTATGTCTCACATGTAGTAGTATAGACTCACGTAGTACAATATTGTCTCCATATACATATTATTGTCTCATATTAGTAGTAATTAGCCAAATATTATAATTTATAATGTCCAATATGTATTAAAAATATAAATTATGTGTATTAAAATATGTTATGAATTTTTTCAAAGGTTATCAATTATTTAACACAAAATATTATATATCGTTTATTATAAAATATCAATACATAATTATTTATTTACTTATTTTTATAATAATTTATCAGTTTGTAATTTACTATTATTGTGGTTAAATATTACATTGGATGTGGTCAAATAATAGTATAGCACAACTACTTATGACAATAGTATTAGTTATGACTTGTTAGTAACCTGTTAATTAGGTAATTTATTAATGAGGTGTCATAATTCTATTGATTATAACTTATGTCATATCCACACCTTATAATTTTCCCTAATTTGATGCCATAAATATGCAAAAGAAAAATAATAGTAGTAATTAATTGGGACGTTCATTACTTCGTGCAGCATGTTCTTGTACACCAGACCAAGCATATTAATTCCATAGTTTTGTGAATGGTACTTTAAAATCTAATTTTCACTAAAAAAAATCGAACTAATTGCACAATGTTACATAGGATGACTTACGCTCGGACCTGAGATTTAGTTGTTTTACAATAAATCTCGTGAAGTTTGAGAAATTACGAGGATACCGTTTTTTGGTTTAGATTATGTATTAAATCACCCCTTACAACTTTTATAATTTTTATAAGGACACTCCTTATAATTTAAAAAAATGTTTACAAAAATCTCTTATAAGAGGTGTCATTGTAATTTTTAAAACCACAATAAGTTTTTCATAATTACGATAAATCTCAGAAAGTCTGAATATAAATCACCTATTACATATAACCTCAAAATAACTGGGTGCGAATTTTCTATCACACATTGGTGTTTCACCTTTATGTCACACCAATGTATGATAGACATGTGTCACCCTCTCAAAATTAATTATGTACCGGATTATATACACTAATTCTTAACATATTTTTAAAGGTAATTAAATGCGGAATAATTGTAAATTAAACAAGGAAAGTGATAGAAAAAAGGTAATTAAAAAAATCCCTACATTTTTATGGTAGAGATCATGGCTTCTTCTTCTCCACCTTTCTTCTCAAAAATCTCAATCAAAATTCTGCCCTTTTTTTCATAATTTTTTTTTCATTATTTTGCTTTGATATACTTGCATATACAATTTCTTTCTATAAAAAATTTTCAGACGTTTTCATTAATGCATTTCAAAAGGCTAAATGAACGGGAAATTGAAGAATCATAACCTTAATTTTTGCTAAATGAACGGGAAATTGAAGAATCATAACCTTAATTTTTGCAATTGAACGGGAAATTGAAGAATCATAACCTTAATTTTTGCAATTGAACTATCAAAAATATGCGGCGGAAAATTAACGATTAGGTGTGATTAGCAATACACATAGAACAATGTAAGATTAGTAAAAATGAGGGAGTAAACCAATAATGAATATGAATTAAAATTATTAAGAATGATGGAGAAGAAGGAACCATAATCTCTACCATAAAAACGCAGAGATTTTTTTTATTTAACTTTTTTCTATCTTTGATTTAAAATCATTTCTTAATTAATTGCCTTTATATATATGTTAAATATTATTGTATGTTATATGGTACATAATCAATTTTAAGAGAATGAAACAAAAATAGTCATTGTGTGATAGAAGCAAAAACCCGAAAAATGTAATCGGCATCAACGAATAACTTTATTAGATACAAATGTTATCGTCAATTAAAGTACTTTTTATCTATGATAAAATTGACTAATGGAACTTAAATATATATGATCTTACGCGATTTCGTTGGGGATCAAAATAATTTAAGTTGAGCATGCAAGATATGCTATGATATGAGATTGAAGATCAATAAAATATATTTTGAATATGAGTGTATATATTACAAGTAATGAGGGTCCTATTTGAGCATTATAGGATGCCGTACAAGCTAGAGGCTAAGTACATACAAACTAAGGTGATTTAATCTAGCCCAAGAGAAAATCCGAGCAGGAGGCTTCGATCAAGGAGCAGCCCCCAAAATCTCTCCCCTGTGTCATAAATGCTTGGGGTATTTATAGCTGAGGATGGGGATTGGCCCATGGGCTTGGGCCTGAGGTTGGCCCAATGATAGATTCAACCATGAGCCCCTCTGCTGGCGATCGGACTGAGCTAATTGGAGTTCAAAGCTTCGGGGTTGGAAATATGCACCCAGGGTCGAAATTAGGCCTTCAAGGTCGAAGTTAGGCATCCCAGGGTTGGAAATATGCACCCAGGGTCGAAATTAGGCCTTCAAGGTCGAAGTTAGGCATCCCAGGGTTGGAAATATGCACCCAGGGTCGAAATCAGGGTCTTCAAGGAGCTCAAGGTCGAACTCAGGGTCATCATGGAGCTCAAGGTCGAAATTTAGAGTCTTCAATGAGCTCAAGGTCGAAATTATGCCTTCAGTGAGCTCAGGGTCGGATTTTAGGGTCTTCCAAGAGCTCAGGGTCGAAATTTGTGCCTTCAGGGTTGGATCCAGGGTCCTTTATGAGCTCAGGGTCGAAATTTATGTTCTTTGATCCATCATGAGCTCCAAGAATAAAGATTCCAATGTACCCCTCATCAATACTCCCCCACTTCTCGAGCGTAAAGTGAAGCTGAAGCTCGGAGAAGTAGAAAATCCTTGAGGATCGGTTTTTTAGTGTTTCGGATATGCCTCGTTAAAAACCTAGCTCGGAAAAACCCAGTGGGATAAAAACCGAACCAGGGAAAAAGAGTGCATATCTTAGAAACTCCAAAATGTATTAGGGATCGAAGTTATGCATTCGGGGTCGGATTTTCTAGTGTTTGATCACACATGATTTCAATTAGCATAAGGTCAAAATTTAGGACCTTCAATAAGCATAAGGTCGAAATTTGGGTCTTCAAAGAGCATAAGGTCGAAATTTAGGTCTTCAAAGAGCATAAGGTCGAAATTTAGGTCTTCAAAGAGCATAAGGTCGAAATTTAGGACCTTCAAAGAGCATAAGGTCGAAATATAGGTCTTCAAAGAGCATAAGGTCGAAATTTAGGACCTTCAATAAGCATAAGGTCGAAATTTAGGTCTTCAAAGAGCATAAGGTCGAAATTTAGGACCTTCAATAAGCATAAGGTCGAAATTTAGGTCTTCAAAGAGCATAAGGTCGAAATTTAGGTCTTCAAAGAGCATAAGGTCGAAATTTAGGACCTTCAAAGAGCATAAGGTCGAAATTTAGGACCTTCAATAAGCATAAGGTCGAAATTTAGGACCTTCAAAGAGCATAAGGTCGAAATATAGGTCTTCAAAGAGCATAAGGTCGAAATTTAGGACCTTCAATAAGCATAAGGTCGAAATTTAGGACCTTCAATAAGCATAAGGTCGAAATTTAGGTCTTCAAAGAGCATAAGGTAGGGTCATAGCAGAGGCTTTCACCCATTTTGATAATTTTCGATCTAAGGGGCATAGCAACGGCTTTCACCCTTAGTCGTTTTCAGAGCATTTTTAGCCCTAGGGTCATAGCAGAGGCTTTCACCCATTTTGATAATTTTCGATCTAAGGGGCATAGCAACGGCTTTCACCCTTAGTCGTTTTCAGAGCATTTTTAGCCCTAGGGTCATAGCAGAGGCTTTCACCCATTTTGATAATTTTCGATCTAAGGGGCATAGCAACGGCTTTCACCCTTAGTCGTTTTCAGAGCATTTTTAGCCCTAGGGTCATAGCAGAGGCTTTCACCCATTTTGATAATTTTCGATCTAAGGGGCATAGCAACGGCTTTCACCCTTAGTCGTTTTCAGAGCATTTTTAGCCCTAGGGTCATAGCAGAGGCTTTCACCCATTTTGATAATTTTCGATCTAAGGGGCATAGCAACGGCTTTCACCCTTAGTCGTTTTTTAGGGTCGTCACCCATTTTCTGAATCCAAGGGGCATAGCAACGGCTTTCACCCTTGGTCAATTTATTTTCGAGGGTCGTAGCAACAGCTTTCACCCTATTTGAATAATAGATTAGAGGTCAATCGTGATTCGATGATACTTGCAAGAGCATGCAATAGAAATAATAAGATCTCTGGAGATCATAGATTGAAGATAATAAAATTTTGATCCTGAAGATCGTAGATTGGAGATAATAAAATTCGAAGATCATAGAATTCGACCATGGGAGCATGAAATTCGACCAAGAGAGTATAAAATTCAACCAAGAGAGTATAAAACTCAACCATGAGATGATAAATTCGACCATGAGATCATAAAACCCGATCAGAAGATCATAGCAAAGGCTTTCAGCCTTGGAGACATAAGAATTTCGACCAGAGGATCCTAAAATTCTATCAGAAGATCATAGCAAAGGCTTTCAGCCTTGGAGACATAAGAATTTCGACCAGAGGATCATAAAATTCGATCAGAAGATCATAGCAAAGGCTTTCAGCCTTGGAGACATAAGAATTTCGACCAGAGGATCATAAAATTCGATCAGAAGATCACAGCAAAGGCTTTCAGCCTTGGAGACATAAGAATTTCGACCAGAGGATCCTAAAATTCGATCAGAAGATCATAGCAAAGGCTTTCAGCCTTGGAGACATAAGAATTTCGACCAGAGGATCATAAAATTCGATCAGAAGATCACAGCAAAGGCTTTCAGCCTTGGAGACATAAGAATTTCGACCAGAGGATCATAAAATTCGATCAGAAGATCATAGCAAAGGCTTTCAGCCTTGGAGACATAAAAATTTCGACCAGAGGATCATAAAATTCGATCAGAAGATCATAGCAAAGGCTTTCAGCCTTGGAGACATAAAAATTTCGACCAGAGGATCATAAAATTCGATCAGAAGATCACAGCAAAGGCTTTCCGCCTTGGAGACATAAGAATTTCGACCAGAGGATCATAAAATTCGATCAGAAGAATTCGATCCTGGAGACTGAGAATTTGATCCTGGAGATCAATTGTAATTAGTATGGCCGGTCTGGTCTTATAGTGTTTCTTATACCTGCAAACATTGATAAATATTAATGACTTGTTAACATAAAAATATAATATAATTAATTTTTTGCCATATGGGTGTTTTTGAAGATAGAGAGTTTGATCCTGGAGATAATAAATTTTGATCCTGAAGTTCATAGAACTTGATCTTGTAGACCCAAGAATTCGATCTCGGAAATCCAAGAATTTGATCCTGGAGACATGATAATTCGACCCTGTAGATCTGAAAATTCGACCTTGGAGGTCTAACAATTCGAGCTGGAGAATAAGATCTTGGAGATCTGATAATTTGACCATGGAGCTCCAAAAATTCGACCAGAAGAGGTCTAAAAATTCGAGCTGGAGAATATGATCTTGGAGATCTGATAATTAGACCATGGAGCTCCAAAAATTCGACCAGAAGAGGTCTAAAAATTCGAGCTACTCCTGCATAAGAAGATTCCCCCTTGATCGTACGTGAATTGCCTCGTAGTAGGCATATTTCGATCTAACACCCAAATAAGGCCCCACGGTGGGCGCCAATTGATCTTACGCGATTTCGTTGGGGATCAAAATAATTTAAGTTGAGCATGCAAGATATGCTATGATATGAGATTGAAGATCAATAAAATATATTTTGAATATGAGTGTACATATTACAAGTAATGAGGGTCCTATTTGAGCATTATAGGATGCCGTACAAGCTAGAGGCTAAGTACATACAAACTAAGGTGATTTAATCTAGCCCAAGAGAAAATCCGAGCAGGAGGCTTCGATCAAGGAGCAGCCCCCAAAATCTCTCCCCTGTGTCATAAATGCTTGGGGTATTTATAGCTGAGGATGGGGATTGGCCCATGGGCTTGGGCCTGAGGTTGGCCCAATGATAGATTCAACCATGAGCCCCTCTGCTGGCGATCGGACTGAGCTAATTGGAGTTCAAAGCTTCGGGGTTGGAAATATGCACCCAGGGTCGAAATTAGGCCTTCAAGGTCGAAGTTAGGCATCCCAGGGTTGGAAATATGCACCCAGGGTCGAAATTAGGCCTTCAAGGTCGAAGTTAGGCATCCCAGGGTTGGAAATATGCACCCAGGGTCGAAATCAGGGTCTTCAAGGAGCTCAAGGTCGAACTCAGGGTCATCATGGAGCTCAAGGTCGAAATTTAGAGTCTTCAATGAGCTCAAGGTCGAAATTATGCCTTCAGTGAGCTCAGGGTCGGATTTTAGGGTCTTCCAAGAGCTCAGGGTCGAAATTTGTGCCTTCAGGGTTGGATCCAGGGTCCTTTATGAGCTCAGGGTCGAAATTTATGTTCTTTGATCCATCATGAGCTCCAAGAATAAAGATTCCAATGTACCCCTCATCAATATATATATATTCAAAGTGAAAAAAAGGAATAATTCAAGTACATAAATGTTTCTAGAAATTAAGAGTGACTACTACAACCAACTATATAAAAAGGTCTGATACCTTTGCAATATTAGCGAAGATAGTGGAAAAGTTGTTCACAATGGCTTAGAATCATATGGTGAATTAAAATATTGTTCTATATATAAAGCTTTTTGAGTGGTTATGAATATATATGGTATTGAAAAATTCATTTTTTGGCACTAACAACTATTATTTAAATTGTACAAATGCATGAATGGATTAATTACGAAAATCATTTGATTATAGAAGTACTAATCTAATTAAGTCGATCAATGGGAAACCAATATTTGTATGTACTAATGTTGTTCTCGTTCAAATTACATTCAATATTGAATTTAGATATATTTATGCTTTGTCATGTGGATACAGATTTGACGACACGATACATACATGTTGATAATAATTTAATAAATTTTAAAATTACACGTATTCACCAATTAAATAAACAATAGTAGTAAATAATTAGAGGAACACACACCATACTCCCTTGTGTTATATGGAAACTGGCATAAAATTAGGGGTGTTCGCGCTGCGGTCTATTGCGGTTTTATACTCGTTCAAACTCAACTCAGTATTTGCGGGTTTTTAATACTCTAGACCAAACCCAACTCAATAAGTCTAGAGATTGCACTTTGCGGTCCTTTCGGGTTGGGGCGGTTTTGGCGGTCTTAGCTTATTCTATTTTAATGAAGTATTTTTTTTGGAGACTTTACTTTAATTTATTACCACTTACTATTTTGTTATTGTACTTTTATATATAAATAAAATTCTTGAATGTTTCATAATCATATGAACAATACTACTTTTTCATACTTTTTAACTTTAATTTGTTAACCTATTTCAAGTCTACATTCGCTATATAAAGATCAATAATTGTTACTTAAATAAAAAAACGAACAAAACTTTTTCAAACAATAAACAAAAATTGAAAATACTTTAATTATTAAAGTTGATATTGGTGGTTGTCAATCGATAGAATTTAACTTGGAATGTTAATAAATTGTGTCGAGTAATTGTAGGGGATAAATTAGGATTTGGGGTTGAGAAGGTAATAAAAGTATGTATGTGCTTAAATTATATTAAATAATAAAACACAATTTGTTATTTTATATACATGTGATTTGGTGCGGTTTATGCGGATTTTTAAAATATAAACCCAAACTCGATCATAATTTGCGATTTTTTTTAACGAAGCCCAAGACCAATCCATTCATCGTTCAACCTGCAAATTACGATCGGTTTGGGTTGGGATGGTTTGACGGTTTCATTGAACACCCTTACATAAAACTATATTGTGAATTTTTATTGTATTAAATTTTCTTGTAAATTCAAAAATCCTGCATTAAACACCCAATCTGCCCCCTCCCATCCATTTTTTAACGTGCGTGTGTTCCACAAGGGTAACGTGCGATTTATGTTTTTTTGGCCTAATTTTTCAGCCTTAATTACCATAATACCCTTTAATCCATTATCCACCCTTAATAATAAAATGCACGAAATTTGCTTCTACTTTTCGAACATAGCACATAATATCCTTGTACTTTTTAGACTTAGCATATTATACTTTTATAGTTTCTAAACCTTGCACATTTGAACGTTTGCACAAAACTTCTTTGATTTGTACTTTTAAACGTTTGTAAATATTTTTCTATAATTTTTCATTAAGATAAATCAACCAACAATTAATGATATTAATGACTAATTGTGTTCAAGATTTCTGACAGTACAAGGGAGTTTATAGTTAAAAAAAAATTTAAAATTTTTTGTTCAGGCTTAACATAATATACGAGAGTATAGTGTATTTTCCTCAAATAATTAAGAGAAATATGGCAGTGTGGGGCCGTGCAGAGAAAACTGAACTGAAAGCCCACCCGAATCGAGGCCGCACGCTTCCTCATATCCATCGGATCCTTGTGACGGGTTGCAGCTTTTGTCGGCCCACCTACCGGCCACCCCCATTCTTTTGACTTGGCCAGCCGTACTTGTACTACCATCTTTAATTAGTTTTTTTTTTTTTTTTTTCTCTAGAGAGATTCCATCTTTAATTAATTCTAACTTTATTGAATTCAAAAATATAATGAGAAAATTTTTAAGGGTTAAAATATAGTTTGTCCCCTAACATATAGTAGTGTAGCAATTATCCCATTGAATATTTAATTTTTTGATGGGGCAATTGCCTTTTTCTTTTATAGTAGTGTATCAATTATCCCTTTAAATTTTAATGATTATTAGTTTTAATCTCATATCAATTTTTTTTTTTTTGTTTACAATCAATTTAATTGTATTATCTTGGTGAACTTTTGTGGGTTCATTTAAAATGAGATTTTGAATGATGGAGAGCACATGAGATATCATTTATCTTGGTGACACGTGTCCCCTTAAAATGTAAATTAAAATAATTTATTTTCTTCAAGACACATTTACCCTTTTAATGAGTAAAATTCAACAACACTCCCTGGGTTTTGACTAACTAAAAAAAAGTTTCGTTTTATTTTTATTAGCAAAAAAACCCTATACCTTTTTTTGTATCATTATCAAAAAAATATCCCTCTCAATTCAAAATGACAATTTTACCCCATCAAAGGATGAAAAAGCATCCCTTAACTTAAAAAGTTATCATAACCCCTCGTAGCTTTAAAATTTTCAAAGAACCCCCTGTTTTTTTTTTTTTTTTAAAAATTGACCAAAACCTCCATATGATTTATGAAATGAACGTTAATAATTTGACAAAAATCTTATCCCCCAAAGTTACATATTGGATACTTTACCACCCATATGTACAAATTAAGCACTTTACCGCCTCAAATAATTTTATTCAATTTTCGTTTGACAAAAAATATACATGTTCCCCTCACATGAATTTTCAAAATTAGTCACAACACTTCTTACAAGTCCAACTACTTCGCTCATGCAAAGATCTGTTTTCAGGTGGGGAAGGGTTGGACAGTGGTTATGGTGCTGGAGGTGAAGAGAGAGGAATTGGTGGTGGCAATAATTGCATTACCCCCTCCTAATTTTTACCTTTTTAGGTATTTTTTGCCCAATTACGAATATACTCTGGAGAGATAAAAATTGTGACTTAAACGGACACGTGTTTGATGCATGACTTTTTTCATCCAAAAACTAACGGCCGAATGAATGTAAAAAGAGTTGTCCAACTTTTGTACGAAATGTGTCTTTTTGAAAAATTTGGTATGAAATGTACAAAGTAGGAAAAAGTTTGGTATGGTAAGTGTAATTCCCTCGATTTTTTTTAGGAAAAGAGATCTGAAATTATTTAGACATTAGAGAGTTTTTTTAAACATATTTATTAAAGGGTTATTATGTAATTTAGCATATGTTTATTTTTTCTAAATGTCCGATTGCATGTCATTATTGGACATTTTGACCATAAATTGTGGTTCAGATTTGTTGTTGACTTTTTTTAGTGCTTGAGAAGAGGTATCTCATATACACTTATGTTCTATAAAATCTTATTTTAGAAAGACCCAACTTTTCATACTTCTTGCCAAAAAAAACTCACATTATTATTTCAACAATTTATATGTTATTATTTTACCGATTATTATATTTATATTGGTTATTATTATTCAACCAGTTGTTCTATTTTTACCTCAATTATTATTTGCAGAATTGTTATCTTTCTAATCTATCATTATTTAAAATTTTAGTAGCTCCTTGAATTATTAATCGACACGAGATCGTCATTCTAATCAATACACGTCTAATTTTTCAGAGTTTTATTGTAATTCTGCGAAACTTGCACCAGCTTGTCGATGTCATATGAACATTTCATTCAAATCATCATTCTAATCATTACACGTTTAATTAAGATATTATTCCTATTCCAATTATCACAACCAAATTTACAAACATTTCTTTTATCGTCCATGTCATACGAATTGGAGCAAGTCTCAAACAGTTAAAGTAAAACCCTGAAAAATTAAATGTGTAATGGTTATGATGAAATTTGAATCTCGTGTCGATTAGGAATTCATAGAGCTACTAGAAATTTTCAAAAATAACGAAGAAATATCGCAGTTGTACAAATAATAATGGAGGTAAATAATGATGTATACAAATATAAGAACCGATAAAATAATAACATATATAATTATATAATAATAGGAATCTTTTTGCAAGAAGTATGGAAAAAAATTACCAAGAAAAAATATAACTGGATGTAAAATATGAGATTAAGAACAAATTTGATATGAGGTTAAAATTAACAACCATTAGCATATACTTATAAAAAAGGAAAGGATACCAACATGTGACTGGTTCAACGGAATAGACTAGTCATTACAAACTAGCGAACCCAAATTCGAATCTCTGTTGAGAGAGGTTCTCACTTAATGTCTCTGACGCGCCTCTACAGGAATTAAACCATTGAAACCAAAAAAATAAAAATAAAGAGAAAGGGTAATATAATTTGAAAAAAAAATGAAACTTTAACTAATTAAAATTGAAGGATCAGTGTTTCAAATAATATTTTGGGGTAATTGATACACCTCATGATTTAGGGTTTGTTGAAATTGAACCTGATAGGTAAATATTGGTATTAATAAATTTGGCCCATTTACAGATCTGCTGCTTCTGCATATATACAGCCAATTATTACTACTTGAAAGACAGCTTTTTGCATTGATAAAACTGATGACCAACTCAGTAAATTAACATTTTCAGATCAATCAGTATCATTGAAGAGTTAAAAGTGTTCTATCTAGAATACTGTCAGTGCATGGGGTCATAGTTTACATTTTATAACATGTTTTGTTTTTATATATATATTTTAAAGTTTATAACCCTATCTTACTCCCTCCGCCCCTAATATTTTTTATATAATTTTACTTTTGATGCAGTAAAATGTATAAAGGTGAATATTTTTTTGATACTTTTACATATATACTCTTAAAAATAATAGTTGAGAATTGGGTTTTTTGCACTTTGCACCCCCCAAAATATGAAAAATAGGCACTTTGTACCCTCAAAATTTAGATTTAGCACTTTGCTCCCTCAAAATATGAAAAATACATCACTTTGCACCCTCTTTTATTTTCAAACAAAAATTCAAGGGCAAAATAGGTAATTTAATTATAAATCTTCGGCACTTTGCACCCCCAAAACTTTAAAAATTGGCACTTTGCACCCCAAATTAAAATTAGCACTTATCATCATCGAATTAAGAACAAATCATCAACTTACACCCCCGAAACATAATAAAATCTAAGGCAAAGTTGAACTTACCAATTTTTACTAATTCAATCGTTGTGCATAGCACGTTTAATTTGTACAAGCTATAATTCATGGCTTGTTAATTTTTGGGGGTGCAAAGTGCCTTAAGTTTTTGCTTGAAAATAGAAGAGGGTGCAAAGTGCTGTCTTTTTCATACTTTGAGGATGTAAAGTGCTAAATCTAAGTTTCGAGGGTGCAAAGTGCCTATTTTCCATATTTCAGGGGTGCAAAGGACAAAAAACCCTTGAGAATAAGTAGTGTCGAATTATTATTTTACGTATGATGATATCTTTAAAAAAAATTATTTTATTTATGAAAAGAGAGTATTGTTTCGGGACACCCAAAAAAAACTAGTAGTAAAAATTTAGGGACAAATAAAATATTAGAGTACATGGAATTATATCATCTCTTGTTTGATGAGGATATATTTTAGATTGATTGGGTTTTGAGATCATTCGCTGTTTATTCGCGATAAAGTTACATCTTCTCTTTGACATATTGAATGACCTACAAAACAAGGAACATTTAGGTTGATGCGATTCCGATAAAACTACTCGATCCGCATTTTCAATGAACCAAATTATAATGGATAACAAGAAATCGAATGTGTATGTGGCTTTAAATAAAAATGACGTAATTAAAATAAAACGTATACGTACCTTAGGAGTTATCTTGTGATGATTGACATGTTAATAATCGTCTTTTTAATTACCTAGCTAATCATATAACCCTAAAAGTAGGTTGGTGTATTTTTCCTACAACAACTTGATTTGGAGATCTTTCAATAATCCTCCACTGTTTTTTTCTTTTTCTTTTAAGGCAAATTTTGATTTCATTCAAATAGGAACTTCAGATGATACAATGTTAAAGATCGAAATCGGTAAAATATCAAGCGAAAAAGTAACGTATACGAGATAATCTAGCTATTTCGTGAGCCACTCGATACCCTTCTAGACCAATATGTTGTGGCATCTATAAATTAATTACTATATAATTTGTAATAACATGGGATTATATATGGAGATAACTTCTAGGGCCGTATTCGAGCCAAGTAGTATCGAACGACACACTGTTCAAGTTTGGTTTGATTTTTATTGAGATTGAAATTTTGTGTTTGAGCTTGGTTTGATTTTCAATCGAACCGAGCTCAAACGAGCTTTTATCGAACGAGTTCGAACCGAGTATCGAATAACTTCTTAATCAATATGAGAAAAAGATTAATTTTGTTAATGGTAAAGAATACCAAAATAAATGTAAATTACTTGTACTAATCTAATGTCAACAAGTGTAATCCATATACTCAAAAGAAATTTACATTAAGTGCTTTCTTTTTTCACTTTGAGACGCTAATTCGACAAAAAGCAAGATTAAAATTCCAACCAAGCTCAAGTAGAGGAGACAGGATATGACTAAATTTTTCATGCTAGATAGAATTATATACGCTCACGGCAAGCATGAAATTGATGGGCCATTGTATCTGCAATATATAAATGCCCTATAGATTTTCTATAGTTTGATGGATGGTACATAAAGTTCATATATTACATGTTTAATGATTTCTAAATCGAATTTATCCTTTATATATATATATATATATATATATATATATATATATATATATATATATATATATATATATATATATATATATATATATATATATTTATATATATATATATATATATATATATTTTTCAAGTTACACGACTCGTCGGGCCTTGTACTCTTAAACTGCTTTTGAAATTCAATTCAATCTCAGGTTTGATCAGATTAAGAAACTAAAAATTAGTCACTTTTCTAAGATAAAATATCAAAAATATCCTTTTAGTATATGCTTTTATTAATGTCATTGATTTTTTTTATACTCTACTTTATTGTATAAAACTTAGAAGTAAGAATGAGTAAAATTGTAAAAGATGCATTAAAAACCAACAATGACAACGAAATCAAAACTTAAATTTTTTACAAATGTGTCTATTAATTTAAAATAAAGGGAATATAATTTTTAGTATTTTTTACTATGTGTAAGATTTCATACATAAAAAAATAAATATATATGTCACCGTATCTTATCGCCGATCGAGTGACAAGAAAAAGTTCATAAATGATGATATCTAATCACACTAAAATTAGAGATAAGCTTCTCACAATTAGAGCATGGGAGAAAGAAAGAATGATTCTATTTTGTGATGAATAAAACTTTGTGGTGGGCATTTGGCATGCCACTTAAATGATGTCGTTTTTGGTATGCACATGCTCATCAATATGGTCATTAAAGTGAAATACAAAAATAGAGAAAACAAGTTCCCTTTCATGTCTTATTATTTAATTATTTAATGTCTTATTATTTAATTATTTCTTTTGATAAGTTTTCACGCGGAGTTTTAATACTTTTGGTAAATGTAAATTTTACATCAATAGAATTGCTTTTTATTTCAATATATCATGGCGTGAGAAGAACCTCGTGCATTTGAAATATTTCAAATAAGAGGAAAAGAAAATAGAAATTCGAGTCAAACAAGTTATACCCTTTCAAAATCAAGTCAAGATATTGGGGTAAATGCAAAATATTTCCCCGTGTTATGCTAAACCAGCAAAAAATTATCCTGTGAAATTTTTATTACGCTAAATTTTCTTGTGTTTTCAAAACCCCGTAAAAAACACCCAATCGGTAAAAAATAGGTCGTTTCGGATCGACATTTTTCAAGAAATCTTTTTAAAAATATATCACGTGAAGTTGTAGGGACCAACTTGAAGTATTTTAAAAATTATTTCTTCAAATATGTTGATCCAAAACGACCTATTTTTTACAAATTGACTATTTTTTGCAGGGTTTTTGAAAACACAAAAAAATTTGGCACAATAAAAATTTCACAGAATAATTTCTTGCAGGTTTTTAATATAATACCGGGGAGTATTTTGGATTTTTCCCCAAGAAATTATATGATTGTGAAGCCAATCATGAGCTTAATTAGTTTTCTTCTTAACTACCTTAAATCTTCTTAGTTTTTATCGGATCAAGGCATTAGACCATGTTGTATGTTTAATTAGGAAGAGTAACGACATCACCTCTTATATATATTTGATTAATTAATAATCAAATCCCATTCGCACTTCTAAACCAAATGGACCTACATATTTTAGATATGTGTCATATATGTGTGTACAAAGAGAGAGCAAATCCCTGTACATGCTGTACGTACAATCGTCATTAGTTTATATTTCAAACATACTTTAAACATAAAATTTTGAAACAAGATGACTGAACCCTCAAAACATATGGCCCGACCCTTTATAAATAGCGTTACGGTCCAATTTCTTAAAATGTTTTATACTTTTTTTTTTTTTTTTAAAAAAAAATGTTTTATACTTATTACACTTTTAATTGGTCCAAGCTCTATGAAATATTTGGATTTTTGGTCCCATAATTGTCTTCAATCGAGAACTTTTGGTCCAATATGATTGTTTCAATTTTGCACTTACAATCCAAAAGACGACAAAGTGCCAAATATGCAAAAAATTGGGATCAAAATTATAATTTTGTAAAATACGGGAGCGTAGGAAAAATCCATAAAGATAGTATGCTTTCTAGGCTTTCGTGGGCTGCTCATGCGTTGCACTACTGTAAGGGTCTAATGCACTCTGCGCACCATAAAAAATAAAAAAAAAATAAAAAAGGAACCGAGGTACCAGTCACATGGGACTAAAAATGCAACCCAAATATAAATGCTGAAATTTTTAAAGGAATAATATGCAAAATTATTACAAAAATGGGAGAAACTCAAAACTAAATCATGCTTGCAATTTTCAGAGACGAAACTCAAGTTCGAATCCTACTATACTCTTCAATCCAAATTATAAATACATAGTTTAATAGGAAAAAAAAAAGAAAAAAATAAACCCTGCTTGATGAGTGTGTATGTTTTATTTGTGAAAATGAAGTAACAATATGATGTCAAAGAAGGAGGCACCAAGGGTCAACATCCAGGTGATTCAACAATATCTCTTATAAATCTTAGCTGGAAAATTATTGAAAGCTCTATTCTGTGTTATCCACCCAATTTAGGAGAAAAAAAGGGCCACATTTTTTTGTGGGTCACCCACATTTATTGCACCATTATAATTACACGGGGTTCAATCAATCATCTTCCACTTTATTGTCCTCCCAAGTTGAGTATCCATCGATAAAGATTGATTTATATATTGCCAAGCTAGCTAAGGGTCCATAGCTGAATTTTTCTTCTTCTGATTTTCCATCGAGAAAATTAATTGGCTAAACTAGTTCTTGTATTCATGGATCAAAATTTTGTTTTGAGTGTATGATTCGATCAGTCAAATATTGAAAACTTTTCGAGACGTTTCGGAAATGTTTCGAAAACACTAAGGAAAAATTGTAATAAAACTTACTAAATTTAGATAAATAACAGAGTTTAGGCAAACAAATAGTTTCAAAATTACATCTTATTTTCGTTTCGCTTGATTCGAAAACGGAAACTTTTCAATGTTTTCGAAGGAAAAGATGGAAATTTTGATCCATGCTTGTATTTATTTAAGAGAGATGTCATGAGCTAGATCTAACGGTTTTAATATCTTCTTTAATTTTACACCTTTATATAGTCAAACATTAAGGGTCTCTTTGTTTGGTGTTTGGAAAAATAGTTTGGGAGAGTAGTGAAGGTTTGTGGAATAATCTTGATTTGCGTAATGTTGTTTGTTTGAGTTTTGAAAAATAAAATAGATGTAGGTTTTTTTGGAAGAGTTAGGTTGTATGTGTAAGATGTGTAAGACTTTATGTCAAATCATGTTTATTGTAAGATAAATTGTGTATATGTTTCTTTATGTTAAATCATTGACAATATATTTACATCACTTTATCCTGAACAACATATTCACCTCACTTTACCCTCTAGTGATATGCGTGTATAGATAATTTACATCCATGTGATTGGCAAAAAATACACTTTAACTTTATGTGATAAAAATCAAGAAGGAGACAGTGTGCTTCTTTTATAAAAATATAGAGAGATATTTTACTATTTTATTTGTCATAAAGAGTTAAATTGCCTATTTTAAATAACACGTAGAGTTAAATTGCTATTCACTAATTGTGTAAGTGCATAAACATGCAATATGATGTTTTATGAGTAAAACCGTCAAACAAAATATTATGAGCGTGTTCAGAGTGACCCATACTCTGAATACCATTTAACTGAATGATCACGGTGCCAAAGATAGTTTATTATGACTAAAATATTTTACTATATGGGATTATTGTAGGTAGTCAAATATGCTACTTATAGTCTACAAGGATAAATGCTTCAAAGAAATGGAATAATTAATTATAGGTATAATTACATGGACTTCCCTTGAAGTTTGGGGTTATTATTACCCAATTCCTTCGCAATTTCATAATTACATTTACCTTTTTCGATGTTTCAGAAACCTTATAAAACCCTCTAAAACCTTGATGGAATTGGACAGAAATCATAAAATGACTATATTTCCCTCGCCATATTTAATTATAAAAAATATCCTCAAAAAATCTTCTTCCCAAGATTGACTACTTTGCTCTTGAATGCCCCTTCACATTCCCGCTCAAAACACACCTATACACACAACCGAAACACCAAGGGCATGTTTGGATTGATTTTCGTCCAGAATTTTCGCCCACCAAATGGGCCAAACAACACCTCAATCAATTTTGGCTCAATATTTGGGCGAAACATAGTGGCCCAAATAATTTGAAACTAAATGAACAAAACCTATATAGTAGTAGCCTGATCATATTCACTTCCCCATGTGATGATTTGACTACAACTTGCGTAGATACAACTGGCGTAGAGCAGAAGACAACTTATTTATTAAATTATAAGTTATTATTTCAGCACAAATGCAATATTGTACTCCTATTTAATAAATTAATATTTTGTATCATAAAATAAAAATTGGTCTAAATAAGTTTCAGTTCTTTTGATAATTTTAATTTCTAATTATTTTAATTTTGTGTAATCATTTTTTTCATATGTGTGCTATATAAATAAAATATTTCATTCTAACTAATTAATTTTAAAATATCATATAGTAAAAATTAACAAGTTTAATAATTAATTTAACTATATATACATTTTTTATTAATTATCTATACTATTTTTATAATTATATCAATATTATTTTAATCATCTTATCATTACTATATTATTTTTAAATGATTTTTTAACCATTATTAAATATATATAAATTTCTAATTTTATTATTACTAATTTATTATATATTCATCTTGAAATATCCTATAAAAAAAATATGTAATACTATTTAAATTTACACCATTTTTTACAATTATTATTAATTATCTATATTAATATTACAACAATATTATTACAATCACAATCTCAATTATTACACTATATAATAATATATCATACTTCTATAAAGTCTTTGATGTGACATTTGTCATTAAATTTTCACCCCCAAACACCAACATCCAAACTCAATTCAAATCATATCTCAAATTTTCAAAACCCACTAACTATTATTTTACTATTATATTACTATCAAAATATTCCAACCAAAACCAATTCAAGTCGTGTTTCAAATGTTTCGCCAAACTCATTCAAACCAATTTGAAACACCGAAACAGGGCGAAACAGAACCAAAATCGATCCAAACGGGACCCAAACCTTCATTCTTACTCAAAAACCATTCTTCTTTCCCAAGTATTGGGACCACCATTGTTGCTCAAACATCAATATTCTTCAACACCGGAGGAGAAACAAGGGAAAACCTGTACCACCATACTCTTGCAAGACACATTTGATGTACGATTTCGCGAAAGAAAACCTACGAGAACAAAGGTAAAATAAAAAAAATTCCATTATTTTTCCTAACAATTTTTTCATTTTTACATATTTGATCAATGCATGTGTATTTCTTCTCGAAAATTCAATTTTTATGTTATTTAGGGTTAGAAATCGACTACTTATCATTGTTTTGTCGAACTCTTCAACCGTCTTTTTAGCATTTGAGTGTGATTTTGTATGATATTTATTTTGTTGGTTTGATATTTAATGATGAAGTTCTTACATTTTGTGATATTTTTAATGTTAAATATTTACATTGTGTTCATTTTTCCATGTATAGAGATAACGTCTTATGATATTTTAGTCCACTACATGTATGAAGTTTTTATCTTGAAGAACATAAGGTCCATGAACTATAAGTACATGGATCTATTTCATGATGTTTGTGAAGTTGCCTTGAGAAACATGTCATCAAGAGTTTAACACTCTTATTTGTCATGAGCTACAATTATACATTATTGGGCAGGATTGGCAAATGTAAGTTGTGGGGAGATACAAATGTCTATAATATGTTTGAGAAGAATAAGGTAAAGAGGACTATTAACTTGTTTGTCCAAACATTAGAGAATGAAGAAGATGGTGAAACTGGTGAAGCTAATGAAGGTGAGGAAGGTGATTTTAGTACATCTACTGATGAAGGTGATGAAACTGATGAGGGTGAAATGGAAGGTGATGAAACCGGTAAGGGTGAAATGGAAGGTGTTGAAACCGGTAAGGGTGAGATGGAAGATTCTAATAATGTTACCCGGGAGGGAGGGGGTGTGGAAATGTTGGAACTAAAAGAATCGATGGGATTGAAAAAACAATGTAGAAAATGGTTATGGGGTAGCTGGAAACAACCAGGGGGTAATCCTAAGCTTGCAAAGAAAGGAAAAGAGGTTTCAAATGAATATGAGTCATTGAGTGATTATCAATCTGATGATCACTGTGAAACTAAGAATGATTCAGATGAGGACTTAGACAATGACCCTATAGTTGGGTATGTTGACATGAATGAGTTCATCCTTCCTGAAAATGTTAATGAAAATATCAATTTCAATGACGGCACATAGTTTCCCACTGTTAATCACTTTAGGGAGGCATTGAGAGAATTCGCCATTAGGGAAGGATTTGAGATTATGAGACTGAAGAATGAGAGGACAAGAGTTACGGTTGTTTGTACAACTGAAGAATGCCCTTGGAGGGTTCATGCATCGCCAGATGGAGTTACATATATGATCAAATTTATAAGACATGTTCATACACGTGTTAGGGTTAGTGGGCTGAAAGAGGCAAGTGCAAGTTGGATGACTGACAAGTTGGTGAATGTGCTTAGAGAAATTCATGACATGAGGCCAAAGGGGATGAGAAATAAACTGAGGAAGTATGGGGTCAATCCAAACTATATGCAACTGTATAGACCAAAGGTAAAGGTAATGACTGTTGTTGAAGGAGGTTATCAAAAGTTTTATTCTTTGATGCCTAAGTACACTGAGATGGTTTGGAGTACAAATGAAGAGAGTATTGTGGAAATTCAGTTTGCGGTGTAGGAGGTGATGATGGGAACATGTAGTTGAAGGAGATGGCATCCTACCTACTCCTACATTTAAAAGGATATTTTTGGGTTTGGAACCATTAAAGAAAGATATTTTAAATGGATGCAGCCTATTTATGGGATTTGATGTGTGTCATTTGAAAGGGCTAAGAGAATTTTATTGTCTGTAATTGGCTTGGATGGGAACAATGACCTATTTCCTTTGAAATTTGCTATTGTAGAGAGTGAGAACAAAGAAAGTTTGGGGTTTTTTCTTCCACTGCTTAGAGAATTTATTGGGAGGATTCAATAATGAAAGGGCCTGGACATTCATAACTGACAGGCAAAAGGTAAACTTTCATTATGCATATTTTTTTCTTCCTTGTCTTACTTTGTTATATTCTAATGTGATTATGGATTTTAGTGTTAGATTGTATTTTTTGAAAGGACATATATGTAATGATATAAAACTCTGAAGGTTATTTGTATTACTATCAGTTTGTGTTATCTTGTAACTATAAACTGTTTATTTGTATGGTTTATGACGTGATATCTCAAGGAATGGTTGAGATCATCAATGAGAAAATACCCAATGCTATCAATACGAAATGTGCCAAACACATTTATGCTAACATGAGGGCCCTCTATCCTGGTATTATGTTGAGAAAGTGGTTTTGGGTAGCTTCAAGGCATACAACAAGGACATCTTTATTTTGCTATGAGAAAGTTGAGAGAGGTAAAACACCAAGCTTATGATTGTGGTGAATGCATGGTTTTGATACTAGGTTAAAAAATGATCATGTGACTAATATTATATCTGAATCTTTTAAGAACTGGATTGGAGATCTCAGAGGTGCACCTATTCATAATTTGATGGATGGTTTGAGGGCCAAATTTATGAATAAAGTGAACAATAGGTATGCAAAAGGGATGAAGTGGATTGGGTTGTTGTGTGTGGGTATTGTTGGTAAGATTAATCAATTGAAAGTGGAGGCAAATAGGCATGTCTTGCTAGTTGGTGGGGAAAATGAATTTGAATGGAAAGATAACAACATTTAATATATAGTGAACTTGAGGAATATGACATGTAATTTTAGGTACTGGGAGGTGAGTGGCATTCCTTGTAGGCGTGCATTGCTAGTTATACAAACATAAAAGAGAAAATGTGCACATTTATACATATAATAACTACTACAAAGGGTTTTACATGATGGCCTACCATCACTAGGTCAAAAGCATTCCTGATCCAATATTCTGACCTCCAATGGAGCATGTTGGACCTCAAGTTGTGAATCCCCCACCTCTAAAAATACAGCCAGGTAGGCCAAAAAAGCATAGGAGAAGGAAGCAATGAGAGAGTCCAAGGCTTGCCCCATCAAAGAGATCAATGAAGTTGGTCCCAAATGGTCAGATGAGGTCTAGAGGGGGGGGGGGGTGAATAGACCTCTGAAATTTTTTAGACTTTAAAACTTTTCAGTCGTCTGCCAGCAGACTAAGCTGATATAGAACAGTAAGCTGACTGAGCTGTTCGTGAACAAATCTGGAACAACAGCGTTGACCACTCTTCTTATAATTACTCAGTTGATTTCAGCAAAACTTAGTCTTTAAAAGCAGAATACTTGCAGTGGATATTTTATAAGTGTTTTTAACAAGTAAACTTAGTCTTTTAAAAGATTTTATCCCCAGTTTTAACAAACCCCTTTTAAAATCTTTCAACAGTTTTCTAAGGTGTTATATGCAATTTAAAAATATGCAAGAAAACTTATGCAAAGTAAAACACAAAGAATTTTTATAGTGGTTATATGGATAAAAATCCTTTAGTCCACTCTTCCAAGTCACTTATATATTGGGTTATACTATAAACACACAGTTTACAATATACACTACTTACGCCAAAATAATAAATAAAGAGGCCGTAAGCTCACAATAGGAAATCACTAAGAAGACCTATCATCTGAAGTTAGATCACTCACTAAGATGGATCTACACTTCTCACAACACTCCTTTTACAGTTTTTCACTCAGAAAAAGATTTATCTTGAATTTCAACTCGGTTCTGTCAACAAATGACTTCACCAGGTGAGTGAACTGTTCTTGAGACTTAGAGAGATTTTTCTTCGAAAATTTTCTCAGAGTTTGTGTTGTTGTCTTCTCTCTCAAGTTCACGAACTATTTATACTCCAGGTTTGAAAAATGTCCGTTGAAGAAAGACAGGATTCAAATTCCTCGAGTACTGGTCCTTAATTTCTGCGAACGGCTCTCTGTACTGCTGCAGTACTGTCAACAGTACTTTTTGTCAGCAGCATTAAATGCTCCAAGCTGACACGAGGTTTTTCTTCAATCATTTGTCATTAATACCCTCAGTCTTCAGCATTTATTACTCCAAGTGCATTTATTACCGTTCGAAATACTTCCTGATCGTCTTCACTTGGCTGATAAGAATCACTAGTCTGATGATGAACTGAGCTGATCCCAAACTTGAACAAATCTGATTTGAGTCGGCTGATTTTCACCAAACTGATTTCTTCCTCCAGCATCAGATCAGTAGTCTTCTGGACCAAACTGAATTTTGACTTAACTGATTTGTCTTTGAGGTTGATCAAAATTTTTCTAAGGGATTTTACTAAGCATTCCTTACTTAGCTGATTAAGATGTTTTGGAAATCATCAAAACCTCCCTTTAACTTCTAAATTTCTTGTCTTCTGATCTTCATCTTCATCCAACAATTTTCCCCTTTTTGATGATGACAAAACTTTTCAGCTAAGTACCTGTACCTAGACTAAAGTTTTAATCCTCAAAGATTTCTGAGATTGAAATAATTTGTTGGAGTAAAAACTTGAACTTTCATTGATATTTGAATTTGAGTACAAGTTACAAGTAATTACATTAGATGAGATAACAAGAAAGTAAACTGATACAAGAAAACTTAAGCATTAGTGATCTGATTCATCATCGGTCACTTCTTCTTCAATCTCTATGTATTCTTCTTTTCCATCTTCATCATCAATTTCATCATCTTCATCATTGGTATCATTAGTTAGAAGGTTCTTCTGAGCAGCTTCCATCTTCTGTTTGCGTTCAGCTTCTTCTGCCTCTGCAACCCTTATTTTGATGCGTTCCAAGTTTTTGTACATCACAAATGGATCCAGTTGCTCCTCAGGTGTATCCTTGGTTGCAGCAAGATCTTTGTCAGATTTTGCTGGGTCCTTGGATTCTTCTTCCTTCTCATCAGCAACTTCTTCATCAGCAGTTTCCTCAGCATCTGCTTCCTTAGCATCAGCTACCTTTTCTTCAGCAGCTTCAACTTCCTTCTTATCATCAGCTTTCTCTTCAACTTCTTTAGCTTGTTCAGGTACAGGCTCTGTTTTCACCTTATCAGCAGAGTCCTTTGATTGCTCAGGTACTTGAACAGGTTTAGTTGCTGGAGCTGATTTCTCTTTTTCAGTGGCTGACTTCTCTTCCGCCTTTTTGTCATCATCAGCAGGGTTGAGTTCAGCAGCTGGTATGTTGATGGTAGTGCAGATTCTTCTGATGTTGTCATCCACTGTGGCAAGTTGAGATGTATAATGATTGAGTGTAGATTTGAGAGTTCCAGTCTGGTCATTCAGATAATCCATGTTGAGTTGCAAGGTAGCCACCTCATCATGAACCTTTGTTGTAGTTTCATCCAACTTGCGTATGAACCCAATGTTCTTCTCTGTTTCAGCATCAGCAAGCTTGGTGATCAGACCTAAAACATCATCAATTATCTCCTTCATGACGTTGAAGAGCTATGTGAAGATGATTTACATCATACTTCACATCTTCAATGTTTCTGTTCATGCTGATCAGACTCTGAATTAATTGAAGAGAATTATCAGGCGGCAGAGGAAAATTGTCAACTGCATCCTTGACCAGTCTTCTATTTTCCTCTTGCAGTCTTCTGTTTTCTTCATGTGTCTCCTTCATCAGCTGTTTGTTCCTTTCTTCCGAGGATTGATCCAGCAGCAGTTGAATAGATTCCATCAAGGAAGAGTGCTTGTCTACTGTTGGGATGGAAGTGGAAGTTGATGGTTCTGTTTGGTGGACTGGGACATCTTCTAGAACCTCTTCTTCTTCCTCTTTCTGTTCAGGTTCAGCAGTCTCTTGAACAGCTTCATGTACAACAATAGCTCCAGATTCTTTATGATCATCTTCAACATCAGTATGGGTAGCTTTTTGTTGAATAGCAGCCTGTTCTTCCACCTTAGTTGTTTCAGGAGTTCCATCAGCCGATATCTTCGTAGTTTGATGGATAACCTTAGTGATGTGAGGCATTGAACCTTGGGCAGGTGCCTTAATCACTTTATTCTGATATGTGCTGATTTCAGGGCCAAATGTAATTTGTTGCACACATGGTAGAGATGGAAGGTGAGATCCCTTGAAATACCTTGACCTTTCAGACTATTTCTCCAAGGCCCGATAAACATCAATCAACACTGCTCTTCTGACAGGATCTTCACTCCTTTTCCTCTTTGGAGGCAGTGTATCCTTGATCTTCTTGGCTTCTCTGGCCACTATTCCCCTTGCATAATCATGGAAAACGCCCCTCACATGATCAAGGTCCAAAGCTTTTGTAATGGAAGAAGTTTGAAAGAAGGATAATACCCATTTTTCTTCATCTTCAAATTCCTTCCAAGCTTTGATTTCAGAAACAGACTTGTTTACTCTGTAGTTCCTCCATTGATTGTATCTTATCTTCTCCTAAACGAACAGAGTAGCCTGTTGGAGCATTTTGTCAAAATCTGCAAGGGCGGCTTCAAACCTTGCAAAGGCTCAAGGGTGCTGATTGACTATGTTTAGTGCCCACTTAACAGCGAAGGGACACTTTTCAACCCTTTGGCCTGGGGGAAGGATTTGTCTTGCATTCATAGACTCCCCGATTTTGATTCCTCCAGCTCTTCTTGGTCCATGAGCATCCTGTTTGCTCAGTTCCATGGCTTTACAATATCAGCATCTTCTAAAGCTTTCAGCTCAGCTTCAGTCATTTTTCTTTTTCTTTCTCTTTCTCAGCTTGCAACTTGCTCAGTCTTACTACTCTGTCAAAATCTTCCTTATCTTTCTTTGCTGCAAGTTCTTCCTCTCTTTTCCTTTTCTCAGCAGCAAATATTTTGACTTTGATTATTCTTTTCCTTTTCGGCTTTGCAGTAGGTGCACTAGCAGTTGGTTCAGGTGCAGCAACTGATAATGGAACAGCTACTTTTGGTTGGATGATCTGCACTTCAGGATCATCTTGAGGTTCAGCAACCTCAGTTGTTGAAGTTGGCTGTTGAGGAGCTGTTGCAGCAGCTGACTCCTTAGCAGCAGTGGTAGTCTTTTTCTCAACTTCAACAGGCCTCTCAGCTGATTGAGGGCCTTCCCTAACTAAATCAGATGACTTAGTGGGAGATGGTTCAAAAACCATTTTTCTCTTGGCAGTCTTTTTGGTAACTACCTTATCCTGAGCAGGCTTTGATGTTGCAGTGTCCTTCAGCTGACTCCTTGTTCTTTTTGCAGCATTATTAGCAGGCTTGTCTTTAGAAATGGTTCTAGAAGGTGAACCATAAGCCATTTTCTCTATTTCCTTTGTTGTCTGATTGATGATATTATCAGCAGTAATCTCCTCTTCTGTTCTGGCTTTAACAGCTGGCTTAGCTGTTTGAACAGATGGTTCAGAGATGGTTATTTTCCTTTTCTTACCAACAGCCTTCTTCTTAGGCTCAACATGTGACTCTTCAGCAGCCTTTCTCTTTATACTCCTTTCACAGGCTGATAGTAGATCATTGCCTTTGAATTGTGGACAGGCTTCCCATTCGTCAGTATACATCAAAGAATGGTGAACAAGTGACTTAGGAATATCCTGTGATGGGTATTCCCCTTCTTATGATGATTTTCCAGAATGTACCATACAACAACAACCCAATTCATCTCAAACCCATAGTGAATCGCAACCATTGTGGAATCTCTTCATAGGAGTACTATCCAAGGAAAAAGTGCAGTTTTCTACAATCTGAGCAACCATATCAGCCATCCGCTGATACTCATCCTTCAGTTGTCTTTTCATGATGTTGGTCCCAAGTGGTCATATGAGGTCTAGAGGGGGGGGGGGGGTGAATAGACCTCTAAAAATTTTAGACTTAAAAACTTTTTACTCTTCTGTCAGCAGACTAAGCTGATGAAGAACAGTAAGATGACTATGCTGATCGTGAACAAATCTTGAACAGCAGAGTGACCACTCTTCTTACAGTTTACTTAGCTGATTTCAGTGAAAATCAGTTTTATCAAGAGTATACTTGCAGCGGATGTTTGAAAGTGTTTTTCACAAGTAGACTAAGTCATTAAAAAGATTTTATCCCCAGTTTTAAAACTCCTTATAAAATCTTTTGATAATTCAAAGTGTAATTTTATGCAACTTCAAAATATGCAAGAAAACTTTAAATGCAGAAATAACACAAAGAATTTTTATAGTGGTTATATGGATAAAAATCCTTCAGTCCACTCTTCCAGATCACTCAGATTCTGGGTTATACTATAAACACAAAGTTTACAATATGTCTCCACTTATACCTAGACAACAAATGAAAAGGCTATAAGCTCACAATAGGAAATCACAAAGAAGACCTATCCTCTGAAGTTAAATCACTCACAAAGACGGATTTAAACTTCTCACAACACTTAGCTAATACAAAACACTCAGATTGTATTTTTCTATTTTCTTCAACTGGGTTTCTGTCAACAGATGACTTCCACCAGACGAGTGAGCTGTTCGAGCTTCTTGAGACTTAGAAGAATTTCTGCTTCGAATGCGAAATCTCAGATGTTGTTGTGTGTCTCTCTCTTCGAAATCAGCTCTATTTATACTTGGATTTGAAAATATGACCGTTGAAGGAAATCAAATCTTCAAATCCATAGCCTTAGCCCAAAAATCAGAACGGCTACCTGCTACAGTCCTTTCTCTGCTGTACTTTCCTGTAGCAGCATTAAATGCACTCTGCTGATCCGAGAGTTTTCTTCAATCATTTGCCATTACTACCCTTCTCTTTCAGCATTTATTACACCAGGTGCATTTATTACCGTTGGACTAATCTCTTGATCTCTTCTACTCTGCTGATCGAAGCAACTCTGCTGATAGATACTCTGCTGATCAAATACTGAACTAATCTGATTTGAGTCAGCTGATGGTCTACCCTTCTGTTCGCTGTTTCAGCATGAGATCACTAGTCTTCTGGGCTTTGAATTTTTGAACTCTTCTGATGTCTTCTATTCTTGTTCAAAATTCTTCTAAGGGAACTAAGCTTTCCATACTTAGCTGATTTTGACGTTTTGGAAATCATCAAAACCATCCCTTAACTTCTTAACTTCTTTGCACTTCATCTTCATCTTCATCCAACAATTTCCCCCTTTTTGACGAGGACAAAACTTCAGCTAAGTACCTGTACCTAAACTAAAGTTTTGATCCTCAAAAATTTCTGAGATAGAAATAGTCTGTTGGATTTCAAACTTGCAATTTTATAGATAATGAAAAGATTACAGATTACAAGTTCTTGAACAGATGAGATGTGCAAATAAAAATTACAGGAAATAAATGTGAGTAATTTAAACAAGACTAGTCTTCTAGCTTGTCTTCTTCTTTCTTGTCTTCTTCAGCTTCCTTGAATTTTTGTTGTAACAGCTCTAACTTCTTCTGTTTAGCATCAGGGTCAAGCTGTTCTTCAGCTGAGTCCTTAGCAGCAGCTATCTCTTTATCAGACTTAGCTTTTGCTTCAGCTTCACTTTCATCAGCTTCACTTTCTTCTTCTGTGATCTTCTCATCTGTTGGTCTGCTTGTGCCTTCATTTTCATTATCAGCATTCTCATCTTCAGCAGTAGAATCCTCCAATACTTCAGTTCCTTCAGCTTCAGCACCATCTAGTCTGTCTTCTACTTTATCAAGAGAAGTTTCAACTCTCTTCTGTCCAAATACCCTATCTTCCCCCTTTTTGTCATCATCAGTAGGGTTGATTTGATATTTTGGCAAGACTGGTGGAATTTGAAGTGAGTCACAGAGAAGCCTGATGTTCTCTTCCATAGCATCCAGTTGAGCTTGTTATCTGAGTTGATTGGCTTCAAAAGCTTCCATTCTTTTTAACACAACTTCTCCTTGGTCACCTAACTGAATCTGGGTTGCAAGAATCCAATCAGCAGATGTCTTGAAGTCATTGGTCATATTTTTTGTAACTTCATCTTCAGCTTGAATAGCCATCTCAACAGTTTCTGTAATATCTCTCCAACCAGCAGCAGTGCTCTGAGTCCTTCTTCTGAGTACATCCATATCTTGACAGATAAATTTAACATTCTGAGCAGTATCTTCTATCAGATCGGTTGGAACAGCAGCAACTTTGGTTGGTTGACTTACAACAGCCAACATATTTGCAGTTACCTTTTCTTCTAACTCCTTCATTGAATTTGAGATCATCTGCTGAATTGAATTCAACAGAGATACTTGCTGTAAGTTCTGAGAAGTAGAGGCAACTTCAGTTGGAATTAAAGGTTGGGCAGGAATTTCCTTTTCAGTAGACTGTTCTGCTGCTTGAGTTGTTTCTTCTGTAATCTGATCTGCTGGACCAGAAGCAGGCTCTTCTTCCTTGGTCTCATCAGCTTGACTAGGAGTTCTTTCCTTCTCCTTAGTCTAATCAGTTTGCTCAGCAGTAACCACCTTTTCAGTAATCTGATCAGCTTGATTTGGAATGATTTCCTTTTCCTTATCAGCTGGCTCAGAGATTTCCTCCTTTTCTGATCAACAAGATCAGAAGTACCTTCTTTTTCTGGTTCTTTGTTCTGATCAGTAGGGTCAGATGTACCCTCTTTTTCTTTCTTTTGATCAACATCAGAAGTCCCTTCCTTTTCTTTGGTAGAGTCAGAAGCATCTTCTTTCTCTTTATCTTTATCAGCAGGGGGTGCTTGAACCTTTTTAACTGTGGCAACAGTATGCATTAAACCTGCATTATCAACAGTAGACCTATGAGCAATCCAAGTAAAATCATCAAATGGAATGAATGGTGAGATTGGATCCTCAGGTAACTCTTCATATGGCCTAATATTAGTGCCATAGACAATCTGTTTCAGACTAGGAAGGGGGATCATAGTGCTTGGTTGCCCCTTCATCTTTCTAGTCTTTTTTGCCCATGTTTCCATTGTCTGGGAAACAGCCAACTTGATGGATCTTTCCTTGAGGTCTTCATCTTCAGCAAACTCCTCAGGAACAGATTCATATATCTTCTTTGCCTCTGCCTTCACAACTTGACTGATCATCAGTCTTAGTTTGTCCAGGAAGAACTCTGAGTCTAATGCTTGAGTGAGAGAACCTGTCTCAAGCCACTTTAGCACCCAGGCTTCTTCTTCAGCAAAGGGCTTCCAGTTTGCAATTTGGTCTTTACTCTTTGTCAGACGGTAGTCTCTCCACCTATTATATCTGATTTTCTCTTTGTTGAACATCGTCAGACGAGTAATCCTTGCATTCTCAGCATCCAACCTCTTAATAAATTCTTCAAAGGCATCAGGGTCATCCCTGACAATCTCTAAAGCCAATTTGACTTCTTCTCTTCTCTTAGGTTGTATTGCTGGTGTTGGCATAGCTGGTATAGGTTTGGTGGGATCTCTTGGTTCACCAATCACTATCCCTCCAGTATGCTTAGGACCATGAGAATCCTTAGCACTAGCCTCAATAGCAGCAGCTAACTCAGCTGCTTCTATAGCATCCCTTTGTTCTTGAGTCATTTTGCTGGCTTCTTCTTCCAGCCTTTTGAGCTCAAGGTTCTTCAGGCGATCCTCTTCAGCCTTTTCTGCAGCTTTCTTTTTCCTTTCTGCTTCATCTTGTTTCTTCTTTGCAGCAGCAGTGACATAAGGGATCACAATCTTTCCAGTCCTTTGCTTCTTTGATTCAGAACTTTCAACAGCTTGAAGTGGAGTTGCAGCAACAGGAGTAGGATGCAGAAGGAGTGTTTCTCCTTCACCTGTTGTGCCAGTCTGCTGTTCAACTCTTTCCTCAGCAGACTCTCCAACAGCAGGGTTTGCAGCAGACTCAACAACAGTTTCAGTAGAAGGTTCTTCAATGATAATTGGTCTCTCTGCTGATGCTGTTGTTTCCCTTACTGTTTCTGTTGATTCTTCAGAGAATGTTACTTTCCTTTTTGCTTTAGACTTTGGAATCCTCTTTGATGTTTCAGGTTGGGACTTAGGAGGTCCTTTTGCAGCACTCCTTGTCCTCATTCTCTTCTTAGTTCGAACAGGAACAGCTTCCTCAGAATCTGTTCTTTCTGGAGATGATCCAGTCTCCATTTGTTCAATCTCTTTGGTGAAGTCGTCAATCACCTTTTCAGGAATGACAGCTTCAGGCTGTGCTGATCCAGCTTCAACAGCAGGGGTTGTTGTTTGATCAGCAGATTGACTTGTCTGACCCTCCTTCTTGCTTTTCTTAGAAGAGGTCTTCTTAGACTTTACAGTAGCCTTTATTTTAGGAGCAGCCATACTCCTTACTGGCTCATACAACTTAAACTCTTTACTGGCGTGGGTAACCTTCCCACCTGCCATAGGACAGCTTAGTGACATGAACAGATGACTAAGCAAGATGGCATGCGAAGTCCTCTTGTCACTCAGCAGATCATAGACATGAACTGCCCAGTTCACCTTCAGTCCATAGTAGATGCAGATCATGGTGTGAAACTTTTTTCTTGGTAACCCATCCAAAGAGCTCGTACTGCAATCCAGTACCTTCACAATGATGTCTGCGAACCTCTGATACTCATCTTTTAACCGAGTCTTCATCAGAGTCCCAGTCATCTCTTCTCCCTTCTTAGCACAAATTGCCCAAAATTCTTCCTCTTTTTCAGACCCAAGGTCTGTTACATCTCCTCCTTCATTTTTCAGTTTGTAAATTTCACTTAAAACAACAGCAGAGACAGCGATTTCTTACCCCCAATGACAGCCGACATAACAGTGTCATTTTTAGTGAATTTCCTGGTCTTGTAGAAGTGATCAATGTCTTCTAAGTAAACCCTGTCTTCGTGGGCTTCCAGAATTGGAACTAAAGATGCCTCTTTGATTTTCTCCATGATTGAGCGCATCAGATCAGTACCAGAGAAGTGAAATTTGCTGTAGTTCAAGTACCTTCCATCCATAATTTTCTCCATTTCTGGGATTACTTAGTAGAAATCTATGAAAGCAGTAAACTTTTGAAAGCAAGAGAGTTTGAGAGGTAGAAAATTTGAGAGTTTATGTGTGCGTAAGACGACTGTACTGTTCAGATCGGATTTTATATGTTTCCCTCTGTTTAGGTTATTGTGATTAATCTGAGACGTTGGATTAATCTGACAGTTTATTAATCGTGTGGGTGGGAGCTGCGGATTTCAATTTTATTATTTTAATGTCAGACGGGCGGGAAACTCTATCGTCACTAATCTGTTACTTATAAAAGCGTGTTTAACTTATCTGACAGACGGGTGGTCTGTTATCTGATATTACTAGAGAAAGCCAATAGCTAGTAATCTTCCTCTGCTGTTTGTCAATCCAGCAAGGTAAAATAATCTTCAGTCTTCAAGAATTAAGAACAGATCTTCTGATAACATAACTTCAACTAACTGACATTAACAAATTTTATCTTTTGAACAGAAGTACCGCTAGTCTTACACGTTCCCCCTGTCTTTAAGAATTCATAAGTTAACTAGTCTGTTGAAAGTTAATCCTTGAATAGAATAACGGATAACTAAGCTGTTGAACTTCAGTCTTCTGAAAGGTTCCCCCTCAGCTTATGCATCCAAATTAAGTAGTCCTAGCTCATCTCTTAGAGTTGAGAACCTTACTTTACTTAAAGGTTTAGTGAAAATATCAGCAATCTGATTGTCTGTATGAACATACTCAATCATTACATTCCATTTTTCCACATGATCTCTAATGAAGTGATGCTTGATCTCAATATGTTTAGTCCTTGAATGACTTGTAGTGTTCTGAGTAAGTGAGATTGCACTAGTATTGTCACAGTAGATTGGAATTCCACTGATCTTGATATTGTAATCTTCTAGTTGATGCTTCAACCATAGTATCTGTGCACAGCAAGCTCCAGCAGCTATATACTCAGCTTCAGCAGTAGATATAGGGACTGAGGTCTGTTTCTTACTCATCCATGAGATCAGACGACTGCCCAAAAACTGACAGGCACCTGTTGTGCTTTTTCTATCAATTTTGCAGCCAGCAAGGTCTGAATCTGAATAACCAATAAGCTCAAATCCATATTCTCTAGGATACCACAATCCCAATTCTTGAGTGCCCTTAATATATTTCAGTATCCTCTTGGCATCTAAGAGATGAGATTCCTTGGGATTTGATTGAAATCTTGCACAAACCCCAACTGAGTACATGATATCAGGTCTGCTTGCTGTTAGGTATAACAGTGACCCAATAATGCCTCTGTATTTGGTCATGTCCACTGATTTGCCATCTTCATCTTTATCCAAACGAAGACTTGTAGACATAGGAATAGTAGCAGTAGAGCTAGTTTCCATACCAAATTTCTTGATCAGATCTCTTGTGTATTTTGCTTGGTTGATGTATATTCCACCAGGCAACTGTCTAACTTGCAAACCAAGAAAATAATTGAGTTCACCCATCATGCTCATTTCAAACTTATTCTGCATGAGCTTGGAGAACTTGTCACACATCTGTTGGTTAGTTGAACCAAAGATAATATCGTCCACATATATTTGCACAATCAATATGTGATTTTCCTATTCAATTGTGAACAAGGTTTTATCTACCTTACCTTTACGAAATCCTTTTATTAAAAGAAAATCAGTTAGGGTATCATACCATGCTCTTGGAGCCTGTTTCAGTCCATATAGGGCTTTCTTTAGACGATACACCTTGTCTTCTTGTTGATAAGCTTCAAATCCAGGAGGTTGTTCAACATATACTTCTTCTTGCAATTCTCCATTGAGAAAGGCAGACTTCACATCCATCTGATAGACAGTGAAGTTCTTGTAAGCAGCATAGGCTAGAAACAGTCTGATTGCTTCAAGTCTTGCTACTGGTGCAAATGTCTCATCAAAGTCAATTCCTTCTTCTTGACAGTAACCCTTGGCCACTAATCTTGCTTTGTTTCTGGTAACAATACCATCTTCATTCATCTTATTTCTGAAAACCCATTTAGTGCCAATTACCCTTTGATGACTTGGTCTTGGAACTAAGTACCATACTTCGTTCCTTTCAAATTGATTTAACTCTTCTTGCATAGCTTCAATCCAGAAGGAGTCATTTAGAGCTTCTTCAATTTGTTTAGGCTCTATTTGAGATAGAAAACTAGTGAACATGGCATCTTGTGCAGCAGCTCTTCTTGTTTTCACTCTGTCCAAAGGATCACCAATCACTAATTCTGGTGGGTGATTCTTGAGCCATCTGAGATCAGGTTGCAGGTCTGGATGTTGTCCTCTATCTTGATCTTGCAACACTATTGTTGGAGTTCCAGTAGTAGTCTGTTGAACAGTCTCTGGTCTGTCAGCTGTTGGTAACTCGTCTGTTAGACAATCAGTGATCTGATTTTGAACAGCACTTGAGTTGGCAGCTGAGTTGAGATCAGGTAGTATGATGGGAACATATTCTTCATTCTTTCCAATATTCAACTTCTGTAAATCAGTAGACAGATCTTGATTAGTAATTTGATTCTTTTCAGAAGATTGACTTGGCTCATATAATACTACATGAATGGATTCTTCTATTAGTAATGTTCTTTTGTTAAAAACTCTATAAGCCTTACTAACAGTAGGGTATCCTACAAAAACAACTTCATCAGCCTTTTCTGCAAATGCAGTAAGGTGATTTTTCCCATTGTTTAAAACAAAGCATTTACAACCAAAAATTTTAAAGTAATGAATGTTTGGCTTCCTGTTGTTCCAAACTTCATATGGAGTCTTGTTTTGGTGCTTGTTGATCATGCATCTATTTTGGGTAAAACATGCTGTGTTTGTTGCTTCTGCCCAAAATCTTTGTGGCAGCTTAGCTTCAGCTATCATGGTTCTGACAGCTTCCTTCAGTGTTCTGTTTCTCCTTTCAGCAACACCGTTCTGTTGAGGGATTCTAGCAGCTGAATACTCATGATGTATTCCTTTGATATTACAATACTCTTCAACAGTAGAGTTTGTAAACTCTGTCCCTCTATCTGATCTGATCTTCAATATCTTTGTACTTTTCTCATTCTGGATCAGTTCCATCAGATTGGTAAGATGTTCCTTGGTTTCATTCTTCTTTTTCATGAATATCACCCAAGTATATCTTGAATAATCATCCACAACAGCTAGGTAATATTTCTTTCCACCATTGCTGACTGGATCAATGGGTCCAAATAAGTCCATGTGTAGCAGCTCCAAGATTCTTTCAAAAGATTGGTGCTTCTTGCTTTTGAACGATGACTTGATTTGTTTACCCTTCTGACAGGCGTCACAAAGCTTATCTTTGCTCATGACTGTCTTTGGAATTCCTTCTACCAGATTGTTCTTGATAAGTCTGTTGATGGTCTTGAAATTCACATGATTCATTCTTTTGTGCCATAGCCAGCTAACTTCACTTGGTGTTGATGCCACCAAACAAACACTTGAATTCTTGTCAGCAGAATTTCAGTCGACTATGTAGACATTCCCTTGTCGTCTTCCAGATAAAATAACCTTCTTTGTACCAATTTGTTCAACGTGGCACTTATCTGTTGAGAAGATGACTGAATATCCTTTGTCACAAAATTGACTTATGCTCAGCAGATTATATTTGAGGCCTTTAACATATGAGACGTCAGATATCTCTATGTTTCCTCTGATCAGTTTCCCTTTAGCTTTAATCTTGCCTTCTTTGCTGTCTCCAAAAGTAACCTTTGGACCATCCACAACAATTGCATCAGTCAGCTCATGTATGCTTCCACACATATGTCTTGAACAACCACTGTCCAAGTACCAAATCTTCTCTACTTTACTCCTACTCCTAATCCTATCCTACAAAACAAAAATAAAATTGTTTTAGGTACCCTTATTGAGAGGGTCCTGAAGGATTAGTTCCACCTTTGACAACCCAAGATGTTGATGTCTTAGGCTTCTTAGGCTTCTGAGTTTTAATAGAAGCATGAACAGTTTCATTTTTATCAAAGTTATCAGATAAGTCATGTTGATGATCAGTATGATAAGAATAATGTTCATAAGCAGGATAAGGTGCATGATAAGCAGGGTATGCATGCATTGGATGAGCAGGATATGGTGCATAGTAACAAGGAAATTGAGGTGCATGATACATAGGATGATATGCAGCAGGTTGCACATAATATGACTCATTTCCATACCAAGCATTGTGATTTTTTTTATTTTTATGCTTCTTTGGTTTACTAGTTGCTTGCTCATTAACAGACGACTTAGTTTTACCACTAGTCTGATTGACTTTAGCTTTATCAGCAGACTTCTTAGGACTCTGCTTTTTGGTCTTACTAGTCTGTTTACCTACACTAGGCTCTTTGCTCTTTTTAGCCTTAGGAGATTTCTTCTCCTTTACCACTTTCTCAGGTGAAGTAGGTCTAGCAGTTTGAACATACAGAATGACCTTACTATTGTCAGCAGATATAAATTTCTCAGTATGGTTCAATTCTTGCTTATCCTGTTCTAAAGGCATCTTCTGTTTACTAGTCATATGAGTGGATGCAACAGATGATTTTTCATAAGACTCAATAACTTTCTCAAGTTCCATGGTTTTTCCTTTATAAACTTCACATTCAGCTTTCAGAGATTCATTCTCTTGCTCAAGCAGTTTATATTCAGCTGATTCTTTTGGCTTTTCAGCTTTAAGTTTCAGTGAATTGTTTTACTCTTTTAGCAATATCATCTCTTCCTTAAGCTTTTTAAATGCATCAACAATGCTAGTATTGTTGAGCATCATTTGTTCAAATGAATTAAATAATTCATTGTCAAGAGGAGTTACCTCATCCTCAGAGTTATCAGATTCCTTTGCCATCAGGCAGAGGAGAGCAGGTTTTTCTTCATCAGATGATTCTTCATCAGACGTGTCTGAATCTGAATAAGATGAGTAGACAGCAGTCAGCTTCTCTGCTTCAGCCATCATTGCCTTGCCTCTCTGATGCTTTCTTTCTTTCCTGATTCTCTTCTCTTCTTCAGTGTACTTCTCTGCTTTTGGATAAGGACAGTCTCTGATGAAGTGTCCCAATTCCTGCAGTTATAACACATTAGTTTTGCTTTATAATCATCTTTTTCTTTAGAAGAGGAGTTAGGTTTGGAAGTAGAAGCATTGTTGTATTTGTTCTTCAATTTTCTCTTGTAGAACTTCTTGAAATTGTTCATCAGCAATGCTACATCTCCAGCTGTGTACTCCTTTTTGTTGAGTAGAGTGGCTTCATCAGATGAGTCCACTTCTTTGCTTTTCTGTGCTGGTCTTCTGGTGTTTTCAGCAGCAACTAAGGCAGCTGTGGGTCCTGAAGTTGAGGTTTCTTCAATTCCCATTCTAGACAGTTTATACTCATACGCCTTGAGTACTGAGAACAGCTCTGTAAGAGAGATTTTTCTCAAATATCTTGATTCTTCCATTACTGTCACCTTCATGTTGAATTTTGGAGGTAAAGCCTTCAGCACTCTGATGGTTATCTCCTTGTCCGTGAAGGTTTTTCCAAGCTTTAAGACTTCATTCAAGGTTCTGGTGAACCTGGTATCCATTTGATCTATGGTCTCTCCAGATTTCATTTTGAAATTGTCCAGCTTTTCCAGAGCAACACTTAGCTGATGCTCTTTAATGGTGTCGTTTCCTTCGCTCATATCTCTGACTTTATCCCACATCTCCTTTGCAGTTTTGCAGTGTTTGACTTTATCAAACCGATCATTATCCAGGGCTTTAGTCATGATAAATCTTCCGACTTTATCCAGATTAAATAGCTTTATTTCTTCTGGAGTCATCTCATGAAGATCTTTTTCCACAACCGTATCAACTTCATTTATCTTTATGGTCTTTGTGAATCTGAATGGACCTTTTATGATACATGTATACATGTTGTCATTGTAGGCAGCTAAGAAGATCTCCATTCTGATCTTCCAATCTTCAAACGACATACCAGCAATGTGGGGAACATGGCTGATACAGTCCATTTTTCAAAAAGTTTTAAATTTTCAAAAAGATGCTCTTTTGAAAAGTTTTGAAAAACCTTTAAAAAACACTTGGATCAAGCTCGTTGATCAGGCAGCTGATTCTAATTAACCACCTGCTCTGATACCACTTGTTGGTCCCAAGTGGTCAGATGAGGTCTAGAGAGGGGGGGGGGGGGTGAATAGACCTCTAAAAATTTTAGACTTAAAAACTTTTTACTCTTCTGTCAGCAGACTAAGCTGATGAAGAACAGAAAGATGACTATGCTGATCGTGAACACATCTTGAACAACAGAGTGACCACTCTTCTTATAGTTTACTTACCTGATTTCAGTGAAAATCAGTTTTATCAAGAGTATACTTGCAGCAGATGTTTGAAAGTGTTTTTCACAAGTAGACTAAGTCCTTAAAAAGATTTTATCCCCAGTTTTAAAATTCCTTATAAAATCTTTTGATAATTCAAAGTGTAATTTTATGCAACTTCAAAATATGCAAGAAAACTTTAAATGCAGAAATAACACAAAGAATTTTTATAGTGGTTATATGGATAAAAATCCTTTAGTCCACTCTTCCAGATCACTCAGATTCTGGGTTATACTATAAACACAAAGTTTACAATATGTCTCCACTTATACCTAGACAACAAATGAAAAGGCTATAAGCTCACAATAGGAAATCACAAAGAAGACCTATCCTCTGAAGTTAAATCACCCACAAAGACGGATTTAAACTTCTCACAACACTCAGCTAATACAAAACACTCAGATTGTATTTTTCTATTTTCTTCAACTGGGTTTCTGTCAACAGATGACTTCCACCAGACGAGTGAGCTGTTCGAGCTTCTTGAGACTAAGAAGAATTTCTGCTTCGAATGCGAAATATCAGATGTTGTTGTTTGTCTCTCTCTTCGAAATCAGCTCTATTTATATTTGGATTTGAAAATATGACCGTTGAAGGAAATCAAATCTTCAAATCAATAGCCTTAGCCCGAAAATCAGAACGGCTACCTGCTACAGTCCTTTCTCTACTGTACTTTCCTGTAGCAGCATTAAATGCACTCTGCTGATCCGAGAGTTTTCTTCAATCATTTGCCATTACTACCCTTCTCTTTCAGCATTTATTACACCAGGTTCATTTATTACCGTTGGACTAATCTCTTGATCTCTTCTACTCTGCTGATCGAAGCAACTCTGCTGATAGATACTCTGCTGATCAAATACTGAACTAATCTGATTTGAGGCAGCTGATGGTCTACCCTTCTGTTCGCTGTTTCAGCATGAGATCACTAGTCTTCTGGGCTTTGAATTTTTGAACTCTTCTGATGTCTTCTATTCTTGTTCAAAATTCTTCTAAGGGAACTAAGCTTTCCATACTTAGCTGATTTTGACGTTTTGGAAATCATCAAAACCATCCCTTAACTTCTTAACTTCTTTGCACTTCGTCTTCATCTTCATCCAACACTTGATATTACCAGACAAGATTTCCCCTTCTTGAGCACAGATGCAAATATCAACTCCTCCAACATTCGCCTTAATCTCTAGTTTATTAAAGTCAGGCTGTTCTTTAGATCCATAGAACTCCACAATTTGATCCTTGTAGACCAATTCTTCGTGAGCTTCCATGAAGTCAACTAACGTAGCAGCCTTGAATCTCCAGAATTGCCTTCATCAAGTCGGTTCCAGTCTTGTGATATGTATCATAAACAAGATACATACCTTTAGCCTTAGTGTCTTGTGATTGTGAACTCATGATGACTGATCTGAAAGAGATTAGTAGAACGAGAGTAGTTTTGCAGTAAAATGAGAGCAAATTCTCTTTGAATGCCTTAGAAATTTTGAGGGTGCGTAAAAGATCAGTGAGCTGATCAGATATGAATTTAAAGAGGTGAGGGTGCGTCGGTTTCCGTGTTTCACGCGGACCGTTAGATCATTTACTGTCAGCTTTAATCGTGGGGCGAGATTTACGCGATTCAAAATTCAAAAAGCATTTAATGACTGGTGTGAATGCGAATCGCCTCAGTCGACTTATAAAAGTGTGTTTTTAAATATTGCGTTTTTAAGTAACAATAATTTATATAAATAATCAGACGAGTAAGCTAATACTTATCTGATCAGACGAGTGTTCTGATAACATGTATTACTAGTGAAATCCAATAACTAGTAATCTTCCTTTGCTGTTTGTCAATCCAGCAAGATAAATAATCTTCAATCTTCAAGAATTAAGAACTTCTCTGATGAAAACTTAACTTCAACTAACTTCCATCAACAAATTTATCTTTTAATCAAAAGTACCGCTAGTCTTACACGTTCCCCCTGACTTTAAGAATCCATAAGTTAACTAGTCTGTTGAGAGTTAACCTTGAAGACGATAAGATAAGTAAGCTGATAAACTCCAGTCTTCTGATAAGTTCCCCCTCAGCTTATGCATCTAAATTTAGTAGACCTAGTTCAGCTCTTATAGTTGAAAACCTTGCATCACTTAGTGGTTTGGTGAATATATCAGCGATCTGATTGTCTGTATGAACATACTCAATTATAACATTTCATTTTTCCACATGATCTCTGATGAAATGATGTTTGATCTCAATATTCTTAGTTCTTGAATGACTTGTAGTGTTCTGAGTAAGAGAGATTGCACTTGTATTGTCACAGTAGATTGGTATTCCACTGATCTTTATATTGTAATCTTCTAGTTGATGCTTCAACCATAGTATCTGTGCACAACATGCTCCAGTAGCTATGTACTCAGCTTCAACAGTAGAGATGGATACTGAAGTCTGTTCCTTACTCATCCATGAGATCAGACGACTACCTAAGAATTGACAGGCACTTTTTGTGCTCTTCCTATCAATCTTGCAGCCAGTAAGGTCAGAATCTGAATATCCTATCAGCTCAAATCCAGATTCCCTAGGGTACCATAATCCCAGTTCTTGAGTGCCTTTAAGGTATCTAAGTATCCTTTTGGCAGCCAGGAGATGAGATTCCTTAGGATTTGATTGATATCTCGCACAAACCCCAACATAGTACATGATATCAGGTCTGCTAGCTGTTAAATATAACAGTGACCCTATAATGCCTCTGTACTTGGTTATATCTACTGATTTGCCATCTTCATCTTTATCCAAACGAAGTCCAGTAGACATAGGAACACTAACAGTAGAGCTAGTTTCCATCCCAAATTTCTTGAACAGATCATTTGTGTATTTAGCTTGGTTAATGAATATTCCATCAAGCAACTGTCTTACTTGCAAACCAAGAAAATAGTTAAGTTCATCCATCATGCTCATTTCAAATTTGTTCTGCATCATCTTGGAGAACTTATCACACATCTGTTGATTTGTTGAACAAAAAATAATATCGTCCACATATATTTGCACCATTAATATATGATCCTCCCATTCAACAGTAAACAAGGTCTTGTCTACCTTACCTTTATGAAATCTTTTAATTAAAAGAATATCAGATAGGGTATCATACCATGCTCTTGGAGCCTGTTTCAGTCCATAGGGGGCTTTCTTCAGACGATATACCTTGTCTCCTTCGTGATAAGCCTCAAATCCAGGAGGTTGTTCAACATATACTTCTTCTTGCAATTCTCCATTCAGAAAGGCAGATTTCACATCCATCTGATAGGCTGTGAATTTTTTATGAGCAGCATAGGGCAGAAACAGTCTGATTGCTTCTAATCTTGCTACTGGTGCAAATGTTTCATCGAAGTCAATGTCTTCTTCTTGGCAGTAACCCTTGGCCACTAATCTTGCTTTATTTCTGGTGACAATATCATCTTCATTCATTTTATTTCTGAAAACCCAGTTAGTGCCAATTACCATTTGATGACTTGGTCTAGGAACTAAGTACCAGACTTCATTCCTTTCAAATTGATTTAGCTCTTCTTGCATAGCTTCAATTCAGATTGGATCACTGAGAGCTTCTTCAATCTGTTTGGGCTTTATTTGAGATAGGAAGCTGACAAACATTGCATCATTTGCAGCAGCTCTCCTTGTCTTTACTCCATCTAAAGGATCACCAATCACTAATTCAGGTAGGTGATTCTTGAGCCATCTGAGATCATGTTGCAATTGAACAGTATCCGGTCTGTCAATTGTTTGAAACTCGTCTGTTAGACAATCAGTAGTGTGATTTTAAACAGCACTTGAGTTAGCAGCTGAGTTGAGATCAGGTAGTATGATGGGTATATACTTTTCATTTATTTCAACACTAATTTTCTGACAATCAGTAGACATACTTGAATTAGTACTTTGATTCTTTTCAGAAGATTGATTTGGTTCATCAAATACTACATGCATAGATTCTTGTACAAGTAAAGTTCTTTTGTTGAAGACTCTATAAGCTTTACTAACTGTAGAATATCCTACAAAAATAGTTTCATCAGCCTTTTATGCAAAGGCAGTAAGGTGATTCTTCCAATTGTTTAAAACAAAGCATTTACAACAAAAAATTCTAAAGTAATGAATGTTTGGCTTCCTATTGTTCCAAACTTAATATGGAGTCTTGTTTTGATGTTTGTTGATCATGCATCTGTTTTGGGTAAAGCAGGCTGTATTTGTGGCTTCTGCCCAGAATCTTTGGGGCAGCTTTGCTTCAGCTATCATAGTTCTGGTAGCTTCTTTTAGAGTTCTGTTTCTCCTTTCAGCAACTCCATTATGTTGAGGGGTTCTGGCAGCAGAGTATTCATGGCTGATGCCTCTGATGTTATAATACTCTTCAACATTTGAGTTTGTAAATTCAGTCCCTCTATCTGATCTGATCTTCAATATCTTCATGTTTTTCTCATTCTGGATCAGCTCCATCAGATTTGTAAGATGCTCCTTAGTTTAACTTTTCTTCTTCATGAAAATCACCCAAGTGTATCTTGAGAAATCATCCACAACAGCTAGGCAGTACTTCTTTCCACCATTGCTGATTGGATCAATAGGTCCAAATAAGTCCATATGTAGCAGCTCCCAAAATCCTTCCCGATGATTGGTGCTTCTTGCTCTTGAAAGATGACTTGATTTGTTTACCCTTCTGACAGGCGTCACAGAGCTTATCTTTGCTCATGACTGTTTTAGGAATTCCTTCTACTAGATCATTCTTGATTAGTCTATTTATGGTCTTGAAATTCACATGATTCATTCTTTTGTGCCACAGCCAACTGACTTCACTTGGTGTTGATGCCACCAAACAAACATTTGAATTATTGTCAACAGAATTCCAGTCCACTGTGTAGACATTTCCTTGTCGTCTTCCAGATAAGATGACCTTCTTTGTACCAATCTGTTCAACGTAGCACTTATCTGATGAGAAGATGACTGAAAATCCCTTGTCACAAAATTGACTTATGCTCAGCAAATTGTATTTGAGGCCTTTAACATAAAAGACGTCAGATATCCCAATGTTGCCTTTCATTAATCTTCCACTTGCTACAATCTTGCCTTCTTTGTTGTCTCCAAAAGTTACTTTAGGACCATCCACAGCAACATCATCAGTCAGCTCATAACACATGTGTCTTGAACATCCACTGTCCAAGTACCAGATTTTTTCTACTTTACTCCTACTCCTAATCCTAACCTACAAAACAAAATAAAATTATTTTAGGTACCCTTATTGAGAGGGTCCTGAAGGATTAGTTCCACCCTTGACAACCCAAGATGTTGAAGTCTTAGGCTTCTTAGGATTCTGAGATTTTACAGGAGCATGAACAGGTTTATCTTCATCATATCCATCAGATTTGTTATGTTCATAATCAGTATGATAAGGATGATGTTCATAAGCAGAATAAGATGCATGATAAGCAGGATATGCATGCATTGGATGAGCAGGATATGGTGCATAGTAAGTTGGAAATTGAAGTGCATGATACATAGGAGGATATGCAGCAGGTTGCACATAATATGATTCATTTCCATACCAAGCATTTTGATTTTTCTTGTTCTTATGCTTCTTTGATTTACTAGATACTTGCTCATTAACAGAGGACTTAGTCTTGCCACTAGTCTGATTGGTTTTAGCCTTATCAGCAGACTTCCTAGTACTCTGCTGTTTGGTTTTACCAGTCTGTTTTCCTATACTAGGCTCTTTGCTCTTTTTAGCCTTATGAGCTTTCTTCTCCTTTAATTCTTTCTCAGGTGAAGCAGGCTTAGTTGTCTGAATATACAATATGACCTTACTGTTGTCAGCTGATATAAATTTTTCAGTATGGTTCAGTTCTCACTTGTCCTGTTCTAAAGGCATCTTCTGTTTACTAGACATGTGAGTGGATGCAACAGATGATTTATCATGAAACTCAATAATCTTTTCAAGTTCCATGATTTTACCCTTATAAACATCACATTCAGCTTTTATAGATTCATTTTCTTGCTCAAGCAGTTTATATTCAGCTGATTCTTTTGGCTCTTCAGCCTTAAGTTTCAGTGAACTGTTTTGCTCTCTTAGCAATATCATCTCTTTCTTAAGCTTAGCAAATGCGTCAGCAATACTAGTATTATTAACCATTATTTGCTCAAATGAATTAAACAATTCATTTTCAATAGAAGTTACCTCATCCTCAGAGTCATCAGATTCATTTTCCATCAGACAGATAAGAGCAGGGTTCTCATCTTCAGTAGACTCTTCTTCAGAATTGTCCAAGTCTGAATCATACGAGTAGACAGCAGCCAGCTTTTCTGCTTCAGCTATCAGCACTTTGCCTTACTGATGCTTTCTTTCCTTTCTGATTCTCTTTTCTTCTTCCGTGTACTTTTCAGCTTTAGGATATGGGCAGCTTCTGATGAAATGTCCCAATGTCCTGCAGTTGTAACACATTAGTTTGGATTTATAAGCATCCTTATCTTGAGAAGAAGAAGTAGGGTTAGAAGTAGAAGCATTGTTATATTTGTTCTTCATTTTTCTTTTATAGAACTTGTTGAAGTTGTTCATCAGCAATGCAACATCTCCAGCAGTGTACTCCTTTTTGTTGAGTAGTGTGGCTTCATCAGATGAGTCCACTTCTTTGCTTTTGTGTGCTGTTCTTCTTGGATTTTCAGCAGCAACCAGGGCAGCTGTGGGGCCTGAAGTTGAGGTTTCTTCAACACCCATTCTTGGCAGTTTATACTCGTAAGCCTTGAGTACTAAGAACGGCTCGGTAAGAGAGATCTTTCCCAAATCTCTTGATTCTTCCATGGCTGTTACCTTCATGTTGAACTTTGGAGGCAGAGCTTTTAGCACTCTGACGGTTATCTCCTTGTCAGTGAAGGTTTTCCCTAGCTTGAGAACTTCATTCAGCGTCCTTGTAAACCTTGTATCCATCTGATCAATGGTTTTCGCAGACTTCATCTTGAAGTTGTCTAGCTTTTCCAGAGAAACACTCAGCTGATGCTCTTTTATGGCTTCGTTTCCTTCACTCATGTCACGAACCTTGTCCCACATCTCTTTTGTAGTCTTGCAATGCTTGACTTTATCAAATCTGTCGTTGTCCAGGGCTTTGGTTATGATGAAACAGCCAACTATATTAAGATTGAACAGCTTGATCTCTTCAGCTGTCATCTCTGATAGATCTTTTTCCACCACTATATTAACTTCATCAACATTTATAGTCTTGATGAATTTGAATGGACCTTTAGTAATGCATGTGTACATGTTGTCATTGTAAGCAGCTAAGAAGATCTCCATCTTGATCTTCCAGTCCTCGAAACTCATACCGCCAATGTGGGGAACATGGCTGATACAATCCATTTTAAAAAAGTTTTGATTTTTAAAAAATATGCTCTTTTGAAAAAGTTTAAAATCCTTTGAAAAACACTTGGATCAAGCTCGTTGACCAGGCAGCTGATTCTAATGAACCACCCACTCTGATACCACTTGTTGGTCCCAAGTGGTCAGATGAGGTCTAGAGGGGAGGGGAGGGGGGGGGGGTGAATAGACCTCTGAAAATTTTTAGACTTTAAAACTTTTCAGTCGTCTGTCAGCAGACTAAGCTGATATAGAACAGTAAGCTGACTGAGCTGTTCGTGAACAAATCTGGAACAGCAGCGTTGACCACTCTTCTTATAGTTACTTAGCTGATATCAGCAAAACTTAGCTTTTAAAAGCAGAATACTTGCAGCGGATATTTTATAAGTGTTTTTCACAAGTAAACTTAGTCTTTTAAAAGATTTTATCCTCAGTTTTAACAGACCCCTTTTTAAAATCTTTCAACAGTTTTCTAAGTTGTTTTATGCAATTTGAAAATATGCAAGAAAACTTATGCAAAGTAAAACACAAAGAATTTTTATAGTGGTTATATGGATAAAAATCCTTTAGTCCACTCTTCCAAGTCACTTATATCTTGGGTTATACTATAAACACACAATTTACAATATACACTACTTACGCCAAAACAACAAATGAAGAGGCCGTAAGCTCACAATAGGAAATCACTAAGAAGACCTATCATCTGAAGTTAGATCACTCACTAAGATGGATCTACACTTCTCACAACACTCATTTTACAATTTTTCACTCAGAAAAAGATTTATCTTGAACTTCAACTTGATTCTGTCAACAAATGACTTCACCAGGTGAGTGAGCTGTTATTGAGACTTAGAGAGATTCTGCTTCGGAAATTTTCTCAGAGTTTGCGTTGTTGTCTTCTCTCTCAAGCTCGCGAACTATTTATACTCCAGGTTTGAAAAATATCCGTTGAAGAAAGACAGGATTCAAATTCCTCGAGTACTGGTCCTTAATTTTTGCGAACGGCTCTCTGTACTGCTGCAGTACTGTCAACATTACTTTTTGTCAGCAGCATTAAATGCACCAAGCTGATACGATGTTTTTCTTCAATCATTTGTCATTAATACCCTCAGTCTTCAGCATTTATTACTCCAAGTGCATTTATTACCGTTGGAGAGACATCCTGATCGTCTTCACTTGGCTGATAAGAATCACTAGTCTGATGATGAACTGAGCTGATCCCAAACTTGAACAAATCTGATTTGAGTCGGCTGATTTTCACCAAACTGATTTCTTCCTCCAGCATCAGATCAGTAGTCTTCTGGACCAAACTGAATTTTGACTTAACTGATTTGTCTTTGAGGTTGATCAAAATTCTTCTAAGGGATTTTACTAAGCATTTCTTACTTAGCTGATTAAGATGTTTTGGAAATAATCAAAACCTCCCTTTAACTTCTAAATTTCTTGTCTTCTAATCTTCATCTTCATCCAACAAATGAAGTGTGGCAGGTGTTGACAAATTGGATACAACAAAATAACTTGTTAGTGGGGTCCACATAAGAAGAAATAAACCAAGAGAGAAGAGCCACAAGTTATTAGTTTGTATAGTTTACTTATTTGCAATTGTTTGCTTAAGTTTTGCATTTTCAATTATTAATTTTTTCCATTTCATTGCAGGTGGCTGGAACCTCAGGAGAGGTTGTACCATCTAATGTTGCAGTTGGAGGTGGTTGTGTGCAATTTGATGCTGACATTCCATTAATCTGAGTAGTGGGACTTGTAAGGAGATCAAGAGCTAAAAGTGTGGCTTTGAACAACCAAGAAGGTCCCCCAACCTCCCAACCCTCATACGCTGATGATTAACTTTAATGGTGAATTTGTACGAGTTTATATTTTCGTGGCTATTTTGGACAAACAAACTGTGATGTTGGATTTGTTGGTTTTGGTGGTGGTTATTAAGGTAGTTTAACTTATTTGGAATGTAAGGGATGATAACTCTAGGGTAGTTTTTGTTTGCATTTTGCATAACTGTTTAAGTTTTCTGGACATGTTTGGATGAATATGTTATGCTTTGAAACCTCAAGGAGGTATTTGTAACTAATAATGATTGGGTATTTATGAGTTATTCAAATATTATTAATTTGTTGTAAATTATTTATTATAGCTCTTTGATTTAGTGATTGAGGTAAAGAGATTTATAACAATATAATAACTGTAAAGAGAAAGAATGAAGAACACAAAGAAATAATTAGGGTTATCTTATTGGGGAGGGGATAACTTTTATTTATATCAAAATAAGTTACAAGTAGGGTACAAAACCCATATACAAGATGGAAGCCCATAAATGAATATACTACAACTAAATCCATGAACTATTACATTAACAATAGGAATACCCACTAATATATACTATTTACAATACTCTCCTTTGGGGATTACTATTGAGCCTATATTATACATTTTGTGTTGCCTCGTTAAAATCTTCTGATTAACAAAATCCCAGTGGGAAAAAAAGACCTCGATTAGGAAAAATAGTACAACACATAATCTTTTCAACCAACAAATGTTGCCTCGTTAAAACCTTGGCGGATAACAAAAACCCTGTGGGAAAAATAAACCCCGCTCGAAGGAAAAATAGTACAACAAGACACCCGGGTATCTTCTAGATACGGAATACCTACATGGTACTCCCCCTCAAGTTAACTCCACTGAAACCTATAATGGAGCCAACTCAAATAACCTACGCAAGCCAATAGCTTTAACTTGTTTCTCAAAACTGGCTTTCAGTAATGACATAGTATGTCGGTGCAGTTGTCTTGACTTCTAATCTGTTGGATCACTTTGCTGATTGAAGAAAAATTTCAGAGCTATATGCTTGGTGTTGTCACCCTTAATGAAACCCCTTTTTTTCTGCTCGATACATACCGCATTATCCTCAAATATAACCATAGGATATTCTATGGTAGCCGATTCCCAGGAAACTCGAACATGCCCAATCATGGCCCTAAGCCATGTGCATTCATGCACTACCTCATGAAGCGCTAAAATCTCGGCATGGTTCGACGAAGTGGTAACTAAAGTCTATTTTGTAGACCTCCAAGACACATTTGTGTTCCCAATCATAAAGACATGCCCAATCTGGCAACGACCTTTGTGCGGATCCAATAGATAACTAGCTTGCATCCTTTAGTGGCATATAGGGGTAGAACAAACTCATGTCAGTTGTACCACGAAGGTATCAAAATATGTCATTTATACCATTCCAATGGCGATATCATATCGAGTACATTGAGATAAGTACAATAATGCGCCTATTGCATTAGGTATGACACCTCATGTGCTAACACCTCTTCGCCCTCCTCAACGGAGCGAAATGGATCATTCGACCTGTCCAATGATCGGACTTCCATTGATGTGCTTGATGACTTCGTTTTATCCTGATTAAAGTGTCTTAACATCTTCTGGATGTAATTCGATTGATGAACCAAAATTCCATCAGCATGGTGTACTATGTGCTTCATTCCTCATCTCAATTCAAATTTTAGGAGCTGGGTTATCTCCCTTACCTCTTCAGGAGTCTCAATCAAGTTCATATTATCGACATAAATGACAACAATATTAAACGCATAACATGTCCTCTTAATGAACGCGCAAGGACAAATATCGTTGTTCCGTGTCCCCTTTCGAGCAAGTACTCACGAAGGCGATTATACCACATCCTCCCAAATTATTTCAAGCCATAAAATTAATGACTCAACATCATAGAGAGCGTGTTCCGTGGTGTAGAACTACTTGTTTCAAGTATCATAAGTCCATCCAGGACTTTCATATGGATAACTGTATCTAGATCCCCATAAGGATACGTTGTGACCACATCCATGAGTTGCATAGACAGTTCCTTGTATACTACTAAACATACGAATTATCTAAACGTAATAACGTCCATTATAGGAGAGGATGTCTCCTCAAAGTCAATCCTAGGTCGCTGAGAAAATCCTTGTGCAACGAAAAGAGCCTTGTACCTCACAATCTCATTTTTTCGTCATGTATTTTCCTCTTAAATACCCATTTATATCCCACATGTTTGGGAGTTGTGGGAGCAATTTGTCCAAACACTCTTCTTTTCGATAATGAATAAAACTCAGCTTCAGCCAATCATCCATTTGTTTGCACTCATCCACCAATTGAGGCTCAATATCATTATTTGATATAATTTTCAGTAGCTACTGTATAAACAAACACATTATTGATGATTATTTCATCTCGATTTCATACCTCATTTATGCATGAATAGCCAACCGAGATTTCCATATTCTTAGGGATGAATACTGATGTTGAGGCGTCCCCCGACGTCGTATCCAAGACGGATCCATAGTCCGGAACTATTTTATCATATGGATCGGGTGGGATTTCTATGATCACCGGTGCTAACCATATTCAATTTTTGTGCATTCACCCGCTTTCTGGGATGTAAATCATTTGATCCTATTAGTCTCTCCCTCTTATGAGCCGGGAGATACAACTAGTTAGCTAGGAGATGTCCTTCCCATATATATGCCCAATCCTGCGGTAAAGAGATCGCCTGTCAAGGGATTCAAATACTGTATAATAGATGACAATACAAACCCCATATGTCCAATCAACGTTGAGGTCCCATTTTAGCCCGTTGTGGCGGAGCAATCGGCACATATAATGCGCACCCAAATCTGCGTATATGGAAAATGTTGTATACCCGAACATCAATTATAATGTTGGTCATAGTGGGCCTCAAACATACTAACGTTGCTGCATACAATATTGCTAGCCCCAAGTAGAGGTCAGGAGTTTGGTGCGCATAACCAAAGTCCGAGCTATTCTCTGTAAGTTTTTAATAAGTACATCCACTAGGCCATTTTGGGTGTGAACATGTGCTACCAGATGTTCTACACAAATAACAATAGTCGTTGAAAAATCGCGACGTAAACTCCGCGGCGTTATCTAGTCTAATTTAATGGGATAATCTGAATCGTGTGCTCTCAACCATATCATCTGAGATAGAAGTTTAGCATATGCAGTGTTTCTTGTGGACAATAAATCGACCTATGACCACTTGGTCGAGGCATCAACCATCACCATAAAATACCTGAAAAGGTCCACAAGGTCGTGTGATGTGCCCACATATGTCCCATTGAATACACTCCAAGAGAGCGAGGGAATCCTTACTCGTCTGTGCATAAGCTGACATATGATCTAATTTTACAGTAGAACATATGTCCTAACCAATCATGCCAATGAACATACTTGCTCAATTCACTTAGCTTCGAGCTATCGACAAGGTGTGCCTCAAGTACTCGTAATATGGTCCTATATAACCCAGTCGATAGTTCCTCTAATTTCTACAAAGTATGCTTCTGGCTGTACAAATTAGAGGTAATGCACAGATACTCGATTCACCTTTCCTCAGTGGTTTCAACATGGTAACAATTAGTTCAAATATCTTTAAAACTCAACAATGTTCTCCTTGAACGTGGAGCATGAACTGTCTCTTTAATGTCTAAAACGATGCCATTTGACAACATAAGGAGGACATTTTCAAAGCCATCTATCAAATCATCATATGTGCCATATATCGTTGTCATAGAGGTCTTACTAGGCATTATATTAACAAAGTATGATCTACCCTTTATAATAGTGTGCATAGTTGCACTATCTGCTAGACATTATTCCCCACATATCATGCCTAAAAAGTAAATATATTCCATTACTACACATTTACTTGAAAAAGTAAATCGAGCCCATGCCACTAAATACCATAATAATCGGATTAAAATGAAGCCACAAAAAATATGGTCCTAATAATTCAAATATAGTTCAAATCTGAATATGGTTCAAAATATGACCTCCTAGAACCAAATGAATGAAAAACCAAAAACTGAATGTCCAAAAGTTTAAACATAAAACACAAAGTGTTTTGATGGTCCTCAATTTATACGTAGTCCAACCTAAGGATATCATCCAATTGTTTTTTTTATAAGAATTATAGCCTCAACCTTTTGGACATCAGTTAGCAAATTGTCACCGATAATTGCCATGCTCAGTTTCTTAGGCCATCTCCAGCCAAATCAGGCAATAGCCCCTTCATGCCTGCCAGCCTTACTTGCCAAGTCAGTCATCTCCAACCGAACCAACAATTCAAAATATTTATTTCAATCTCAAACAACAACGACGACGACGACGACAACAACAACAACAATAATAATAATAATGTTGGTCCCAAGTGGTCAGAAGAGGTTTAGAGGAGGGGGGGGGGGGTGAATAAACCTCTTTAAAAATTTTCTTCAATTTTAACTTTAAAACTTTTACTCTAACTGAACAGACTAAGCTGATCAGATTAGTTAGTTACAATTTTGTTCGCGAACAAATCTTTGAACAGCCTTGTTGACCACTCGTCTGATTATTACTTAGCTGATTTTGTTAAAATCAGTTTTAATACTTAGAGTACTTGCAGCGGATTTTCAAAGTGTTTTCACAAGTAAACTTAGCAGTTTGAAAAATGTTTCCCCAGATTTGTAAAATCTCTTTCTAGATTCTTTTTCAAACAATTAACTTAATGTGTTTTATGCAACTGAAAAATATGCAGGAAAAATGCAAATAAAAACACAAGCAATTTTTATATTGATTATATGGATTTGAATATCCTTTAGTCCACTCTTCCAAGTCACAAAGATCTTGGGTTATACTAAAAACACACAGTAATCAGTATACTCTGCTTACGCCTTACAACAAATGAACAGGCCGTAAGTTCGCAGTAAGAAATCACACAGAAATCCTACTCTCTGAAGTAATATCACTCACTTAGATGGATATCTACTTCTCACAACACTCAGTGTTTACAAATTCACTCAGAAGATGTATTTGGCTTGATTCTTCAACTCTGCTTTTGTCAACAAATGACTCAGCTGATGAGTGAGCTGTTCTTGAGACTTAAAGAATTCTGCTTCGAAATTTCTCAGAGATTGTGTTGCTTGTTTCTTCTTCGTCTCTTTCAGCTATTTATACTTGAGGATTGAAAAGTGTCCGTTGAAGAGAGACAAGATTCAAATTCCTCGAGTACTGGTCCTTAAAATCCGCGAAGGGCTCTTTTGCAGTCTGTCCGTACTGTGAACAGTACTATTCTGCAGGTAGCATTAAATGCACCCAGCTGATGTGAAGCATTTCTTCAATCATTTGTCTTTAATAACCTTGTACTTCAGCATTTATTACTCCAAGGGCCATTTATTACCTTTGGGAATACTTAATGATCTTCTTCACTTGGCTGATAAAAGTACGCGTCTGATGGCGAACAAAGCTGATCTCAAACTTGAACAAATCTGATTTGAGTCGGCTGATCTTCACCAGTCTGATAACTTTTCTTCAGCAGATCAGAAGTCTTGGACCTTGAAACTTTGACTCTTCTGATGTCTTCTTTACTTAGTCAAAATTCCATGATAAGTTTATCAGCTAAGTTACTCCATACTTAGCCGAATATGAAGTTTTGGAATGCATCAAAACCTCCCTTATCAAACTTCCTTTAGTGCCTTCATCTTCATCCTTATCCAACAATTTCCCCCTTTTTGATGATGACAAAACTTCAGCTAAGTACCTGTTGAATACCTAAGCTAAAGAATGTAATCCTCAAAAAATTTCTGAGATAGAAAATAGTATGTTGGAATGAACTTGACTTTTTATTGATATGATAAGATTGTTACAAAAACAAGTACAAGTTCTTCAGATGAGATGTCTGAAAGATTGATAAAAGTAAACTGATTACAAGAATTTATCAATTTTAACTATCACCTTCTTCATCTGATCCTTCAAGCACTTCTTCATACTCATAAGAAGACTCATCGTCGTCTTCTTCTTCTTCATCAGCTTCATCATCCAGGTCCATGTTTGCTTTGGCAGCTTCCATTTTCTCTTTAAGTTGCTGCTCTTTTAAAGCTTCCATTGCCTTTCTGGCTGATTCTGTATTCTTGTACTTGGTAGTTTCTGCGAAGTTCTCAAGATCAATCTTATCAGCTTCCTTTGCTTTGGCTTCCTTGTCAGCTTCCTTTGCTTTGGCTTCCTTGGCTGTTTCATCCTGTTTATCTTCCCCCTTTTTTGTCATCATCAGGACTGATGACAGTAGAAGGTGCAACAGCAGGGTTGAGAGCAACCGTTGGAACCTTCAATTCAGCGCACAAAGCCTTCAAATTTTGATTTGTAACATCATGGCTTGCTGTAAGATTAAGAATATCAGTGCTGATGTTGTCAGTATGATCATTGAAGTAATCAATGTTCAGGTTTGTAGTTGCAATTTCATTTTGGATCGCCTATACAGCAGTTGATACATCATGCAACATCCCTAAATTGATTTCCTTCTCCTCTTCACTGACATTGATGAAGGTTGCAGTCAAATCAGCGATCTTGTGTTCATCTCTTTGAAGGGCAGCATGAAGATGATTTACATCACCCTTCACATCTTCCACATTCTTGATCAAATCTCTTAAGCTGTACACTAACTGCAAGGAATGATCTTGAGGAATAAGAATACTTGTAATTTCAGTCTTGATGATCTTTTCAGTAGACTGTTGCACAGTTTCCAGCTGAAGTTTATTCGACTCTGCCAATTCTGTTTTAAGCTCAGTCTTCAGCTCCTCCTTGACCTTCATCAGTTGCTGTTGATGCTTCTCTTCCAGTTCCTTCATAGAATTTTCCATCAACATCTGGAAACCTTCCATCAGTGATGAGTGTTCATCACCTGATGAAGCAGAAGCAGCAACTTCATCCTTTTCTTCAATCTCCTGGTGGACAGGAATATCTTCCATCTTTGCGTCCTGATGATCTTCAGAATCCTTAGCATTCCACTCAATGGCTAAGGGTTCGTCAGCAATCTTTTCAGCAGACTTGTCAGCAGTCTGATCAGCAGACTTGTCTTCAGCCTGGTCAGCAGACTTGTCTTCAGCCTGGTCAGCAGACTTGTCTTCAAGCTTGTCCGCAGTCTGATCAGCAGATTTGTCAGCAGTCTTTGCCACAGCTTTGTGTTTATCAGTGACGTCATCATACACCAGATTAGTGATGGTGCCATCATCATTGAAACAGGTTGTCTGACGAATTTGCCTCACAATGATCCAAGGGTTGACAAATGCATTGTTACCCTCTGGCCCTTCACTGAAATCTTTCATTTCTCTGCCAAAAATTACATGTTGAATACTTGGCAATTGAGGGAGTTCACTTGAATGCCCTTGCTGATATCTGGACTTTTCTGCCCACTTTTTCAGTGCAGTGATAGCAGCAATCTTCACAGCCCTTTCTTCAACATCATCAGTCTTCTTCCTTTTGGCAGGCAGGGTGTTCTCTATCAGCTTGGCTTCCTCAAGGGCAAATTCCCTGGCATAGTGATGCATAGCATCCCTAACATAATGAGGATCCAAGGCTTTTTGGATAGAATCTGTCTTTAGCCACTCTAGTACCCATTTCTCTTCAGCAGCTAAATCCTTCAGATTCTGAAGTTCAGTGATGGACCTGTTCAGCCTATTGTCTCTCCATCTGATATATCTAGGCTTCTCTTGAGTGAACATGGTCTTCAGCATTAACTTCTGATTGTAGTAGGCTAAGGACTTTTCAAACTTCTGGAAAAGCTCTTTGTTGTTATGTATGATCTTGAAAGCTTTCTTAACCTCAAACTTTTCCTTTGGTTTTTCTGCAGCAGCAGGCATCTTTGGTTTTGGGGGTTCTTCTTCTCCTTCAGCCTCTTTAATCTTGATGCCACCTCCATGGACAGGTCCATATGCATCAATTTTGCTCTTTTCAATGACCATGGCCAGTTCAGCATCCTCAGCAGCTTTTCTCTCTGCTTTAGACATTTTTCTCCTGGCCTTATCCTTAGCAGCTTGAGCCTTGCTTAGCTCAAGTGCCTTCTTCTCTTCAGCTTCATCTTGCTTCCTCTGTTCAGCTTCCTCTCTTGCTCTCTTGTCAGCTTTAGAGATCTTCTTTCTCTTAAGCACTATTTTTCTTTTTCCTTTATCAGCTGGAGCAGGGGCTGGACCAGCGGAAGAGATGGGAGCAGCAGCTATAGGATGGATGATTTGGACATCTGGGTCTTCTTGAGGTTGAGCAACCTCAACTGTTGGTGCACTTTGAGTCAACTGTTGCGCATCAGCTTTGTCAGCAACAGGGGTTCCAACAGTTTCAAGGGGTCTTTCAGCAGACTCAGGACTTGATCTCACCAAATCTACCAATTCAGTGTCCTTCTCTAAAAATGTCATCTGCTTCCTTGCTGACTTCTTTGACAGACCCTGAATAGGTCTTGAAGCAGCAGTATCCCTTATTTGGCTCCTTGTCCTGTGAGAGACATTCTCAGCAGGTTTTTCAGCTGATGGAGTTCTTGATGGTGATGCAGAGGATCCAGTCCTTACATCAGCAGTGACCTGATCAATGATCTTTGTGACCTGATCAGCAGCAGTCACTGACTCCATTTTCTTTGAGGTCTTTTCTTTAGGCTTATCAGCAGCCTTCTTCTTTCTTATCTCAACAGCCTTGTCAGCTGTTTTGACTAACCTCCGTTGCCTCTTGGCAGGAACCTCCTTTGGTCCCTCATCCTCATCTTCTTCAGGCTCATCAGCCTTCCTCTTTTGAACTGGCAGGTATTTGTTCATGGCTTTGGACTTGTGAATTTCCTTTCCATTCACCATAGGACATCCTAGTTTGAATAGTAGATAGCTGAGCGTGATCCTGTGATTGGTGTGAGGACCTTTTCCTTTCTTGTCATCAAGGAAATCAGCCAAGATGTACCAAATGATTATGGACCAGTTGACTTCTATTCCATAGTAAATAGCAGTCATGATGCTGAACCTTTTCATGGTGACAGTATCCAGTGAGAAAGTGCAGTTTTCAATCAGCTTAGACACCATATCAGCCATCCGCTGATATTCATCCTTCAGCTGTCTCTTTCTTATGTTGCCAGTCAACATTTCTCCTTCTTTGGCGCAGATCGCCCAGAACTGCTGGTGTTTTTCTTCAGTTAACACTGTGACATCGTGTCGTCCTCTGTTTGGAAGACCAAACGTCTCGTGAAGAACAACTGGGGTAATAGTGATATATTTTTCTCCCACTGTAGCCTTTATCTCCAGTGCATTGTAGTCAGCCTTCGCTGTATTGTAGTATTCCATCACTTGATCAGTCCAGATCACTCCCTCGTTGTACTCCATGAAGTTTACCAAATTTGCAGATTTGAACTTCTCCAGAAGTTCCTTCATCAGATTTGTGCCAGATTGGTAATAGGAATCATACACAAGGTACATACCTTCAGCAGCCATTGTTAATCTGTAAAGATTAGAGAGAAAAACGAAGAGATTTCTGCAGAAAACTTGCTCAAATTTCTCACAAGTACTTTTGAAAGTTTAGGGTTCGTAAAGAACTACATGACTGATCAGATTGGGATTTATAGAGTTGGGGTATGTTGGTTCCCGTGATATCTGCCAACCGTTAGATCCGTTTTCTTGTCAGTGCTGATCGTGCGGTGTCAGTTACGACCTTTCAAATTCAAAAGATATTTAATGAGGAGCGGGAATATGTACCGTCCTTCAGTTACTTATAAAAGCGTATTTTTGGATAAAACGTTTTAAATAGTTCCGCTTTTATATCAGTAATCAGATGAGTAAAATAAACACTTATCTGATTGACTACTGTCATGATGACATAGTTGTTATCAGAGAATGCCAATAGCTGATAACCTTCATCAGCTGTTTGTCAATCCAGCCAGATAGTATAACTTTATTCTTCGATAGTTGAGTCTTCTGTTGAAAACATAACTTCAACTAACTGACATTAACAAATTTCATCTTTAATTCAGAAGTACCGCTAGTCTTACACGTTCCCCCTGAGTTTAAGATAAGTTAACTAGTCTGTTGAAAGTTAATCCTTGAAGATAACAGTGATGATTAAGCTGTTGAACTTAAGTCTTCTGATAAGTTCCCCCTCAGCTTATGCATCCAATTTAAGTAGTCCTAGCTCAGCTCTTAGAGTTGAAAACCTTACTTCACTTAAAGGTTTAGTGAAGATATCAGCAATCTGATTGTCAGTATGAACATACTCTATCATAACATTGCCTTTTTCCACATGATCTCTAATGAAGTGATGCTTGATCTCTATATGTTTAGTCCTTGAATGACTTGTAGTGTTCTGAGTAAGAGAGATTGCACTTGTGTTGTCACAGTAGATTGGAATTCCACTGATTTTGATGTTGTAGTCTTCTAGTTGATGCTTCAACCAAAGTATCTGTGCACAGCAAGCTCCAGCAGCTATATATTCAGCTTCAGCAGTAGATATAGAAACTGAGGTCTGTTTCTTACTCATCCATGAGATCAGACGACTACCTAAGAACTGACAGGCACCTGTTATGCTCTTTCTGTCAATTTTGCAGCCAGCAAGGTCTGAATCTGAATAACTAATAAGCTCAAATCCAGATTCTCTAGGATACCACAATCCCAATTCATGAGTGCCCTTAACATATTTCAATATCCTCTTGGCAGCTAAGAGATGAGATTCCTTGGGGTTTGATTGGAATCTTGCACAGACTCCAACTGAGTACATTATATCAGGTCTACTTGCTGTTAGATACAACAATGAACAAATAATGCCTCTATATTTGGTTATGTCCACTGATTTGCCATCTTCATCTTTATCCAAACAAAGATTTGTAGACATAGGAATGGTAGCAGTTGAGCTAGTTTCCATACCAAACTTCTTGAACAGATCTCTTGTGTATTTTGCTTGGCTGATGAATATTCCATCAGGCAACTGTCTAACTTGCAGACCAAGAAAATAATTAAGTTCACCCATCATGCTCATTTCAAATTTATTCTGCATCAGCTTGGAGAACTTATTACACATCTGTTGGTTAGTTGAACCAAAAATAATATCGTCCACATATATTTGCACAAGTAATATATGATTTTCCCATTCAATTGTAAACAAGGTTTTATCTACCTTACCTTTATGAAATCCTTTAATTAAAAGAAAATCAGATTGGGTATCATACCATGCTCTTGGAGCCTGTTTCAGTCCATATAGGGCTTTCTTCAGACGATATACCTTGTCCTCTTGTTGATAAACTTTAAATCCAGGAGGTTGTTCAACATATACTTCTTCTTGCAGTTCTCCATTGAGAAAAGCAGACTTCACATCCATCTGATAAACAGTGAAGTTCTTATAAGCAGCATAGGCTAGAAACAGTCTGATTGCTTCAAGTCTTGCTACTGGTGCAAATGTTTCATCAAAGTCTATTCCTTCTTCTTGACAATAACCCTTGGCCACTAATCTTGCTTTGTTTCTGGTAACAATACCATCTTCATTCATTTTATTTCTGAAAACCCATTTAGTGCCAATTACTTTTTGATGACTTGGTCTAGGAACTAAGTACCAGACTTCATTCCTTTCAAATTGATTCAACTCTTCTTGCATAGCTTCTATCCAGAAGGAATCATTTAGAGCTTCTTCAATTTGCTTAGGCTCTATTTGAGATAGAAAGGTGACAAACATAGCATCTTGTGCAGCAGCTCTTCTTGTTTTCACTCTATCTAATGGATCACCAATTACTAACTCTGGTGGGTGATTTCTGAGCCATCTAAGATCAGGTTGCAGGTCTGAATGTTGTCCTCTGTTTTGATCTTGCAACACTACTGTTGGAGTTCCAGTAGTAGTCTGTTGAACATTTGCAGTCTGTTGAACAGTCTCTGGTCTTTCAGCTGTTTGCAACTCGTCTGTTAGACAATCAGCACTGTGATTTTGAACAGCACTTGAGCTAGCAGCTGAGTTTAAATTAGGTAGTATGATGGGAACATATTCTTCATTTCTTCCAATGTCTAATTTCTGTAAATCAGTAGACAGATCTTGGTTAACATTTTGATTCTTTTCAGAAGATTGACTTGGCTCATCAAATACTACATGGATAGATTCTTCTATTAGTAATGTTCTTTTATTGAAAACTCTATAGGCCTTACTAACAGTTGAGTATCCTACAAAGAAAGCTTCATCAGCCTTTTCTGCAAATGCAGTAAGGTGATTTTTCCCATTATTCAATACAAAACATTTACAACCAAAAATCTTAAAGTAATGAATGTTTGGTTTTCTGTTGTTCCAAACTTCATATGGAGTCTTGTTCTGATTTTTGTTGATCATACATCTGTTTTGGGTAAAGCATGCTGTATTTGTTGCTTCTGCCCAAAATCTTTGTGGCAGCTTAGCTTCAGCTATCATGGTCCTGACAGCTTCTTTTAGTGTTTTGTTTCTCCTTTCAGCAACACCATTCTGTTGAGGGGTTCTAGCAGCTGAATACTCATGATGTATTCCCTTGATATTACAATACTCTTCAACAGTAGAGTTTGTAAACTCTGTCCCTCGATCTGATCTGATCTTCAATATTTTGATACTCTTCTCATTCTGGATCAGTTCCATCAGATTGGTAAGATGTTCCTTGGTTTCACTTTTCTTCTTCATGAAAATCACCCAAGTATATCTTGAGTAATCATCCACAACAGCTAGGCAGTATTTCTTTCCACCATTGCTGACTGGATCAATGGGTCAAAATAAGTCCATATGTAGTAGCTCCAATATCCTTCCAGAAGATTGGTGCTTCTTGCCTTTGAATGATGACTTGATTTGTTTACCCTTCTGACAGGCGTCACAGAGCTTGTCTTTGCTCATGACTGCTTTTGGAATCCCTTCAACCAGATCATTCTTGATTAATCTGTTTATGGTCTTGAAGTTTAGATGATTCATTCTCTTGTGCCATAGCCAGCTAACTTCACTTGGTGCAGATGCCACCAAACAAACACTTGAATTCTTATTTGCAGAATTCCAGTCGACTATGTAGATATTTCCTTGTCTTCTTCCAGATAGAATTACCTTCTTTGTACCAATCTGTTCAACATAGCACTTATCTGTTGAGAAGATGACTGAATATCCTTTGTCACAAAATTGACTTATGCTCAGCAAGTTGTACTTTAGGCCTTTAACATATGAGACGTCAGATATCTCAATGTTTCCTTTGATAACTCTTCCTTTAGCTACAATCTTGCCTTCTTTACTGTCTCCAAAAGTAACTTTTGGACCATCCACAGCAACTGCATCAGTCAGCTCATGTATGTTTCCACACATGTGTCTTGAACATCCACTGTCCAAGTACCAAATCTTCTCTACTTTACTCCTACTCCTAATCCTAACCTACAAAACAAAATAAAATTGTTTTAGGTACCCTTATTGAGAGGGTCCTGAAGGATTAGTTCCACCTTTGACAACCCAAGATGATGAAGTCTTAGGCTTCTTAGGTTTCTGAGTTTCAACAGGAGTATGAACAGCTTTGCCTTTACCACGTTCATCAGATTTGTCATATTGTTGATGATCAGCATGATAAGGATAATGTTCAAATGCAGAGTAAGATGCATGATAAGGAGGATATGCATGCATTGGATGAGCAGGATATGGTGCATAGTAAGTTGGAAATTGAGGTGCATGATACATAGGATGATATGCAGCAGGTTGCACATAATATGACTCATTTTCGTACCAAGCATTTTGATTTTTCTTATTCTTATGCTTCTTTGGCTTACTAGTAGCTTGCTCATTGACAGACGACTTAGTTTTACCACTAGTCTGATTGACTTTAGCTTTATCAGCAGATTTCTTAGGACTCTGCTGTTTGGTCTTACTAGTCGGTTTACCTATACTAGACTCTTTGCTCTTTTTAGCCTTAGGAGATTTCTTCTCCTTTAATTCTTTCTCAGTTGAGGTAGGTCTAGCAGTTTGAACATACAGAATGACCTTACTATTGTCAGCAGATATGAATTTCTCAGTATGATTCAATTCGTGCTTATCCTGTTCTAAAGGTATCTTCTGTTTACTAGACGTATGAATGGATGCAACAGATGATTTTTCATGAGACTCAATAGCTTTTTCAAGTTCCATGATTTTTCCTTTATAAACCTCACATTCAGCTTTCAGAGATTCATGTTCTTGCTCAAGCTGTTTGTATTCAGCTGATTCCTTTGGCTTTTCAGCTAAAAGTTTCAGTGAATTATTTTGCTCTTTTAGCAATATCATCTCTTCCTTAAGCTTTTTATATGCTTCAGCAATACCAGTATTGTTAAGCATCATTTGTTCAAATGAATTAAATAATTCATTGTCAAGAGGAGTTACCTCATCCTCAGAGTCATCAGATTCCTTTGCCATCAGGCAGAGGAGAGCAGGTTTTTCTTCATCAGATGATTCTTCATCAGACGTGTCTGAATCTGAATCAGATGAATAGACAGCAGTCAGCTTTTCTGCTTCAGCCATCATTGCCTTGCCTCTCTGATGCTTTCTTTCTTTCCTCATTTTCTTCTCTTCTTCAGTGTATTTTTCTGCTTTTGGATATGGGCAGTCTTTGATGAAGTGTCCCAATTTCCTGCAGTTGTAACACATTAGTTTTGCTTTATAATCATCTTTATCTTGAGAAGAAAAGTTAGGTTTAGAAGTAGAAGCATTGTTGTATTTGTTCTTCATTTTTCTTTTGTAGAACTTCTTGAAATTATTTATCAACAGTGCAACATCTCCAGCAGTGTACTCCTTCTTGTTGAGTAGGGTGGCTTCATCAGATGAGTCCACTTCTTTGCTTTTCTGTGCTGGTCTTCTGGTATTTTCAGCAGCAACCAGTGCAGCTGTGGGTCCTGAAGTTGAGGTTTCTTCAATTTCCATTCTAGGCAGTTTATACTTGAATGCCTTGAGTACAGAAAACAGCTCAGTAAGAGAGATTTTTCCCAAATCCCCTGATTCTTCCATTGCTGTCACTTTCATGTTGAATTTTGGGGGTAGGGCCTTTAGTACTCTGACAGTGATCTCTTTGTCAGTGAAGGTCTTTCCCAACTTTAAAACTTCATTCAGAGTTCTGGTGAATCTGGTATCCATCTGATCAATGGTTTCTCCAGACTTCATCTTGAAGTTGTCAAGTTTCTCCAAAGCAACAGTGAGCTGATGCTCCTTTATTGCATCATTGCCTTCGCTCATGTCTCTGACTTTGTCCCACATTTCCTTTGCAGTCTTGCAATGTTTGACCTTGTCAAACCGATCATTGTCCAGGGCTTTAGTCATGATGAATCTCCCAACTTTGTCTAGATTGTAAAGCTTTATTTCTTCTGGAGTCATCTCATGAAGGTCTTTTTCCACAACCGTGTCAACCTCATTTATCTTTATGGTCTTTGTGAATCTGAATGGACCTTTAATGATACATGTGTACATGTTGTCATTATAAGCTGCTAGAAAGATTTCCATTCTAATCTTCCAGTCTTCAAAAGACATACCAGCAATGTGGGGAGCATGGCTGATACAATCCATTTTTCAAAAAGTTTAGATTTTTCAAAAAGATGCTCTTTTGAAAAAGTTTTGAAAACCTTTGAAAAACACTTGGATCAAGCTCGTTGATCAGGCAGCTGATTCTAATGAACCACCCGCTCTGATACCACTTGTTGGTCCCAAGTGGTCAGAAGAGGTTTAGAGGGGGGGGGGGGTGAATAAACCTCTTTAAAAATTTTCTTCAATTTTAACTTTAAAACTTTTACTCTAACTGAACAGACTAAGCTGATCAGATTAGTTAGTTACAATTTTGTTCGCGAACAAATCTTTGAACAGCCTTGTTGACCACTCGTCTGATTATTACTTAGCTGATTTTGTTAAAATCAGTTTTAATACTTAGAGTACTTGCAGCGGATTTTCAAAGTGTTTTCACAAGTAAACTTAGCAGTTTGAAAGATGTTTCCCCAGATTTGTAAAATCTCTTTCTAGATTCTTTTTCAAACAGTTAACTTAATGTGTTTTATGCAACTGAAAAATATGCAGGAAAAATGCAAATAAAAACACAAGCAATTTTTATAGTGGTTATATGGATTTGAATATCCTTTAGTCCACTCTTCCAAGTCACAAAGATCTTGGGTTATACTAAAAACACACAGTAATCAGTATACTCTACTTACGCCTTACAACAAATGAACAGGCCGTAAGTTCGCAGTAAGAAATCACACAAAAATCCTACTCTCTGAAGTAATATCACTCACTTAGATGGATATCTACTTCTCACAACACTCAGTGTTTACAAATTCACTCAGAAGATGTATTTGGCTTGATTCTTCAACTCTGCTTTTGTCAACAAATGACTCAGCTGATGAGTGAGCTGTTCTTGAGACTTAAAGAATTCTGCTTCGAAAATTTCTCAGAGATTGTGTTGCTTGTTTCTTCTTCGTCTCTTTCAGCTATTTATACTTGAGGATTGAAAAGTGTCCGTTGAAGAGAGACAAGATTCAAATTCCTCGAGTACTGGTCCTTAAAATCCGCGAACGGCTCTTTTGCAGTCTGTCCGTACTGTGAACAGTACTATTCTGCAGGCAGCATTAAATGCACCCAGCTGATGTGAAGCATTTCTTCAATCATTTGTCTTTAATAACCTTGTACTTCAGCATTTATTACTCCAAGGGGCATTTATTACCGTTGGGAATACTTAATGATCTTCTTCACTTGGCTGATAAAAGTACGCGTCTGATGGCGAACAAAGCTGATCTCAAACTTGAAAAAATCTGATTTGAGTCGGCTGATCTTCACCAGTCTGATAACTTTTCTTCAGCAGATCAGAAGTCTTGGACCTTGAAACTTTGACTCTTCTGATGTCTTCTTTACTTAGTCAAAATTCCATGATAAGTTTATCAGCTAAGTTACTCCATACTTAGCCGAATATGAAGTTTTGGAATGCATCAAAACCTCCCTTATCAAACTTCATTTAGTGCCTTCATCTTCATCCTTATCCAACAAATAATATGGGATTCATAAAAATAAGAAAATAAAAAACGAGTGAACATAACTAATGAAAAACAACAACAATTACTATTAATGCATTTGGAGTGAAAAGAAAAACAACTATTTCACACTAAAACAAAACATAATTTTCAAGGGAAGCACCAACAAATAATCATAATTAAAGCAACACAACAAACACTACAACATGTCGAAATCTCCTGGGTTGCTTCCCCCTTCGTTGCTCCCCCCTTCAACCGAACCTCCAAAATTTAGCTTTTTTCTTTTTTTTTTTCTAGCGGATGATGTCCTCCTTCTTCATCCTCCAAAATTCTTTTGATAGAGGAGGCATATTACATGTATTCGTCGAGAATACCTTCATTTCAATCTCCTCTTGTTTGATGGCCATTATTGCAGCATGTCTACGGTCTTGTTCATCCTCGTGAATTTTAGCGGCTCATTCAGCATATATAAGATTCGCTTCGAAACGCTCTCTATCTTCAGAATGACATGTCGTAAGCTTACCCTTTCGCTTTCCTTTTTTTTTTATATCATACTTTGTTCCAGTTGGCCTCACATTAGGTTGTTCTGACGTGGGAGTGCACTCAGAAGTCACAAATACATTGTCCTTGTCAATTGGAAAATAGAATGTTGGATGATAATAATGTGTGGAATCCATCCCTTCATTCGCCTGAAATGATTGCGTATGGAGGGGATCCACTCTTGATTGTGAATTTCCAGAGGAGATTACTCTATAGACGGGCCAGTCTTTGCAAATATTCCAAACGTGAATCAAATGAAACCCCGAACCAATTTCACGCTGGTAGAATTTCATAGCCATATGTTCCTACCATAAAAAATTTATATTATGAGCTCTGAAATCATGAGACCGTAATGTTAAAAATATTATTAAGTAAAAATAGCAACTATTAATATTTACCTCGTCAACCAAGTTGGTGTCACTGACATACCGACAGTTAGCCTAGAACAATGCTTCGTGCCATTTGTTTATATGTCGTGCTATTTTTTTCTTCCATCTACTTGAACAGGCTTTGGCACCTCTCTTCGGGACGAATATTCTCTCGGATATGAGGAATGCACACATAGCGAGTGATATTCCCTTGAATTGGATCCCTTTTGACATGGTTGTACGCCTTGTGTAGGGATTCATCTTCCTTTGGGGTCCAGTTTGATTTAGGGGGCATTTTTTTAAAGAGAGATGAGTGTTTATGCGAGAATTGATTATTACTGATTTATGCTTTGAGTGTAGAAACGAGTGAATAATGTTGAAGGTTCAACTTCACTTAAATAGAGAAATTTTGGTAGGTGAAAAAATGCAATTGCGTAGTGCATTACAATTTCAGAAAAGTGTAGTGCACTACAATTACTATTTACATGCAAATAATCTTTCCATACCCGCAAAAGAAAAAATGTGTAGTGCATTCACTTGCAAAATAATTGAAGTGACATTACACTGATACTATTTGCAAGCAATAAAGTGAAGAATCCCGTTAACAAAATCTTTAATAATATCTACGAATATCTCCATACCCGCAAAAGAAAAGATGTGTGGTGCACTAACCTGCAAAAGAATTGAAGTGATATTACACTGATACTATTTACAAGCATTAAAGTGAAGAGTCCCGTGAACAAAATCATTAATAAAGTGCATATACTGCTGAATTAGCTAATAGTGTCATCAATTGAAATCTCTGACATATATTGAAGCATCACGTGAACCACTAACAATGAAGTAGCGAATAGTGTCATATATTGCAGAATTAGCTAATAGTGTCCTATAATGTCTCTTTAATAAAGTGCATATACTACTGACCTTTACTTGCAAATAGTTTCATCACTCTTCTCTAGCCTATATTGAAGCATCACGTGTACTAACAATGTGATTTAACCGTTTTTCGTAGGTTTGGATTAAATCAATATTATAAGTTTATGGGGTTAGATTATATGTATTATAGGGCCTAGTTACTTTTTTCCAGATGGATCCATCTCAAGAAAGAACAATATGTAAAGAGCAAATAAGAACACAAGATGATGAATACTGAATATAGTATAGCAAAAGCTTCTCTATAAATTTATTATCAGAATGTCCAAGTATGGAGGCGTAAGTTCTGAATTGTAGTTGTCCATAATACGATGTTGATCTAGGTATTTATAAGATGTAAACCCTAAGCATACAAGGAAACATAATCCTACTAGGACTCGGCATATCTATCCTTCTTGAGTCCGGATTGTAGTCTGGTTCGCCAAGGAGAATTGTCTCTGATAAGGTCGATGGATGATCCCGAATGAGCTTGTATGGTCGAACCGATCTGATGTCTTCGAGTCGATCTGAGTATTATATGGGGTGTAAAACAGCCCCCATCTGTACTCCCTCACTTCTTTAAGCGTGTATGTAGTAGGCGCTTGTAGAAGTAGATGATCTTACACGACTGTTTTATTCTATGAATTGTGCTCCGTTAAAAACCTTACTTGGAAAAAACCCATTGGGAAAAAATCCTAAGCAAGGAATAGAGTGCTACATTTCATAGATAGTCGTTTTATTATTTCCGAGCTGTAGCGTTGTTTCATTTCGAGGAGGCAGTTTTTCTTCTTTGGTTGGCGGGAATATGATTAGTCACAGATTTTAAGCGTCTTTTCGGCCTTCTATATAAATAGGTGATCGTTGTTTTAACCATTTTTTACTTTCCACCTCCCATTTTCTCGCAGTAATTTTCTTAATCAATAATTTCTCCAGTATATCATATTCATCGACCATTTATTTCCGAGGATTTAAATAACATGGCCTCTATTTCGAAGAACCTCTCCTCTTCTCCTGTTGAACAAGTCACTCCTGTTATCGATGCAGGGGCTTCTCCTAGCCCTCCATCAGTACATATAGGAGTATCTGAGATAATTATTCCTGACAAAGACACTTTTAAAGTGCGAATCATTTTGACGCCGAGGTCGCGGCCAATGCTAAGAAAGGAAAGGGTGCCATTCCCCAAGTCTCTGATCCGATCGAGAACCTTTCTTGTGCGTATACCGATGAGACTTTCTCTGAAGTCTTGGATAATTATACAAAATATTTTCCGGAGGGTTCAGAGATTATTCTTCCATCTCCTTCTGACAGGGTTACTTCTCTGCCCGAAGGTTGTCGGGCTTTTTATACTGCCCATTTCAATCATGGTCTCCGTCTTCCGCTGTCTGCCTTATTCCTTGATATTTTAATGGTATTCAGCGTCTCTTTGACGCAATTGGTTCCCAATTCCGTAGCATTTGTCTTTTGTTTTTCTGTCCTGATGATTGCGAAAGGGTTTCAACCTTCTCTTCGTAATTTTACCTAGTTATTCCGTTTCAACATTTCTAGTTCTTCCAACCACGGGTACTTTTTTGCTAGTCAAAAGTCTAGTCGCTCTATCTTTGATTCCCCCGTTTCAAGCAATCCTGCTTGGAAATCTCATTTTTTCTTCGTTCGTCCCCCTTCGCATCTTGTCTTAGCAGATGGTTCCACCAAGCCTTTCTCGTGGGACCATGATTCCAAGTGGATCTCTGGTGGTCGCTCTGTTATGGGCCACTTCATTCCTGATGATCCCAAGTTAGTGGACGAGATAGTGGAGATGCGCGCTGACAAGTATAATGTGCCCTTCTTATTGGAGAGGCCTTTCTTCGTAAAGCGGGCCTGAGCCCTCACACCTTTCCCATCTCTTCTTCCTCACAATCACTTAGTAAGCGTTATATATTTTTATTGTATTTGCTTTATATTTTCTTTGAGTAGTTTATTTGACGGGAGTTTGTTTTCTCCAGTTTCCATGGTAGAGAATTCGCGGCACTCTTCAAAAGGGAAGATAGTTCTGTCAAAATCCACCAAAATAGTGGAGAACCATCCAATCGAGCAAAGGCTGTCCAAAAAGAGAAAATTGGATTCGGGCCGTGATTCTGAGGATAGAGTGGAATCTCTAGATTTTTCTCAAGAGACTCCTCTGCAACCTTTGCCTTCACATACTCCGGTTCATCCAAGGACTGGACAGGGTTATCATCCTCTCCAGCCCAGAACTTTCCTTGGTATCCGTGGTTGTCGCAGCTGGTCGATGCCCCATCCTACTGACTCCCCAGTTAAAAGGAGAAAGCAATAATATGGTCGCTCCGGCGAGGACCTCTCTTTGCTTGATGAACAACACTCGAAACCTACTGTCGTTGAGATGATCGAAGATCATTTATAGGGAAAGAGGGCGGCCGGTTATTCTGAGAAACCGGTTATTCTGAGAAAGATTCTTTGATCCATGACGAGAACGAGAATGCAGTTGATAAGGCTACCCGTATCCTTCTTTCTAGTGTTTTTACACGTGACATCAACAAGTTGCTCCGCAAGGATCCTTTGGAGAAGTTACATAAAGCTTCTCTTTACGTTGAGAAGGTATTTACCATTACGTATATTTCTTTTCAATTTTCTTAGATGTGTTTCCTATTCATTGATTCATTTTTTTTTTTACAGACCAATACTTGTCTGGCGTCATACGCTTATGAAGCTGCTCTTTGGAGGCAGCAGTGCGAATTTCTTGAGGAAAGGAATAAGGCATTGCTTCAGAGAGCACCTGCTTCAGAGGCCGGTCCTTCTTCGTCTTCGTCTCTTCCACCTTTAACCACTGATCCTCAAGCTATGGGAACTGATGACCCCGAAGTTTTGAACAATATTCTAAAGACTTCTCGCGCTGAAGAGCGGGTCAAGCAGTTGGCCAAGGAGTTGGAAGATTGTCAAGTTCAAAGCACTACTCGGATCAGTGAGCTGGAGTCGTAGGTTGCTAGTCTTTAGACTTCCTTGGACGAGTATGAAAAGGATCTTCCTCTCAGTGGACTCACTGATCGATATGGTAGGAATTCTGACGAGAAGATGATTCGCGATTTCCTTAGTTCTCCAATTTATACCGCTTTAGTGTATCAGAAAGTCGGTCCGCTCCTTGAAAGCACCTTTAAGAAGGCGATCCATCAAATGGTCGCTATGGGGTTGATCGAAGATCGTCGGAGGGAGTATTTCGGGGCCACGCATGTTAGCCTCAATCGTTATGGCGATGATTATTCTTCATCCGATCTGCCTAGTGTTAAATACCAACATTTTCCATTGGCACATCTGGTCAAGGAGTTTGGTGAACCTCTGTCAACTCCTTCTTCAGACATCAATCCCGAAGTTGACAATAATTTTGTTGATCAAGAGAGTGAGAAGGAGAATCCTGAAGTTATGAATAATACCGATGATGAAGGAGGAACGATTGGCGATCAGGTCGTGCTAGGGAGCAACCAAAGGACTTTGGACAGTGGCGAAAAATAACTTTTGATTATTACTGTATAATTTGTAATATTACTTTTTTACCCTTTTGAATAAAACGATTTGTATTCTTCATGTGTGATGTTTCAGCTTCTCCATTAATTATGATAATTTAGACATAAATCTTTAATTCAGGCGTAATCATTATGTTTATGTCTTTTCGAATTCATGCGATCATCCATTGGCCATGCTTTCGGTTTCGCGCCCGTCCATAGGGTCTGCCGCGTCTTTTCTTTCAGTATAAATACATACGGTAAAAAGTTTACTCGCTTTTTAATGCACTACTCAATTCCGATAGAATATTCTCTCAAGGGAGGTCGATAAGCTTCTTCGATAGTTGAAATTATTTTTTAATTTCCGAGTATGAGTAATCTCTTCGGTAACACCTCAAAGCGTTCTTTACGCGATAATATCAGAAACCCTAAACCTAAGAGATCACGCAACGAGGGGCCCTCAGCGGATCCTCCTCGATTCCAAAACATTAAAAGGTCGGAGACTCAGACTCCTGTCGTCCATTCCGAGCGTTGATCCGATCTGAATATTAGCTCGGAGCACCCTCAACAAAACCCTATTGTCTCAGCTGAGTTCGAAAGGAGATCTTCCCCTGGTCGGGTTTATTTTGGAGACCTATCCGATATGGAGCATTTCTTGAACATTCTTGTTTCTACTACTGTCCCTTCCTCCGAGCACAGTTTGCCAGAGTATACTCTTGATAACCCAAATCTTTCCTCTATTACTACTGAATTAGTTACTAGTGGAGGCGGTCCCCTCTTGAATCCATCTTTGTTACAGTCTGCAACTCAGGGTTTTCCTGACTTTTTACTTAGTCATACTACTGTCATGGCTACTTCTTTCGAAACAGGTGGTTCTTCCGGAGGTCGGGCTGGACCAAGTTCCGGTCGTCGGACCGTTATCTCTTATTCGGGAAAAGAAACTTCCGTAAGTCCCAACGAGAGGGAATCCCCGCGTATGTTGACGATCGTTGTATCCTTGAACAAGTTAGGGATATAACGGAGTCCGAATTTCCTCGTCATGATAAGATCCCCCTTAGCAGTCAGCTGCCTGATTCTTGTGAACCTGATGCTTTGTCTTGGGATTTGGGTCTTAGTACCATTTTGCCTGGTGAGTTGAAAAAGCATGAGGGTACTTCCAATGTTCGCCTCGTTCAATCCCTTTTCAAGCTATTTGAGCAGGTATCTATCTTTCCGAATTTATTCTTGTATTATCTCGGATTACTTTGTTATATATGAGTTCTCTCTTTTTCAGGGAAAATATTATGCCCTTCAACTGGGTGTTCAAGGCGATGAATTATGGTTCAATAAAGAGAACCTGAAGCTTCGCTTGGACTCGGAGACTGCGAAGGTCGAGGGGCAAACTCTCCAACTTAGGCTACATAAAGATGATCTTCAAAAATTACGTGAAGAAAAGTTGGCTGTTGAGAAGGAGAGGGATGATCTGACCCAGCTAAACGCCCATTTACAGGAGTCTCGTCGGCATGCATACGACCAAGGCTATGATGCCGGTTATCAGAAGCGTCGGGACGAGCTGATGGCGTTTCTGGACACTGCTACTCCTCGGAGGGTTGCTTCTTCAGGTCGGCCAAGCGATGACAATCAGTCTTGATGACCTGCTTCTACCTTTTGTTTTTCTTTTTTTTTTAGAATATTGGATGTAACCAATATGTGGTTATTTACCAAGATATTTTGCTGTAAAAATTTTAATGACAAATTCACTTTTTGTTCAGTAAACCGCATTGATTATCTTAGCAAGTAGATGAGTTTTGACTTCAATATATCTTTAACTCAATACCGTTATAATCAAATACAAATCTATTCAGTAAGTAGGTGATTCACATTTAAAAATCGATAGAGACTTATCTGATATTGATTTGAGGGCGATCAACTTTGTCTGAAAGAGTGGTTTATGGCTGCCGACCAGCTGCGAGTATTTTCAGAATGTAAGTAAATAAGCAAGTAAATAAGTTCATTGATTGATTATGCACAATCCTTAGTCAATTCCTTTAGTCACCTTGGACGTCAAAAATATTTCTCTATACTTCTTTCTTGCATTCTGCTTTCAAAGAACTGTAAGCTTATCACGCTTGTCGATGATCGATCAGTCACCGTTATCAGAAATAATTTTAGGGAAATTTACATAGACACCCCCTGACTTTTACCCTAATTACAAGAAATTACCCTACTGTTTGAAATATTACAAAAACACCCCCTCAACCAAAAATTGTATTACAAGGACACCCCCTTGTTACACAAAAAATATTACCAATTTGGTCCCTAAAATCATTACAAATACACCCCTCGAGGGGGTGTTTTTGTAATATTTCAAACAGTAGGGTAATTTCTTGTAATTAGGGTAAAAGTCAGGGGGTGTCTATGTAAATTTCCCATAATTTTATCTGTTATGAAGTTCTTTATAAGGACTTTATTACTACTCTCTTTTAAGCACAATTTTCCTCTTTAGACTTGAATTTCCTGGAAAAGATTGTATTCTACCCTTTTGAACTCCATGTTTTTGTGTACTGGTCGTAAGCTTCATTTTCCTTAAATAAAACAACCATTATGCCTTCAGGTCATATTTTTTGGTGTGGGAGGAATTGGAAAATGTAGAACCGTTAATCAGATCCAGCTTGTTTAGACCTCCTTAAGCAATTCTTTGATATATGATGTAGTGACAAGTCCGTATGTCCTAGCAAGGACGACTGTTTCTTCTACTAGTCCGTCAGATTTCTTGGTCTCCAACAGGAAAGCTGGATTCTATGTCATCAGGCTCTTATTTGTCGTCAAAACGATCAACTATTTTGTCCTGCTTATAAATTATTCACTTTTGGTAGAAGTATTTATTCCTCGTTGTAGATCCCCTTTTCTTAAGGACTATGTTCGTCGGTCGACCATTCTTTGTAAAGTTCCAAGTTGTCTTTCACTGAATCCATTGGAACGTATATGGATTTTCCATTCTGGTCGTTTCGACCGTGATACTTTATTCTCATCGTGATGAGGGGTACATTGGAATCTTTATTCTTGGAGCTCATGACTGGATCAAAGACCCTAAAATCCGACCCTGAGCTCACTGAAGGCATAATTTCGACCCTGAGCTCATTAAAGGCCCTGAATCCGACCTTGAGGGCATAATTCTGATCCCGAAGCTTGTAACTCCAATTAGCTCAGTCCGATCGCCAGCAGAGGGGCTCATGGTCGAATTTATCATTGGGCCAACCCCAGGCCCAAGCCTTTGGGCCAAGAAATGCTCTCTTCAACTATAAATACCACTTCCATTTATGAAGCGAGGGAGATTTTTGGGGGAAAAGGGGGCTGCTCCTTGATCGAAGCCTCTTGCTCGGATTTCCTCTTGAGTTATATTAGATCATCTTATGCTCTAATAGGACCCTCAATACTTGTAATATGTACCCATCATGATCGAAATATACTTTATTGATCTTCTATCTCATATCATAATGTATCTTGCATGCTCTATTTTATTATTTTGATCTCCAACGAAAACGCGTAAGATCAATTGGCGCCCACCATGGGGCCTTATTTGGGTGTTAGATCGAAATATTCCTACTAGGAGGCAATTTACGTACAATCAAGTGAAGGTTCTCATGCAGGAGCTCAAGTTATCAGATCTCCAAGGTCATATTTTCAAGATCGAAATATAGCTCAAGTTGCTATGACCGATTAGAGCTAAGGGGTGAAAGCTGTTACTATGACCCTCAGGATCAAATCCCCAGTCTTCAGGATCGAATTTTATGATATTCTGATCGAATTTTATGATCTTCAGGATCGAATTTTATGATCTCCAGGATCGAATTTTTTATATCTCCAGGATCGAATTTTTATAGCTCCAGGGTCGAATTATTAGATCTCCAAGATCGAATTCTTATATCTCCAAGATCAAATTCTAGGATCTCCAAGATCAAATTCTCATATCTCCAAGATCGAATTTTCAGATCTAATTCTTATGTCTACAGGGTCGAATTATCATGTCTCCAGGATCTAATTCTTGGATCTCCAAGATCAAATTATCATATTTCAAAGATCGAATTTTCAGATCTCCAGGATCGAATTCTTATGTCTACAGGGTTGAATTATCATGTCTCCGGGATCAAATTCTTGGATCTCTAAGATCAAATTATCATATCTCCAAGATCGAATTTTCAGATCTCCAGAATCGAATTCTTATGTCTACAGGGTCGAATTATCATGTCTCCAGGATCAAATTCTTGGATCTCCAAGATCAAATTCTCATATCTCCAAGATCAAAATTTCAGATCTCAAGGATCGAATTCTTATGTCCACAGGGTCGACTTATCATGTCTCCGGGATCAAATTCTTGGATCTCTAAGATCAAATTATCATATCTCCAAGATCGAATTTTCAGATCTCCAGGATCGAATTCTTATGTCTACAGGGTCGAATTATCATGTCTCCAGGATCAAATTCTTGGATCTCCAAGATCAAATTCTCATATCTCCAAGATCGAATTTTCAGATCTCCAGGATCGATTTCTTATGTCTACAAATTCGAATTATCATGTCTCCAGGATCAAATTCTTGGATCTCCAAGATCAAATTCTCATATCTCCAAAATCGAATTTTCAGATCTTCAGGATCGAATTCTTATGTCTACAGGGTCGAATTATCATGTCTCCAGGATCAAATTCTTGGATTTCTAAGATCAAATTCTCATGTCTTCAAGATCGAATTTTCCGATCTTCAGGATCGAATTTTAGATCTCCAGGATCGAATTTTGTGATCATCAGGATCAAAGTTTATTGTCTCCAGGATCAAATTCTCAGTCTCCAGGATCGAATTTTATGATCTTCTGATCGAATTTTATGATCTTCAGGATCAAAGTTTATCATCTCCAGGACCAAATTCTCCGATTAAAGCTAAAGGGTGAAAGTCGTTGCTATGACCCTCAGGTGAAAGCTGTTGCTATGACCGATTAAAGCTAAAGGGTGAAAGCCGTTGCTATGACCCTCAGGTGAAAGTTGTTGCTATGACCGATTAAAGCTAAAGGGTGAAAGCCATTGCTATGACCCTCAGGTGAAAGCTGTTGCTATGACCGATTAAAGCTAAGGGGTCAAAGCCGTTGCTATGACCCTCATGTGAAAGTTGTTGCTATGACCGATTAAAGCTAAAGGGTGAAAGCCTTTGCTATGACCCTCAGGTGAAAGCTGTTGCTATGACCGATTAAAGCTAAAGGGTGAAAGCCGTTGCTATGACCCTCAGGTGAAAGCTGTTGCTATGACCGATTAAAGCTAAAGGGTGAAAGCCGTTGCTATGACCCTCAGGTGAAAGCTGCTGCTATGACCAATTAAAGCTAAGGGGTAAAACCCGTTACTATGACCCTCAGGATCAAATCCTCAGTCTTCAGGATCGAATTTTATGATCTTCTGATTGAATTTTATGATCTTCTGATCGAATTTTATGATCTTCAGGATCGAATTTTATGATCTCCAGGATCGAATTTTTTATATCTCCAGGATCGAATTTTTATAGCTCCAGGGTCGAATTCTTAGATCTCCAAGATTGAATTCTTATATCTCCAAGATCAAATTCTTGGATCTACATGTACAAGATCAAATTCTAAGATCTCCGGGATCAAATTATTAAATCTCCAAGATCGAATTCTTATATCTCCATGGTCGAATTCTTATATCTTCAGGATCGAATTTTTTTATATCTCCAGGATCAAATTATTAGATCTCCAAGATCGAATTCTTATATCTCCAGGGTCGAATTCTTATATCTTCATGATCGAATTTTTTATATATCTCCAGGATCGAATTCTTAGATCTCCAAGATCGAATTCTTATATCTTTAGGATCGAATTTCTTATATCTTCAGGATCGAATTTTTTATATCTCCAGGATCGAATTCTTAGATCTCCAAGATCGAATTCTTATATCTCCAAGATCAAATTCCAAGATCTCGAAGATCAAATTATCAGACCTCCAAGATCAAATTCTTAGATCTCTAAGATCGAATTCTTATATCTCCAAGATCGAATTCTTATATATCCAAGATCAAATTCTCTGATAAAAAAATGACTAAGGGTGAAAGCCGTTGCTATGCCCCTTAGATCGAATTTATTATGGGTAAAAGTTGTTGCTAAGACCCTTGAAGATCAAATTCTCTGTATACATCGACGGTCTACATGATAGGATCGGATTTCGATCCTTCTTCTACTTTGGCCTTGTCTTTGAAATCTTTCGAAGCAGACATTATGGATCTATATGCTATTGGTTATCAACTTTCAGGGTTTTTTAATAAATTAGACCGATAATCTCCGATCTAGGGTTTTGATTCTTTTTTTTTGGGAACTCATGCTGAATTGAAGATCCTGAATTCAGAGCTCATGCTAAATTGAAGACCCTGAATTCCGACCCTGAAGGCATGATTTTGATACTGAATTATAAGTCATGTGTGATCAAACACTACAAAATCCGACCTCGAATGCATAATTCTGATCCCTAATATATTTTGGAGTTTCTAAGATATGCACTCTTTTTCCCTGGTTCGGTTTTTATCCCACTGGATTTTTTCGAGCTAGGTATTTAACGAGGCATATCCGAAACACAAAATAGCGATCCTCAAGCATTTTCTACTTCTCCGAGCTTCAGCTTCACTTTACGCTCGAGAAGTGGGGGAGTATTGATGAGGGGTACATTGGAATCTTTATTCTTGGAGCTCATGACTGGATCAAAGACCCTAAAATCCGACCCTGAGCTCACTGAAGGCATAATTTCGACCCTGAGCTCATTGAAGGCCCTGAATCCGACCTTGAGGGCATAATTCCGATCCCGAAGCTTGTAACTCCAATTAGCTCAGTCCGATCGCCAGCAGAGGGGCTCATGGTCGAATTTATCATTGGGCCAACCCCAGGCCCAAGCCTTTGGGCCAAGAAATGCTCTCTTCAACTATAAATACCACTTCCATTTATGAAGCGAAGGAGATTTTTGGGGGAAAAAGGGGCTGCTCCTTGATCGAAGCCTCCTGCTCGGATTTCCTCTTGAGTTATATTAGATCACCTTAGTTGTATGTATTTACCCTCTAGCTACGGCATCCTATAATGCTCTAATAGGACCCTCAATACTTGTAATCTGTACCCATCATGATCGAAATATACTTTATTGATCTTCTATCTCATATCATAATGTATCTTGCATGCTCTATTTTATTATTTTGATCTCCAACGGAAACACGTAAGATCACATCGAGCAGTTTTATCGACAATCCTAGCGCCGTTTCAACTTACTCGCATTAAATTCGGGAAGTCAAAAGTCGCATTCTCGTCCCTTGATCAGATTTATATCCAGCCATATGATTAATTTAAAATTTCCCTGTAAATAGATAGGCAGTTCCTTCCCACATTATTCATACCATACGCAATGGAGATATCAGTTTCGTTGGGTTTTATACTGCCCAGTGATCCCATAATTTTCAAAAAGTGACATTATCGTGATCCAATATCTTATAATAACTTAAGCTTCATCTGCCTTGTACTGACAGGTCCCATTGATGCCCTACCTAGAACTGACAGGTCCCATGTGGCCTCAGCCTTAGTCTTCAATAGGTTGAGGTCCGTGGTTTCTTGTTTGGACATGATGGGTGTATTTTTACCAGGCATCCCTGTTCTTCGAGGTTACCTCTGGAGTAATAGACCATCGGGGTGTGCTGGTAAATTATAACTTTTACGACGGTCCGCGCGAAATCCTGCTTTAGAGTAAATTTCAATCCCATCTTTCAAGCAGGAGCTCGTTTTGGTCGAATGATCGCTACTGAATATCTGGTTTGTAACAGCTGTTTTGACTAAAGGGAGGATCGATCATCAGAGTGTGGCCATCGAATCAAAGAAGTCGACCATCCTGAGCAGCATGCTTCTTAGATGGTTGGAGGGAAACATGGAGGTCGCTGGATGAAGATTGATGTTTCTGTGGACATTGTCATGAAAAATTCCGATCTATAGGATTTTCCTTTTTTGTATTTGTAATGATATGAACGTTCTTTGTATTCAGATGAATAAAACTTAATATTTTTCTATATTTATTGTCTTCGTGAGTTTGTTCTTGTTTCTATTTCTCTTAATTTTGTTCTTAGGTTTTCTTACCAATTATTGGTTTTAACCTATTTAATCGTTTTTATGGAGATCGAGGAGTGCTTGTCGAGCGAATCGATTTTACTCAACTCTTAGGATTTAGGTTTTTTACCAAATTTTTTGGCTTTAACCTATTTAATCGTCGGCGGTATGGAGATCGAGGAGCGTTTATCGAGCGAATCGATTTTACTCAACTCTTAGGACTTAGGTTTTTTACCAAATTTTTCGGTTTTAACCTCTTCAATTGTCGGCGGTATGGAGATCGAGGAGCGTTTATCGAGCAAATCGATTTTACTCATCTCTTTAGGACTTAGATTCTTTTACCAAATTTCTGGTTTTAACCTATTCAGTCATCGTCGGTATGGAGATCGAGGAGCATTTTATCGAGCAAATCGATTTTACTCAACTCTTCAAGACTTAGGTTTTTTACCAATTATTGGCTTTAACCTATTTAATCGTTGTTATGGAGATCGAGGAGTGTTTATCGAACGAATCGATTTTACTCAACTCTTAGGACTTATGTTTTTTTACCAATTATTGGCTTTAACCTATTTAATCGTTGTTATGGAGATCGAGGAGCGTTATATATAGCGAATCGATTTTACTCAACTCTTCAGGACTTAGGTTTTTTTACCAATTATTGACTTTAACCTATTTAATCGTTGTTATGGAGATCGAGGAGTGTTTATCGAGCGAATCGATTTTACTCAACTCTTAGGACTTAGGTTTTTTACCAATTATTGGCTTTAACCTATTTAATCGTTTTTATGGAGATCGAGGAGTGTTTATCGAGCGAATCGATTTTACTCAACTCTTAGGACTTAGGTTTTTTACCAAATTCTTTGGCTTTAACCTATTCAGTAATCGTCGGTATGGAGATCGAGGAGCTTTTATCGAGCAAATCGATTTTACTCAACTCTTTTGGTTGTTTACCAAATGTTGGTTTTAACCTTTTGAACCTCTGACTTTGGCTGATAACTCATAATTATTATATTTCAGAAGAAATCTTAAGTCGAACCCTTTATTACAACAAATAGTATGAAAAATTTTAAATAAACAATATTTAAAATGAATGGTAAGGATAGCTGCTAGGATTTATTTTCCAGAGTATCTCCTCAGGTTGACCGCATTCCAAGTCCTTGGTAGGGGTGTTCCGTCCAAGTGCGCAATTTTGTATGAATCTTTCTTTCCTACACCAATGACGATGTATGGTCCATCCCAATTTTGTTGCAATTTTCCTACATGCTTGGATACCTCTACTTTTTTCAACACTAAGTCCCCTTCTTTGAAGGTTTGCACGCGCACCTTTTGATTGTAGGCCTTCTCCACATTTGATTTAGTGACTTGCAGTCGTATGGCAGCTTTTTCTCTTAAGGCTTCGGTCAGATCGAGATCATCTTCTCTAGCTTTTTCATTTTCCTGGCTACCATACATGTCTATCCTTGGGGTCGGAACTAGTGTTTCAACTGGAATTACAGCCTCAGAGCCTTTTACCAAACTGAACGGGGTCTCGCCGGTTGAGCTCCTGAGTGTTGTCCGATTTGCCCAAAGTACTCCAGGGAATTCATCCAGCCATCTCCCTTTGGCTGCCCCTAATCTTTTCTCCAAAGATTTTATTATCTCACGGTTTGCTACTTCAGTTTGTCCGTTTGCTCTTTGATGTCCTACGGAGGTGAAGTTCTGTTGAATTCCTAGTTTAGCGCACCATTCCAATACCTGTTTTCCCGCGAATTGTGTTCCATTATCAGAGATTAGGATTCGTGGGATGCCAAACCGATATACTATGAACTTCCATAGGAAATTAATTACTTGGAATTGAGTTATCCGAGCAAGGGCGATGCATTCTATCCATTTGCTAAAATACTCAACAGCGACCAGAACATACGTTTTCTTAGACCTGGCTACTGGAAAAAGGTCCTACAATGTCCATTCCCCATTGATCAAATGGTCAGCACACAGGTATCGGGTGCATGTTTTCGGCTGGTTGATGGCTTATATTTGCATGAACTTGGCAATGATGAGACTTTTGCACATATTGAACGGCATCCTTGTTCATGGTAGGCCAATAGTATCCTGTTCGGAGGCATTTCAAAGCTAAAGCCCTGGCTCCACTGTGATTTCCTGCCTCGCCTTCGTGTATCTCTCGAAGTATATCATTGGTTTGTGTTTCGGAAATGCACTTTAGTAGAACTTCGGATACCGATCTTCGATAGAGTTTTTCTTCTATTATCGTATATTTAGGAGCTCGACATTTTATTTTCCGGGCTTCATTTAGGTCATGCGGCAGTCTTTCTTTACGGAGGTAATCTATCATTGGAGTCATCCAGCTACCTTCAACTTCTTTGATTTCCATCATTTCGGCGACTGGTGTCTCATCGATGTCGATTGCTGGTGTATTGGAGATTAACCAGTTGATCACTCTTTCTGTTTTGCCATCGTGAGATCCTGCAAATCTAGAAAGTTGATCCAACCATTTGTTTTCCGAACGTGGAACATTCTGTATTTCGAAATTTTCAAATTTCTCAGTCAATTCCTTTACTTTAGCGTGGTAGTTGACCATTTGAATTCCTTTGCCTCATATAGACCTTCAATTTGTCTTTGTACTAACTCCGAATCAGTCAATTCTTTGAGAGATTTTATGTTGGCTTTGATCGTCATTTCCATTCCTGCAATTAACGCTTCGTACTCGGCTTCATTGTTAGTTACCACGAAGTCCAACGTTATCGCATAATTTATATCTTCTTTATTTGGTCCGGTAAAGTTGATTCCAGCTCCGCCTCCCTCATGGCTTGAAGCACCGTCGACGTGCATTAACTAGGTTTGATTTTTACCATCAGGATATCATTATCTCGACTGGTCGACTCACCGTGTTATAATTCCGTGGTCGGAGTTTCTAATAGGAAGTCAGCCAGAACTTGGGCCTTAATAGTGATGCGCGATTTTTATTCGATTTCGAACTGTCCTAGTTCGATCGCCCACTTGATTAATCTACCAAAGGCTTCTGGTTTTGCCAAGACTTGTCTTAATGGTTGATTTGTAAGCACTACTATTTTATAAGTTAAAAAGTATGGTCGGGGTTTGCGTGCTGCCACCACTAAAGCCAAGGCGAATTTCTCTATTTTCAAATAATTCTTCTCCACACCTTGTAGTAACTTGCTTAGATAGTAAACAGGCTTATGTTCCATACTTTCTATCTTTACTAAGACCGAACTGATGGCTACCGTGGAGATAGATATGTAAATGTATAATGGTTCACCTTCAGTTGGTTTGGCTAGTAATGGAGAGGAGGTTAGGTATTCCTTTAACTGGTTGAATGCTTGATCGCACTCTTCGGTCCATACAAAGCTTTTTGCCTTTCGTAAAGTTTGAAAGAAGGGCAAACTTCTATCTGCTGACTTGGATATGAACCTATTTAGGTGGTCTCATTTCAGTTATAGCTCGAATCTTTTCGGGATTTGCTTCAATATCTCTTTGGTGGACCATGTACCCTAAAAACTTTCCAGATTTTACCCCAAAGGTACATTTTGCGAAGGTTTGGCTTTATTCGGTATTTTCTCAATATCTGAAAGCATCGATCGAGATGTTTTACGTGGTCGGCTTCACTCATGCTTTTGATCAACATATCATCCACATAGACTTTCATTATTTCTCCGATCAGCTCCCTGAACATTAGGTTAACCAGTCTCTGGTAAGTGGCACCAGCATTCCTTAGGCCGAATGGCATAACAATAAAGCAATATACACCTTGCTCTGTTACAAAATCAGTTTTCTCCTGGTCTCGCTCATCCATGTAAATTTGGTAGAAACCTTGGAAAGCGTCCATCATGCTAAAAATAGCAAAACCTGCAGTTGAGTCAACCAACAAGTCGATTCTAGGGAGAGGATAGGGGTCACGTGGACATAGCTTATTAAGGTCGGTGAAATCATTGCACATCCTCCATTTGTTATCCCTTTTATCCCCTTTAGCCACTAAGACAACATTGCATAGCCATTCCGAGAAGTGTATTTCCCGAATTTGTTCTGCTTTAAGCAGCCTTTCGACTTCTGCTTTTATTATCTTTTTTTTATTAGCCCGTGATTCTTCTTATTTTGTCATGCTGGTTTTGCCATTGGATCGATTTTTAGTGAATGAGTAATTACCCTTGGGTCAATGCCCTCAATATCGTTCGCACTCCAAGCGAAGATGTCGACATTTTTCCTGAGAAAGTTTACTAGTAATACTTTCCCTTCCGAACTGAGTTCGGTTCCAATCCTGGTCGTTTTCGAGGGATCTCCTTGAACGAGCATAATATCCTTATGCTCTGGTGGCCTTATGGTCAGATCGACCGTTTCCTTTCCTTTTAGATCTATCTTGTCAGTGCTGGGGATTTCGACTTCGGATCTTTCGATGTCATCATCGAGCTTCCTTTTAGCTGCGGTAAACGACTTGGAACGGTTCCCCAGCGTTAGGGATGTATTGTAATAATCCCATGCCATACAATGACCATTCACTATCTCTCCGATCCCCATGTCTGTAGGAAATTTTATCTTCTGATGGTACGTCGATACAACTGCTCGGAATAGGTTGAGGGCAAGTCGTCCTAATATCGCATTGTACGCAAAGGGAGTCTCTACGACCAGGAATTTTATTAGTTTCACTGCGCGCTGTGGTTTGTTTCCCAGCGATACACTTAGATTTATCGTCCCATAGGGGACTATTTCAGAACCTCCAAATCCTACTAAATGAGTGGCTACTTTTTGGAACGTTATTTCTCTCAAATTCATCTGTGTTAAGACCTCCTTAGATATAATGTTCGATGAGCTTCCATTGTCGATTAGGATCCTCTTAACGTTATAGTTTGTTATCTCGAGTGATACCACCATCGGGAAGTCAGGGTTGTCTTCTTTCATATCCCAAACGAAGTTTCTTGGTACTTCGCTCTCATTGAAACTAATGAGTTGTTCTTTTGGTGGTTTGTTTTCTAGTGTCCATATTTATTTAGGATATCTAACATTTCCTAATAAAGACCTCGTGGTTTTGCGACGAGCATTACGACTGTCTCCTTCGACTGGTCCCCCTGAGATGGTATGGATGGTGCCATTGATTTGATCATTGTTCAATTCTTGTGGCGTACCGTTATTAGGGACCTTCTTCTTGGGGTCCTTCTCTGGTTATTGTTTCGAGGACTCCTGCTTCTATCTGTCTTGCGATTGTTCCGCTCTAAATAATCGTCCAATTTTCCTTGTTCGATTAGTCTTTCGATTTCCTGTTTTAGGTGAAAACAGTCTTCTGTTCGGTGTCCATGGGCGCGATGATACCTACAATATAGATTGTAGTTTCGCGCACCGGGTCTAAGTTGTGCAATTCTTTTCGCCGGCGAAATCCAGTTGTTCCTTTCTAATACTACAGGAATTTCTTCGATAGGAACAGTCAGTCGTGGGTATTCTACTTGATTTATTCGATTCCTGTTTGCCGGTTCGGCTGACCTTGATCTAGGATAGATATTAGGCCTTTTATCCTGATCGTTCCGATTGTATTCTAGTCGTTGAAAGACATTTCCTTTTTTGAAGGATCAATCGTAATCAGTAGGTCTTAAAGCAGGAGCTTTACTTGCCGCTTGATCCGGTGGTGGGAGTTTTGTTCCTATTCTTGTATTTGAAAGAGTTCATCTCCTCCTGAGTCATGTATTTCGATGCCAAGGTCATAATATCTGCTTTCTGCCGAGAGCATTCCCGAATTGCCTGTTTTTGGTAAGATCGAAGAGGATGGAGATTATGTAATCGATGTTTGGTGAATCGATTTTTAATAATTCCACATTAAATCTTGCCAACCAGTTTCGCAGAGACTCTCCTTCTTGTTGATGGATGGTTCCAATGTAGCTCATCGGCAGTTTCTGTCTTTTCTGCCTGGCGAATTGTTGTGTCAATTTATTGCATAATTCACGAAAACTGAAAATAGAGTTGGTGGGTTGTTTTGCGAACCAATCCAAAGCTAGTCCTTCAAACGTAGTAATCATTAGTTTGGCGGTGTATTCCGCCGAGTGAGCATATAAGTTCGTAATATTCGTGAAGCTAAAAATATAATCATCGGGATCGGTGGTTCCATCGTATCTTGGTAGTCGTCCGGGGACCTGGCCGAATGATTGAGCTTCTTTTATCTCCCTACAAAAGGGGGAGCATGCCGCTAGGCTTTCTTGGAGCTCCGTGTTTCTGGCCCATGGATTTTGGATGGTCCAAAGACGTTGCTCTAGGCGCTCCTGTACCATCCTTTCAATTTCTTGTTCCGAGATGCGGACTGCTCTTCATCGATTAGGTATTTCATCAACGACGTCGTCCTCAATGGGAATTATGGTATGTTCCTTCGATCCTCGGCGGGTCGGTAGTGGCTTTTTCTGATCTGTTTTTCTTTGGATCGGCTCATCGGTTGGTTTCGTATCACTCTTTTGTGGACTGTGCAAGGATCGCTGATCGCTCACAGGGCTGTCTGCTTGCTCAGATACTTGATTGACCTGCCTTGGAGTTCTCCGAATGGGATTTGCCCTAGTAGTTCTAGGATCTCTGGGCACCTGCTCGGGGACTAGTATTTCCTCTGGATACAATGAGTTGAATAGCATAGCGATCTGTCTTAGTTTCTCCTGTGTATCCGGCAGAGGAACAGGGATTGTTGGAGCCACGGGGGCTTCCAATATCACATTGGCGGCAATCTCTTGTTGTCCTTGAGAGTTTTGAACATGGATCCCTTGACGTTCCTCCTGGTTCGGTAGTTGATCACTTGCTCTTCGATTATTTTTGTCGTTGACAGTTGGAGCGTTATTATTCGTATCGTCCTGTAAGTCATCAGATGTGATATGTGGATGCGCCGTGTTACTTCTTGCCTCGTTACGAGCGTTCTTTCTTGGGCGAGCCATATATCTATCGAATAATTAACTCAGCCCCTCGGTGGGCGCCAACTGATTTAACCGTTTTTCATAGGGTTGGATTAAATCAATATTATAAGTTTATGGGGTTAGATTATATGTATTATAGGGCCTAGTTACTTTATTCCGGATGGATCAATCTCAAGAAAGAACAGTATGTAAAGAGCAAATAAGAACACAAGATGATGAATATTGAATATAGTATAGCAAAAGCTTTTCTATAAATTTATTATCAGAATGCCCAAGTATGGAGGCGTAAGTTCTGCATTGTAGTTGTCCGTAATACGATGTTGATCTAGGTATTTATAAGATGTAAACCCTAAGCGTACAACGAAACATAATCCTACTAGGACTCGGCATATCTATTATTCTTGAGTCCGGATTGTAGTCTGGTTCGCCAAGGAGAATTGTCTCTGATCGGGTCGATGGATGATCCCGAATGAGCTTGTATGGTCGAACCGATCTGATGTCTTCGAGTTGATCTGAGTATTATATGGGGTGTAAAACAACCCTCATCACAATGATGATGTCCTCTAACAAATTGAGCCCTTTGTATTTCACCAGTCATAAAAATTATATTTAGTAGATTGTGAGCCCTTTGTATTTCATCACCTTCTCGATCTAATAATTTATAAATCACTCTTTGTACATCACTCTCTCTAAATCACTAATTTCTCCATACAATGTATTTGGGAGATGGTTCGAGTAATTACTACACAAATTTTGAACAAGATTCGAGTAACTTCTACCCGAATTTGAACAAGATATGAGTAACTACTACCCGAATTTTGCACAATGTTCAAATAGTTACCCAAATTTTGAACAACCTCCGAGTAACCAGTACTCAAATCCGGGAGAAAGTTAAGGCGGTAACCCAAATTTTGAACAAGGTTCGGGTTCATACTTCCCAACATATGACGAGGGTTCCACTTAGCACTTTTTAAATAATTTCAATGATTATGCATTGTTTAACCTTAACGAAGGAGAAATGGTCCATCAACAGTTCCTCAGACAATATCGGCAATTCACTCTTCGGCCTGTAGATGTGGCCCCTGTCCATGGTGGCTCTAAACTTGGACGAAAAGAAAATACGAGGTACCGTGAAGAGAAGCACCAAGACCTCATATGCAATTACTTCGTCGAAAGGCATGTATATAACAACGAGGACATCAAAAGCCATTTTCGGATGAAAAAACCCTTGTTCCTACGTTTGGTTGAAGAATGCGAGCGTTAAAATATATATTTTCAACAAACAATGATAGGGTCGTATGTTTAGGGTTCACACCCCTAGTGAAGGTGACCATCGCTTTGAGTATGTTAGCTTACACAAGCACAGCTGATGCTCTGGACGAACCCTACCATATAGGAGAGTCAACTTCATGTGAAATCTTGTGCCAATTTTGCAAAACCCTATTGAAAAAATACAAAAAGACATATCTTTGTGAACCGAATATGGAAATGACTTCTTGATAAAGCAGAATATCGTGGATTCCCCGTGATGATCGGGTCATTAGATTGCATGCATTGGGAGTGGAGTAATTGTCCAACCGGATGACGAGGGGCCTTTTTAAGAAGACTGAATAAACCTACGATTATTCTTGAAGCAGTGGCTGATGCCGATACTTGGATATGGCATGCTTTTTCGGCGTACTCGTATCTCAAAATGACATCACCGTTCTTGGTCGATGCCCCTTGTTTAATATCATGGTAAAATGAACGTCTCCACAAATTAAGTATGAGGTAAATAACAAAAATTACTTCATAACATACTATCTCGCGGATGACATTTATTGAAAATGGGCGACATTGATACATACAATTAGATATCCGATTGACCCTAAAGATCAATACTTCATTCAAATGCCAGAATCATGTCGGAAAAAAGTGGAACGAGCATTTGGGATTAATAAGTAAACTACATTTCGGAAGGAAGCGATCGATCTACCATAAATGAGAAATTTCTTTGTTTAGTAAACTACAGAAGAAACATAGCAAATTAGGGATTGAGAAGTATAAAAGAAAAAAAATATATTTAAAAAAGCAAAAATTAAACCCTTACGTGCATTTGACCCCTTCAAGTTCATCTTAATCCTTCCTAGATTGAATTTTGAGAATAAATTTGGGAATTAATTTTTGAATTGTATTGAGAAAGGAAAATTAAAATTGATGGTATTTATACTACTTTCAGATTTGGCGCCAATATTCACCACCATAGTTTGTGTGTACACGTTGGTGATCTGAAATTTCAAATTCTCCATTGCCACTTCATTGATCCGCAATTTCAAATTCTCATTGCCGCATCACCGATCTGTGTGGAGATAAGTTCAATTGTTTGTGTTTCTAGTTCAATCGTTTGTGTTTGTGTTTCTACATTTCATTTGTTTGTGTTTCTGTCAGAGAATTGGATATAAAGGTTAATGCAAAATACTCCCCTTTATTATGTTAAACCTGCAATAAACTACCCTGTGAAATTTTTACTGCACCAAATTTTCTTATGCTTTTAAAAACCCTGCAAAAAACACCCAATCTGTAAAAAAAAATAAAAAATAGGCCGTTTTGGGTCGACATATTTCAAGAATTTATTTTTACGATTCTTCAAGTTGGTCCCTACAACATCACGTGATATATTTTTAAATTATTTCTTGAAATATATCGATCCAAAACGACCTATTTCTTACAAATAGGGTTTTTTTCCAGGGTTTTTAAAAGTAGAGGGAAGTTTTGCGCAATAAAAATATTACAGTGTAGTTTCTTGCAGGTTTATCATTACACATGGGAGTATCTTGCATTTTTCCCGAGAATTGAATTTGAGTGAAATATAAAAATAGTCACTATGCATTGTCCAATTAGCAAAGTCCCCTCCATTGTGTTATATTTATTATCAAAACATCAAATGTGCTAATTTTTATTAGCAAAATATCTCTCTTGCAAGCCTAAATGACAATTAAACCCCCTAGCAAAAGATGGAAAAACACCCCCGATTCACTTAAAATTTTGATAACAATTCTAATTTCATAAAAAAATCCAAACACTTGTCCTTGGAAAAATAATCATGTGTGTAGCAGTCGGAGCACTCAAAACACATAGCGAGTGAAATTGCTTCCCACATTGTTACATGTCGTTGGGAAGACCCTTGAATTGGATCCCTTCCGACTTGGTTATAAGCCTTGGGTAGGGATTCATCTTCCTTTGGTGTCCCGTTTGATTTGGGAGGCATTTTTTTTAAGAGAGATGAGTGTTTATGCGAGAATTGATTATGAGTGATTTTTGCTCCGAGTGTAGAAATGAGTGAATAATGTCGAAGGTTCTACTTCACTTAAATAGAGAAATTCTGGTAGGTGAAAAAATGCAACTGCGTAGTGCATTACAATTTCAGAAAAGTGTAGCGCACTACAATTACTTTTTACATGCAAAGAATCTTTCCATACCTGGAAAAGAAAAGATGTGTAGTGCATTCACTTGCAAAAAAAATTGAATTCACATTACGCTGATACTATTTGCAAGCAATAAAGTGAAGAATCTCGTGAACAAGATATTTAATAATATCTACGAATATCTCCATACCCGCAAAAGAAAAGATGTGTGGTGCATTGACCTGCGAGAGAATTGAAGTGATATTACACTGATACTATTTACAAGCATTAAAGTGAAGAGTCCCGTGAACAAAATCTTTATTAAAGTGCATATACAGCTGAATTAGCTAATAGTGTCATCACTTGAAATCTCTGACCTATATTGAAGCATCACGTGAACCTCTAACAATGAAGTAGCTAATAGTGTCATATAGTGCCGAATTAGCTAATATTGTCCTAATGTCTCTTTAATAAAGTGCATATACTACTGACATTTACTTGCAAATAGTTTCATCACTCTTCTCTAGCCTATATTGAAGCATCACATGTACTAACAATGATGATGTCCTCTAATAAATTGAGCCCTTTGTATTTCATCAGTCATAAAAATTATATTTAATATATTGTGAGCCCTTTGTATTTCATCATCTTCTCGATCTAATAATTTATAAATCACTCGTTGTACATCACTCTCTCTAAATCACTAATTTCTCCATACAATGTATTCGGGAGAAGGTTCGAGTAATTACTGCACAAATTTTGAACAAAATTCGAGTAACTCCTACCCGAATTTGAACTAGATATGAGTAACTTCTACCCGAATTTTGAGCAAGGTTCAAATAGTTACCCAAATTTTGAACAACCTCCGAGTAACCAGCACTCAAATCCGCGAGAAAGTTCAGGCGGTAACCTAAATTTTGAACAAGGTTCGGGTTCATACTTCCCAACATATGACGAGGGTTCCACTGAGCACTTCTTAAATAATTTCGATGATTATGCATTGTTTAACCTTAACGAAGGAGAAATGGTCCATCTGTTGGGATTTATGGGTATAATTTGTCAACTACAACAGTGCGGAATTTAAAATTTTTATCATACACCAAATCCCAGGGTTTCTTATTAGCACATATGAATAAAGGTTGAATTTAATTAAAGCATGCATATACTTGAATTAAATAAAGGTAGGTAAAAACAATTTTACCTCACCACAGGCAAGGTGGTGGTAATTCTCCGGTCTTCAATTGTTCACTAGAGCACCCCAAGTGTTGTGCCTCTAGAGATAGTCCACACCAGCTGGATTTGAGTGACTTCGCGAAATCCCCAGGCTCAGAACTAGGATTAAGGAATTGCCTCGTCAGGAATTGGATGCGGATCCGGGAAGAAGACTGGAGAAAAATCCTACACGAGGGAGGGGCGATTTTGGAGAACACTGAACAGGGAGAGAAAACGATTTTTCCTATTGATTGGGACTGCTGAAAATTTCGAATGAGTCACATGAAATTTTCGATCTCTCTCTCCCTATTTAATGGGGTTGTTAGTTTGTTGAGATATTCTTGCTTTCTTGAAGAGATTATGATATATCTCTTATATTTAGAAGAGTCCTTCTATATATAAAATATATCTCTTTGCATATCTTTCCTTATCTCCTAAGGAAACAAGATATGCCATATCTCTTCACAAGATATGCTATATCTCTTCACAAGAAAATCTTCCCTAACCTTTTTCCATCAAAATCGCCCCCTTTGACTAAATAATCATAGGATCAATTTACTTACTTAGCATGGTTCGGCCATGACTAAATTAATTGATCAAGAGATCAATTAATTAATTTCACCATGCCTACATGCTTCATCAATCTTAAATTAATTCATTCAAGTTACCCTTAGCAAAATCGGCCCATGTAAGAATAATCAATCCCAGATTAATTTATCTTAACAATAATTGGCCCATATGCTTTAATTAATTAATCCACTATTAATTAATTAATCCTTTCCAATTAATACTTTAATTGAGGATTTAATCAATTAGAGATTCCAATTGATTCATTAATTAGTTACTTCTAATTAATGATTCTCCACTTAGAATTAATACTTTAATTCTTGATTAATTAATTAGTTACTTCTAATTAATTATTCTTCTTCATGAATTAATACTTTAATTCATATATTGATTTAATTCCTTAAATCAATTGATTCCTTCCAGACTGTCACTGTCCAACTGTATTGTGTGTGACCCTCTAGGTTCACCATCAATTGGCAGCAGGCTCACGACTTTCGTGATTTAATTAGTGAGCAATTAATTGCTCCGATCAATTAACCACTTTAATTGACCACTCCAGAATTAATTTCCTTATTAATTCAGGAGTACCCACACCTCATGGTCGATGTCTAGCCACAAGCCCATGAGGCCCAACTTCAGGTGAATTGATATTCGTGAACCTCCAACTCTTATAAATGCCATGTACATACGGTCCTTCTATCAACTAATTTCCCGATTGAGACCTAGGGTGTGTGAATTGGTCGGCACCTCTAATTATCTCAATTCTGTACTTTCTAATTCAGGATAATAATTCCAGTGTGACTGCTAAATTTGGAAACCCCTTTCCAAATCCGTCACCGACTACGGCCGTAGATTCCTCGGATTTATTATCTAAGAACGTACAGGAAATTCTCTCATCTTATCAGGATGAGTCGATAGATCCTATATTAGTACTAACTATCCGCGCACACGTTCATACTCACCCAAAGTAGTCGCACAATGACCAAGCTACGTGATCGGCTCCTAAATCAAAGTACGTATTCCCGTGTACCGAATCCACCCTAGTACCTCAAGTCAAAGGACTAAATCGTACACTATTATAAGTCTTGAGAGACATCCCATTACCGATATGCTTAACGCACTTCCACGATGGGTCTCTCTGTTCGGGTCGTTCGATGCGTTCGATCCCCTATCGAACCACCTAGTCATATGCACTAGCATTCAATGCCTTGTTCATGAAACGACAACAAATTCACTTCATGTGAATCATGCATAATCCTACAAGTCTTGACGATTCATTCGATACCCCGTCTCGATATGAATCTATGACTTGGAACATTTTTGAGATCACGACCTTTGAGACTGTTTCATGATTAATCGCACCCAATACTGAAGTGAATAATCCCGTAGTCATGAGTGATCTCAGGGTTTCAACCAATCGCTTAGATACGTTCGCGAGAGATGAAGTTGGCCATTGTTTAATTCACGTACTATGAATAAACGGGCGTATTATCTTATGAATCATAAGATTGCTTCTAAAGGAAGTTCCTTAACAAGCTTATATTTGTTGGCTTGCTAGGCACTATCCTATCACCATCAACAGTTCCTCAAACAATATCGGCAATTCACTCTTCATCCTGTAGATGTGGCCCCTGTCCATGGTGGCTCTAAACTTGGACGAAAAGAAAAACCGAGGAACAGTGAAGAGAAGCACCAATAACTCATATGCAATTAGTTCGTCGAAAGGCATGTATATAACAACAAGGACTTCAAAAGCCATTTTCGGATGAAAAAACTATTGTTCCTCGATTTGGTTGAAGAATGCGAGCGTGAAAATATATATTTTCAACAAACAATGATAGTGCCGGATGTTTGAGGTTCACACCCCTAGTGAAGGTGACCATCGCTTTGAGTATGTTATCTTACGCAAGCACCGCTGATGCTCTGGACGAACCCTACCATATAGGAGAGTCAACTGCATCTAAAACCTTGCGTCAATTTTGCAAAACCCTTTTGAAAAATTACAAAAAGACATATATTCGTGAACCGAATATGGAAAAGACTTCTTGATAAAGCAGAATATCGTGGAGTCCCCGTGATGATCGAGTCATTAGATTGCATGCATTGGGAGTGGAAGAATTGTCAAACCGGATGCCTAGGGGCCTTTTTAAGAAGACTTAAAAAACCTACGATTATTCATGAAGCAGTGGCTGATGTCGATACTTGGATATGGCATGCTTTTTTTGGCGTACCCGTATCTCAAAATGACATCACTTTTCTTGGCCGATGCCCCTTGTTTAATAGCATGATAAAATGAACGTCTCCACAAATTAAGTATGAGGTAAATAACAAAAATTACTTCATAACGTACTATCTCGCGGATGACATATATCCAAAATGGGCGACATTGATACATACAATTAGAAATCCGATTGACCCTAAAGATCAATTCTTCACTCAAATGTCAGATTCATGTCGGAAAAAAGTGGAACAAGCATTTGGGATTGAGAAGTAAACTACATTTCGGAAGGAAGCGATCGATTCACCATAAATGAGAAATTTCTTTGTATAGTAAACTACAGAAGAAATATAGCAAATTAGTGATTGAGAAATATAAAGGAAAAAATATATTTAAAAAAACAAAAATATAACCCTTACGTGCTATTGACCCCTTCAAGTTCATCTTCATCCTTTCTAGATTGAATTTTGAGAATAAATTTTGAATTGTATTGAGGAAGGAAAATTAAAATTGATGGTATTTGTACTACTTTCAAATCTGGCGCCAATCTTCACCACCATAGTTATTGTGTACACGTTGGTGATCCGAAATTTCAAATTCTCCATTGCCACTTCACCGATCCGCAATTTCAAATTCTTCATTGCCGCGTCAAAGATCCGTGTGGTGATAAGTTCAATTGTTTGTGTTTCTAGTTCAATCGTTTGTGTTTGTGTTTCTACATTTCATTTGTTTGTGTTTCTGTCAGAGAATTGGGGGTAAAGGTTAATGCAAAATACTCCCCTTTATTATGTTAAACCTGCAATAAATTACCCTGTGAAATTTTTACTGCGCCAAATTTTCTTATGCTTTTAAAAACCCTGCAAAAAACACCCAATCTGTAAAAAAAGAAAATAGGCCGTTTTGGGTCGACATATTTCAAGAATTTATTTTTTAGATTCTTCAAGTTGGTCCCTACAACATCACGTGATATATTTTTTAAATTATTTCTTGAAATATATCGATCCAAAACGATCTATTTCTTACAAATAGGATTTTTGCAGGGTTTTTAAAAGCACGGGGAAGTTTTGCGCAATAAAAATATTACAGTGTAGTTTCTTGCAGGTTTACCGTTACATATGGGAGTATCCTGCATTTTTCCCGAGAATTGAATTTGAGTGAAATATAAAAATAGTCACTATGCATTGTACAATTAGCAAAGTTCCCTCCATTATGTTATATTTATTATCAAAACATCAAATGTGCTAATTTTTATTATCAAAATATATCTCTTCCAAGCCTAAATGACAATTAAACCCCCTACCAAAAGATGGAAAAACACCCCCGATTCACTTAAAATTTTGAAAATAGTTCTAATTTCATAAAAAAATCCAAACACTTGTCCTTGGGAAAATAATTATGTGTGTAGCAGTCGGAGCACTCAAAACACATAGCGAGTGAAATTGCTTCCCACATTGTTATACACTACAACAAAATATAGATCTTAGGACACTTTAGACGGGACACGTTTTTTTTTACTATCCCAAAAAGGAATTCTTGAGATGCATAATAATTTGTGTCCCAAACACGTTTCACCATTGGGACACTTACTAAGAAATAATAAAAGTTTCAGAAAAGGCGGACTATTTTCATTTAGCGGCTCTCACAAATTTTTCAAATTTGCTCCGACTTCCTACTTTCTTCAGATATTTCTCTTTCAATCTCAGATGTTAGATCTTATATTTTCGATTAAAAACTCAAAGCTCTCAAATCAAAATTTTCTTTTCTCCCAGCTCTTTAATTTCTACTTAATCCAAATACAGTTCAAGCCCTAAATGATTCTCCATCACATAACCATAAATTGGAGTCCACCGCCGCCGTCCGCACCATCCGCACTATTACTTCAGTTGCCACAAAGGTAAATCGTCCATTTCCATGTACTTTAAGAGTCTTCAACAAAAACTAAAATTAGCTTCTCTAAAAATCCTAAATTAGCATCTTTCTGCTAATTTTATACTCCAATTTTTTGATTCCATGGCTGATTTTGAAGGATTGTCATTTATTTCAGATTTTCCCTTATCTTGTGACTAAAATTTATTTTTGTTAAGAACAAAACTTCCAGATGAACAAATTTGATAAGATCTGAAATTCATGTGGCGGAAGCAAATATTTGATGGGATCTTGGGCCTGAATTGTATTGAAGAGTCCCGTGAACCAAATCTCTAATAAAGTGCATATACTGCTGAATTAGATAATAGTGTCATCACTTGAAATCTCTGACCTATATTGAAGCATCACGTGAACCATTAACAATGAAGTAGCTAATAGTGTCATATAGTGTCGAGTTAGCTAATAGTATCCTATAATGTCTCTTTAATAAACTGCATATACTGCTGACATTTACTTGCAAATAGTTTCATCACTCTTCTCTAGCCTATATTGAAGCATCACGTGTACTAACAATGATGATGTCCTCTAATAAATTGAGCCCTTTGTATTTCATCAGTCATAAAAATTATATTTAATAACCTCCGAGTAACCAGTGCTCAAATCCGGGAGAAAGTTCAGGCGGTAACCCAAAGTTTGAACAAGGTTCGGGTTCATACTTCCCATCATATGACGAAGGTTCCACTAATCACTTCTTAAATAATTTCGATGATTATGCATTGTTTAACCTTAACAAAGGAGAAATGGTCCATCAACAGTTCCTCAAACAATATCGACAATTCACTCTTCAGCATGTAGATGTGGCCCCTGTCCATGGTGGCTCTAAACTTGGACGAAAAGAAAAACCGAGGAACCGTGAAGAGAAGCACCAAGAACTCATATGCAATTACTTCGTCGAAAGGCATGTATATAACAACGAGGACTTCAAAAGCCATTTTTGAATGAAAAAAAACCCTTGTTCCTCCGTTTGGTTGAAGAAGGCGAGCATGAAAATATATATTTTCAACAAACAATAATAGGGCCGGATGTTTAGGGTTCACACCCCTAGTAAAGGTGACCATCGCTTTGAGTATGTTAGCTTACGCAAGCACCGCTGATGCTCTGGACGAACCCTACCATATAGGAGAGTCAACTGCATGTGAAACCTTGGGCCAATTTTGCAAAACCCTATTGCAAAAATATAAAAGGATATATCTTCGTGAACCGAATATGGGTAATCTTAAAAGACTTCTTGATAAAGCAGAATATCGTGGATTCCCTGTGATGATCGGTTCATTAGATTGCATGCATTGGGAGTGGAAGAATTGTCCAACAGGATAACATGGGGCTTTTTTAAGTAGACTAAAAAAACCTACGATTATTCTTGAAGCAGTGGCTGATGCCTATACTTGGATATGGCATTCTTTTTTTGGCGTACCCGTATCTCAAAATGACATCACTGTTCTTGGCCGATGCCCCTTGTTTAATAGCATGATAAAATGAACGTCTCCACAAAATAAGTATGAGGTAAATAACAAAAATTACTCCATGACGTACTATCTCGCGGATGACATATATCCAAAATGGGTGACATTGATGCATGCAATTAGAAATCTGATTGACCCTAAAGATCAATTCTTCACTCAAATGCCAGAATCATATCGGAAAGATGTGGAACGAGCATTTGGGGTTCTGCAGGCTTGTTTTGCAATAATTAAGCAGCCTCGTAGGGGTTGGAACATAGAGGACTTGAGAGACATAACGCTGACTTGTTTCGTACTTCATAACATTATTGTGGAATACGACAATGAAGACTCTAGTGATGATGAGACCGGTCCTCGTAGATCTCGTAGGGCTCGTGCAAAATTTTATGATCAATCGAATAGGAAAACTACTACAATCGTAGAATTACCCACAAGATCAGACGATGTCGACTTGGAATCATATATGATAAGTCGTGGCAACGTTCGAAATAAAGTAGCCAATAGCCAATTGAAAAAAAATATTGTCGAACACTTGTAGGCAACACACACGGGCCATTTTTTGAATTAGGTGTTTCTTATTAATCGCATCTGTTAAGTTGTTTATTTTATCTTTAAATTGTATTTTTAAATTAAGTTGCAATAATAATACTAAAATATATATTGTGTGAACCAAATGTTTGCTAATAGTTAGAATAGAGTAATAGTTTTATAAAGTAATATTAATTGGATTAATCAGTTAGATTGAGAAATATCGCTATATTTGACCATGATGAAAGTTTTTCGTGCCTATATATATAAATTTATTAAATTGTAAATCTATATGTATAATGACTTTTATGTTTTTTTTATGAAGAATTCATTTCTTAGTTTGGATGAATTTTTTGAACTTATGTCCATTTTTTAAAGATATAATATTTTCTCTTTCATATTTATACTATTTGAATGTCACTCAAACACTATCTTCAAACCAATGTGGGATAAAGAGAGTTAAGTTTTTATCCCACATTGATTTGAAAATAGTGTTTCGGTAGTCTTCTAGTAGTATACATATGAAAGAGAAAACATTATTATATTTCAAAATTATGGTTAAGATTTTTTTTATAAAAAAATATTAAATCATAATTAATAACTGTTAAAAAGTTTTTATACATTTTTAACACATTTAGATTAATTAACTTTTAAAATTCGAGGGGAGCTCGTCTCCAGCTGGCGGGGGGCTGTTGCTTGCCTCCCCCCTTTAGCTGGAGATGACCTTATGGGCATATAGCCTCCATAAGTAATTTTGAACCCATTTGGTTCTATTACTTGATTTATAATGAACTATGTGGTTTTAATCAAAGGGAACTCCAATCCCAATATCCGTAAATCTCAATTTCACTTACATTCATTTATCATGCAATCATTTATAATCATTCTTCACATGCATAAGATAAAGCAGCAAAACCAATCAAACATACAATTATGCCAAAAAAAAAATCATGATAAATAAATGAAACGACCAAAATTAAATGGTAAATTGCAATTATGAGACTGAAAATTCATAGGATCAAACATTATTTCATATTAGTAGGATCAAACATTATTCCATATTAGTGACTCACATTTAAAGTGAACAATGAATTAAGATTGATTTATAAATTGGTTTTTATAAATTACAAACATAAAGATGATTTTTTAAAGTTCATATCCAAAAGCATTAATGCTATGTTCATATCATGTAATGATTAAATCATAAGGTAGGAAATATTAAATTTGAACCAATATTCATTAATGCGCTTAGAACACGACACATAAACATATCAATAACAATTTCACTAACCTCAACTAACCTTTTCAAATAAGGTCTTTTAGTTGATCAATTTTTTTTTTAGTTGATCATTTTAACATGCAATATATAGCCATAATTCCAATTTAGATATAAAAGATTAAATCAAAGTTTGAAATTCATAACAAAACACCAATTCCAACACAAAAAAATAGTTTTTTAATTGAATATATAAGCACACCGACACATGTATACATATACAATCAAATAAGGATACACATTTTTTTTTCAGGATCAGTCCTAACCAGAACCAGATTAGTTTAGGACCAGGTTAAACAAAAAAAAAAAGGATCCAACTTAAATCATGATCCGAAAAAATAATTGGGTCGGGTTTGAAAACAAATAACCCGAACCGAGTCGTATACCAAAACCCTATAACCATAACTGAATCCCAAATAGTTCGGGTTTTATCGTATCCGCATGATTCGTACATGATCTGGTTTGACAAGACCGGAAATCTCAAAATTTGGGTTGGATCCGAGAGACCTGAAAATTCATCTTCTTGACCCGGTTTCTGAAGAAACTGCGAAATTGCCGAAGCCCGAATACAATCAATTTGAACGGTTTCTTTGTTGGAATTGAGAGGCCCAAACACAAAAATAATTACAAACATCAAGTTCTTCAACGATTAAACATAAAACATGAAGAAACTGAAAAAATTTTGAGAGTAGGCTTATGTAGTATGCTTATATTGTCTTTTAAAAAAATTTCAGATTATTCAAGTAATTTATAGAGGCTTAAAGCTCAAATAACTTATAAATTATTTATCTAAAAAATAATTTGGGCACATGGTTAGAAAGCTATTTTAAGGACGATTCTAAGCATATATAGCAATTTACATAATTCCAAATATTAAAACAGAAAACCGCTTATTAGTTTTCAAAGAAAACAATATTTTCAGAAAAAAATTACAAATCCAACAAATCTGAAAAAATTCAGTAGGTTACCATATTATACTAACATGCTTCAATAAAAGTTTCAGGTCAATCACACAAGAATAACATGTGTTGGATGAAAATGAAGACTAAAAGTTGAAGGGAGGTTTTGATGATTTTCAAAACATCATCATCAGCTAAGTAATGGAAGCTTAGCTACCCTCTTAAAAGATTTTGACCAAGGAAGAAACCAAATCAGAAGGGTCAACTCTTATGGTCCAGAAGACTACTGATCTGTTGCTGAAGTCAGAATCAAACTGGTGAATTTTCAGCAGAATTAAATCAGATGAGTTGGATTTGGGATCAGCCAAGTGTTCATCAGACGAGGAGCTTCGATCAGCATAGTGAAAGTGATCAGCAAGTCATTCGAACGGTAATAAATGCGCTGATGGATTTAAATGCTGAAGAGGAAGGGTATTTGTGGCAAATGATTGAAGAAAACCTCGTATCAGCTTAGTGCATTTTATTCAACTGACAGAAAGTACTGCAAGTGTACAGTGCGAACAGTTGCAGGGAGCCGTTCCTGAAAATAGGGGCCAGCACTCGAGGAATCAAATTCTGTTTCTCTTCAATGGGCAGAATTCAAACCTCAAGTATACATAGAGCCTGATTCTAGAGTTAGAGATAAGCAACACAACTGCGATCAAGTTTTCGAAGCAGAATTTTCTAAGTCTCAAAACTCAAAGAACAACTCATTCAATCAGCCTAGTCATCTTTGACAAAAGTTAAAGTTGAAGATCAAAGAAAAACACATAAATCTGAGTGATTTTGTTAGAGAGTGTTGTGAGAAGTTGTTATCCATCTTAGTGAAGTGATAAAGCTCTGTAGAATAGGTCTTCTTTGTGATTTCCTATTATGCACTTGTGACATTTTCATTTGTTGATTGGCGCAAGCTTTGTATACTGATTACTTTAAGTTTTCTAGTATAACCCAAAATCTAAGTGACTTGGAAGAGTTGACTAAAGAATTTACATCCATATAACCACTATAAAAAATTTTGGTGTTTGATTACTTGCATATTTTCGAAAACTTTCAAACATTCAACTTGACTTGAAGATTTAAAAAGGAGTTTATAAAATTGGGGATAAAATCGTTTTAAGTTAAAGCAACTTGTGAAAAACACTTACATAATCTGCTGCAAACAAGTTAGTTCAAAACTCTGATTTTCTCAAAATCAGCTAAGTCATATCAGAAAAGTGGTCTACTCTGCTGTTCAAAGCTTTGTGCACAATCAGCTTAGTAATCTTACGAATCCGATCAGCTTAGTCTGCTGAGAAAAAGTTAGAGATTTTAAAGTCAAAATTTTCACTGACCACTTGGGACCAACAACATGTTCTGAAAATTACCACTTCCGTCTAAACATATATCCGTATATTCGAAAAATCATATCATACAGAAATATCCATATACATTCTGAATTTAGTTTAAATCATCCTGCTTGCATTATCATAATATTCATGCTAATAAAGACAAAGTTGAAGCCGAAATTTCGATCACAAATAGTATGTAAATCAATCCAATTTTTTTTTTCACATGTATCGATTCACGCGAAATAATACATGGATATAATAAAATAATCATAATTATTAAGTCATGCAATTTATGTATTCCAAATTAACAAAAATATGAATCATAAAGAGGCTAAGGCTATTTCCTTCAACTTTTCCATAAACTTCTGATGGTTGCGTTTCATTTACGGATACTGGAATGACGATCCGAACGGTTAAAAATTAAGATTCTAGTGTGATGAACCTTCGGTTCAAATTTGAATACTATCCAATGGTGGAGAAGGCCAGAATCATCGAAAAACCGAAGCTGCTACGTGCAAATCCAAAAATCTACCTCTTAAAGTGTTTTTCTCTTTTCACTCTTGTTTTGTGATATATTGTATAACCTTGAAATCGAGTTATAGAGCAAACTCGTGCTGATTACGTGTTATAAATTATTTATTATTGCTCTTTGATTTAGTAATTGGGGTAAAGAGATTGATAACAATATAATAACTGTGAAGAGAAATAATATGTAGAATAATTAAGGTTATCTTCTTGGGGGAAGAGAGACTCTTATATATATCCAAATAAGTTACAAGTACGGTACAAAGCCCATATACAAGATGGAAGTCCATAAATGAATATATTACAACTAAACTCCATGAACTATTACGTCATCAATAGGAATACCCACTAATATACAATATTTATAACATAATTTTCATTAGTTTAGAAATTGTGTATTAGAAATTTAATATCATGAATTATCTATTCAATTTGCAGAGTAGTTTCACTTCACAAAAATATGAAAAAGTAATTTAATTATGAAGTACAAATAATATTTTTTTAAATAACAAAATGCATTTTCTTTTGCAAAAAAATTGAAAATTATGTATTTTTAATATAAATATCTACCAATAAACTAACCATATTTGGTGTAAAATTATAACATTTACATCCATACATAAAATATATATATTAGTATATTACAATGACAATCCTCCCATGAACCAAACGTAACTTCGCTTGCAAAGGACATAATTGATGTGAGTATGAAGATCACAAAAAAATAGAATTGGAAGAATTAATCGGAGACAAGTTGTTAGGTCAAGAAGGATTACTTGCACATTAAAATTGAAGAAGATTTAGTCCAATAATTACTTGTCATGTGGGAGTTTTAATTTAGTTACCTTTTAATTTCAAATTTAGTTTCCTTATTTTTATAGAATTAGTTTATTCTTTACTAGGATTTAGTTTCTTTTTGGTATTACGTAAGTTTACTATTTTATAGTTTCATAGTTCTTTTGAAGATGTAATCTTGTCCTATTTAAAGGACCTTTTTCTTTAATGAATTGAAGATTTAGTCTTCAATATTTTGTGTTCAGTATTCTCCACCATCTTTAAAGAATTGTTCTTCATGAACTTATCAAAGATCAGTAAAATATATGTGGCGTTCAATGACTTATCAAACGATTCATCCACCATCGTTTGTGGCATCCTACCGAACTTATCAAGCATTCTTGTGGCGTTCCAACTTATCAAGCAATTCAGTCAACATTGTTTGTGGCGTCCTCATGAACTTATCAATAACACTAGTGGCGTTCATCCATCGACTTATCAAACGATTCATCCATCATCATTTGTGGCGTCTTCATTAAATCCATCTAAATCTGATTGTAGAACGATCCTTGGAGTCCCTATAATTTGGGTCTCGTTATTCATGGTGAGGATCGTATCAATAATTGTTCATGAAAGTTGCTACAATAACCGTAAGGGTAAACGGGAAATTCATTAAAATATAGATGCGAATGTCAGCAAAAATTAATAGAACCCTAGCGCATGTAAGGTTTCTAAAACGTTGGGGAGGTGAATGTAATTATCAAATTGCGAGGTGATTGATTAATAATTATCACAAACCTCGGGGAAAGTACATGTAATTATCCCTTAATTATATTATAGGTGCTTGAGATGGTTTAATTATGAAGACAGTACATATATTTAATATATATACGGAAGGGTACAAGGCCAGTAATTAAAAGCCGAAAGAAGGCACAAACAAAGGCCACCGGAGCAGGTTCATGTTTTCTTTTTTTTTTTTTTTTTTTTTTTGGTAATTATCTAGCCACGTCGTCACGCTTTCTTCCACAATTTCATTAAGAGCTAAATGCAAAACTACGTGCTTAATGAAATTTCATGAAATTTCTTCATAAATTATAGAGAAATTTTTGTTAAATATTTAAGTGAACGTGGGATTATTATCAATATTCAAAGTTAATAAATGTTATTGAAGATGGGTGGTTTTTATCCTCTGATGGGGTATAAATGTTCTTTCGATTTGAGAGGATTTTCTCTGCTAATAAAAAAATAAATAAAAGGGATTTTTGTTAATTAAAATAACGCAATTTTTTATTTTTTAATTAGACAAAGTACAATGCATTTCACTCATTTCCCCAGTGTTCTTGCAAAAGTCCGCAACAATTTCCATGTGATTATGTTACTATATATCTAAGTAATATTATTATTGTCAAAGTTAGTTAATGAAAATTTACTCCATGTAATTTGGAAAATAGCTATTTTCATGTGAAAATTTTAAAGAAGCACTTTACCCTCTTCCACCAAAGAGTACTGTAACTCACTTGCCAAAATTGACAGTGAACTTGAAAAGTGTTTTGTAACATGGGGGGTAAATGATCACATTTATCATAACAATCACTTAATCATAGCATAGTGGGGGTAAATTGCCACATTATCATGATACCGGGGGCCGTGGAGAGGGGGGGGGGGGGGGTTGTAAAGTGTCACATATAAAAATGCAGGGAAGCGGTATGAAACTTTAATAAGATTATATGGAGGGTTAAATGCTCTTTTTCAAATCACAGAGAGATAAATTAAACATGATGAATATCACATAGGGGTAAATTATCATTAACTCTAAGAAGCTTTTAGGTACAAATTCTTAGGCCATCTCCAACTGAGCCGGCAACCGGGCATGAGGGGGGGTTGTCGGCTCGGTTCGGTTGGAGATGGCTGATGGCAATTGGGCGGACAGGGGGTTCGGGCAAGGCAACCCAGTGCTGGTAGGCAAACCCTTGCAGGGGCTCGTGTGCTATTTTATTTATTTTTAAATTTCATGAATTAAATTAATGAGAATTGTTGAACAATTTCATATATAATTGGACATTTATAAATCTAAATAAATGAGATTTATTGAATTAATGGATGTTGATTGCCCTTCGGTTGGAGATGAATTTTTTAGGTGGGTTGAAAAGGCATGAGGGCAAATCAATTGGACAATTGGGCGCGCAATTGGACAAGGCTTTCGGTTAGAGATGGCCTAATGGGCAGCGGCGGAGCTACATAGACTTGACTGAAATTTATTTATTTCTTGTATCATACCTAGAATTTATGGAAGTTTTATATGATTTTTCTTTAAAAAAAATAAAATTAGAGAGGTTTTCAATCAAAATGACCCCAGTGAAAAAATGAAAAAATGAAAAAATTAAATAGTGGACCCTCAGTATTTTATTGGAGTATAATTCTCACTTAACAAGATACTATTTATTCGGCTAATGTTACAATCAGGGGAAGAAGGATTTAAAGATTGACATTTTCAAAAATAGATTTTGGTGTTATGATTAAAAAAAAAAAGGTATTTAATAAGATTTCTAAGGATCAAATAATGGAATATTGGCACAAAAACTATAAAAAAAAATCATGTAATGGTTGTTTAAATACTCCCTCCGTTTTTTTTTTTTTTTTTTTTTTTTTCGTTTTGAAGGATTGCACACGAATTAAGGAATGTTATAAATAGCCATTTTTTTTAAGCAAAAATTTCAAAATACCCTTTTAATCAAATAATCTTAACATTATTTGCATTAATGATAAGTATTAGTAAGAAGGGTAAAATTGATAAAGGAACATTAATTTTACATTGAAATCCTAAAATGATAAATAAAAGTAAACAACTTTTTTTTGCCGAAACAAAAAAGAAAAGAAAAAAAAAGGAGGAAGTAAGTTTTATTTGGTGATAATTCAAAGATCATTACAAATATGAACCCAGTGAAATTAATTTCTGGCTACGCCACTGCTAGTGGCCAGGCATCGAGTAGTTAAAGGTTGTGTTTGCAACAACTTATAAATAAGTTGTGTCAGAAGCACCTCTTGAGATGGTTATAACTTATCAATTTATTTTGAAAAGAAGTAGAAGTTACAATACCTCCGTTAAACATACTCCAAAACAGTTTCTGAATAAAAATAAGCTAAAAAATTATTTCCTAAAGCTATTGCAAGCACTACCTAAAGAAAGCGACATAGTCCATCATTCAACCCGATTTTGGTAACTTTGTTATATTCAATTTATTTACTATATTTTTTCCGATTTCGCAAGGATTTATTCCTTTTTGAGACGCGTCGTTTACATTAAATAGGAACCTCTACCAATATGGTTTTGAATTTGAATTCGCTACTTTAATTTGCAGTGACTAGTTCGTTCTACTAGATCAATCACCATAATTTATTTATTTACCATCTAACTGCAGTCAATTTGTATTCCAACTACACATAAAATGAATGAGAAGGGTCAAGTGAGCTAAGAAAATAGAGAAGATATGTTGCCTGATTTATTTCTTTACATATTATATGTTCATTGAATTCTTCATTAACTACTATATTCATCTGCACAACGATCGGAAACTTTTTACATTTTGTTGAGACAAAGAAAGGACATTTATTTACATTTAACGCCGACATATATCAAACATAATACAACTAAAAAATTCCTTCATTGTGTTCTCCTAAATTCTAAGCAGTTTCCTATCTATGTGCTATTATTGCTCTCCATGTGGCGAGATCTATTCCAGGGCCTTCAGCGGAGAAAAATATTTTGAGTTTTAAATTTGTGTTATCTGACAATTAAATGATAAAGTAAGTAATAATACTGCACACAATATATTCTTGACCTAGAAGGAGGAAACAATTCAAATTAATTAGGGATTCGAATAAATATCCACTTCCAATTTGTTAAGTCTAGCAACTGTGGCACGCAGTACTTGCGTGCATAACTATTTATGAAGTAACGACATGATATGTTCAGAGTAAATTACCGTCATGAATTTTGTCATCTTCAGTAATATACCTGGGCAAAATAAAATAAGGAAAAGGTGATAAATTTTAAGGAATAAACCAATTCTGGAAAAAAAAAATTAAGATATTTAAAAAAGTAATTTTTAGGCCATCAAAACTCACTCTAAATATGAAACTGCAACTTACTTGGGATGATCGAAAAATTAGAACTTCAAATATCTCTTTCAATATTAAAATTGATGATGTTGAATACATGCATACATTAATGGAAAGAGTGAATGTAACTGTAACTATAAATAAAATACTTACAGTGCTTAATTATTATATTAATAGATAATGATCAATGCAAATTTTCGGGTAGTGGGTTTATGAGTTAGTGGGAAGAAGTTCAACAACTGTAATAGAAAATAATACACGGATGAGTTGGGGGTAATTTTGAAAAGTGACAAATTTTTGTTGTAGCATGGTGTCATAACTTTCATTTTGTGAGTAAAACCAGACTTCCTTTTTTTAATAGTATAGATAAATAAAAAGAAGAGTTAATGTCAACTTATACCCTAGCTATAATATTTATAATATTTAGTTTATTCTCATGTGATTTTGTAATTAATCGCCGAAATTGAAAATGAATATTAAAAAGAATTTTTTTTTTTTTTTTTTGATAACCTAGGTGTACAAGCTTACACTCGACTAATCCTGGACCCTCAAAACACTTGCCCTAAAATCCTGAAGGATGTAAATCGCAGGAGAAGGGGTAAAGGGCTATATTTATTATAACATGATGTAAAATGCCACTCAAAATCCGATCCAACAAAAAACTATTCCACATCAATAATTGAATAAAATAATTCTAGAATACAGGCAAAATGCAAATAATTTTTCTTACAAAGAAGTTGGACCCGGGCCTGGAGTGGGCCAAATCAAATATGGCCCGCTAAATTAATTGCTATGATCCCACACATTGGAATTCCACACGTTCATGTTGGGGCCCATAATTGACTTAATTGACGTGGGTGAATGCAATCCTCGTTGTTATTTCATGGACCTCAAATCTTCAACGAGGAAGACGACATTTAAACCTAATTTCGCTAGCTAGCTCTATCATCGGGGAAAATAAAAAAAATAGTCCTTTTAATTTTGCAAATACGGATACACGTAGTTTTAATAAGCAATTTACATTCTGTATATTTTAAGTTGCTGTAACTTATGTTCTAAACTTGTCGGAATAAAAAACAATGTCCTTAAATTGATACGCAAGGAAACAAATTGGAGATTTGGTCCCTCTAGCCGCTCAGTGATAATTCACTACTTCATCTAATCAAATTAGCTTAAATTGAAGGAAAAATAACAGTTTATTATTTTCCTCCATATCTTTCCCTGCATACTAATTAATAGGCAAAAATGATGACTCAATTTGTTTGCTCATGTGGCTATTTATTGTCAACAATTTTAATTCCAACAAATGTGGAACTAAAATTGCAATTAAGAGAACTAAATTAACTTAAAACATAAAAAATATAAATTGCTTATTGAAATTATAAGTGTCACATTTCAACGTCCCTGTCAAAATTAAGGAACTATTATTGCTTTTAGCCCTCTATCATCCCTACCATAGGGTTGATTGGTTCATTTGGAGTTAATTCACTAGTAGGTCCCTTTCTACGCTCGCCAGTGTTAGATTCATATCAATGTAAACATAATTGCTCGTGTTTCACAATATACACAAAAGTAGACCATTTATATAGTTGAAAATTTCACAAAAGTGGAATTTCTTTAGACGATTAGATGATCATAATTTTATTTAAAAAAAAAAAAAGAAAATTGGATATCACTGTTGTGGACCAATTTGTTCCTAAGCCAAATAGCTATTGTGTTGTTCACGAATTGGGCCGCCAATCAACCTTTCTAGACCACAAGAAGTGGCCCAATAGTTATAGCATTGCCAACTTATGTCACCAATATTATTTTTACAAAATTATACAGGTAAACAATTACAATTTTTATATTTTCACTTAATATTTTGTCACTAAATACATGATTTCGTAGTTCTTCTATACAGTCTCTTTCTTTCTATGTAGAGTTTTTTTTTTCTCCCTTCCTTTTGGAGAGCTTATGTTCTTTTTTAGTTGATTGAATCATTAAGTTTGCTCTGGCTCCCTACTCCGATTATCTTATCTTTACTATGTTCCTCGCCTTCTCTTATGTCTCTGCTTTTTTTTTTTTTTTTCTTGTGTTTTGGATTTTTTCTTTTTTTCCCCCCGCTCCCTAACCTTAGTTTTTTTGTCTGCCTTTTGTTGTGTGCTTTTGCATGGTTTTGTCTATTTTAGGTCTGATCACCCACCAGCTTGGCTGGGTCTTTTCGCGCTTATCTCCATGGAAATCTCGAATTTTGACCTAGGCTCCAAGTTGAATATTACTGCAATATAGGAGGGTGTTGTGATTTCGGGAGATGATTGGGATAATAGTACATAGCTGCTTCTAGTTGGAAAATATTTAGGTAGCCGCCTGGTTAATAATGAGACTTCGAAGATTATTCTCATAAAAGCTTGCAGTACGGGGCAAGGCCTTGATGTTAAGCAGATCGGTAATGGTAGATTCATCTTCTCCTTTTTCATAAGATCGATTGGAAGAGGGATTTATATAGGGGGCCTTAGTCTTTTGATAAGAAAACTCATTGTGCTAAACTCCATCAGGCCGGAAGAGAATGCGATTGAAACTAGCTTAGACTTATGTGACTTCTACATTCAATATCAAGGGCTTACCTTGAACAAGTCAAACAAAACTATGGTGGATTTTTGGTTTGCAATAGATTCGGAAAATTTCAGAGCTTACAGGCTGATCCTAGGACCCTGTTGATTGGAGATAGTATTCGAGTCCGCGTAGGAACTGACATCACAAAACCGATACCTAGATTCATGAAAATCAAGAGAAATAGAGGTGATGTGATAATTGTTTCATTCAACTATGAGAGATTGCTTAATTTCTGCTATTACTTTAGGGTGTTAGATCATATATCGATTTCAAGCGATAAAAGATATGAGGGAGAAACAGAACCTCCAACAGAAGAACATTCGTATGGAAAATGGCTTAGAGTTACTACAATGGGAAACCCGAACCCATCTCCGAGTTGCCAATCTATGGCTGGTACGTATGTGGACAACACGGGTAAACATCATTTGTATTCAGCCAATCGCTAAGTCAAAGGAGCCAAAATATTCTCGTCGATGGCAACTTCAAAAATTCAGGAAAAAATCCTCACATGAATCCAGTCTCCAGTACCAGTTGGTACGGGGAAAGAAAATATTGGAGGCTCGAAATTGTGTAAGAAGACATGAGGAATCCAGTGATTATAGGAAAATAAAATCAAGCCTCGAATTTGTTGGAGCCGATTAATACGTTTGATTTGGTTTCCAATTTTATTTCCATACAGAATCCCCATCTCATAAAGGTAAACATAAATCCGCTTAGTGGCCCTTTAGTACATCCCAGCCCATAGTTGCAACCCGTACCGACCCTAATATCTTGAAACAAGCCTAACTGAAGCAACTTAACCCATCTTCTTCGGCCCAAACTAGATTTCCAGCCCACAACACTGACCCTAAATATCCCCCCCCCCCCCCCAAAAAAAAAAAACTAGCTACCAAAATAAGGCCGAACCATCCTGCAAGCCTCTAGAGGAGTCCTACACTAACATGAATTTGGCCTTGATCTCTTGCTAGGACAAAGCCCTCTCATCCCACAGAGCATTTTATCCAAAAGTGTAACAAGCAACCCAAATGGAACTCAAAGCCCCATTTATGACAAATGATTGGAATAGTTAATTCAAATAACCTCGTATCAGCAAGGTGCATTTAACGCGACTGACAGCTCTGTACATCAGAGTTGCAGTGAACAGTTGTAGGGACCCATTTAAGGATTTGATCGGAACTCTAGAAAGATCTGAATTTTGTCTCACTTCAACAGACATAATTCATTTTGCCGAGTATAAATAGATCTATAATTCAAGAGTTAAGACAACACAATACAAGAGAGAGAATTCAACCAACAAATTTTCTTATTCTCAACTCATGAACAGATCATCAACTAAGTCATCTGTTAAGGAAGAAAAGTTGAAGAAAAATTCTTGTGTTACTTACTTTTGCATCGCATATCTTTCATTAGTAAAGTAAATGTTTTAAAAGACAATTTTTTTAAAGAGGAATTTATAAAACTAGGGATAAAACCTTTAAGTTAAACTTGTTTGAAAAACTTACACTTGCATATCCGTTGCATTCAAAATTAAAACTCTGAGTTTTGTCTGATCAGATAAGTGAATCAGACGATGGTCTATCTTACGCTGATAAACTAAGTGCTAGATTAGCTGAGTAGTCTCATACGACAGATAAGCTTACTCTATTTAAGCAAAGTTAGATAAATTTTTAAAGGTACAGAGGTCTATTCACCCTCCCACCCTCTTCTAGACCTCATTACACAATTTGGGACCAACAAGTGGTATCAGAGCAGGTGCTTCATTTGGATCATCTGCTTGATCAACAAACTTGATTCTATGTGTGTTTTTCAAACCTTTTAAAAAATAAGCATATTTTGAAAAACCAAACTTTTTAAAAATGTATTGTATCAGCCATGTTCTTCACATTAGCCGTATAATTTTCCTTCCTGCTTATAATGTCAATATGTACATATGCATTACAAGAGGTCCTTTCAAAATCAGCAAAACTATCAAAGTTAATATAGTAAAGGAAGAGTCTGACGAGATGACTCCAGAGGAGATCAAGTTAAACAACCTTGACAAAGTGACCAAATTTATCTTGGCCAAAGCTCTCGACAATAAAAGGTTTGACAAAGTCAAAAATTGCAAGATTGCAAAAGAGATGTGGGACAATGTCCACAACATGAGCGAAGGAAATGACGCCGTCAAGGAGCACAATATAAGCATAACTTTTGAAAAGCTTGAAAACTTCAAGATGAGGTCTGTAGAGACCATCAACCAGATGGATATGAGATTCACAAGAACTCTCGATGAAGTTTTAAATTTAGAAAAAAACTTTCACAAACAAAGAGATCACTATAAATGTTCTCAAGGCGTTACCACCAATGTTCAACATGAAAGTCACAGCTATGGATGAATACATGGATTTGGGAAAGATATCCCTCACCGAGCTGTTCTCATTACTCAAGGCATTTGAGTATAAACTGCCAATGATGGGGATAGATGATAGTCTATTTCTACCCTACTGCTACCCTCGGTGCCAAAGACAGACTATAGAAATGAGCAGGGAGACCGAAAGAAAATGGCTTATCTGATGAGACCATGATGTTGAACAAGAAAGAATACACACTTGGCGATGTTGTGTTGTTGTTGAATGGGTTCAAGAAGTTCTACAAAAGAAAAATGAAGAACTAATACAACAATGCCTCCACATCTGACCTTACTTCTCATGATAGTAAGGATAACTTTAAATCCAAACTAGTATGCTATAATTGCTGGAAATTGAGACACTTCATCAAGGAATGCCCATATCCAAAGGCTGTAAAATACACTGAAGAAGAAAATAAAGTGTGAAAAGAAAGGAGACATAACAAGAGCAAAGTACTGTTGGCTGAAATTGAAAAGACAGCTGCCATTTACCCATCCGATTCAGACTAGGAGACATCTCTGCTGAAGAAGAGACACCTGCACTGCTCAATCTCATGGCTAAGGAATCTGACGATTCTGACACCGAGCTAACTCACACTGATTAAGAAAATGCACTATTTATTTTGTTTGAACAAATGATGACTAACAACACAAGTGTTTTAGCCGCTTTTGCTAGGCTTAAGGAAGAGATGACCATGTTAAATAAGCAAAATGCTTCACTGAAACTTAAGGTTGAAAACCAAAGATTAATAAACAGTTTGAGCATGAAAATGAAACTCTGAAAGCAGCATGTGAAGTTGATAAGGGAAAAATCATGGAACTTGAAAAGATTCTTGCATCCTATGCTAAGTTGTCTGAAGCAATAGATAACATGACTAGTACTCAAAGACTTCCTTATGATAAAATAGGTTTAGACTTTGATTATTTTGAACAGTTCACATCCTCTAGCAACAATTGGGTAATCTTGTTTGTTCAGAATACTAAACTCACTTCACAAGAAGAAGAGACTAAATGGAAGAAGTCTCAAAATGATACTAAGGATAAAGAACCTAAGAAAGGCAAACATACTAGTAAAGATAAATAGTAGAACGGTCCTAAGAAGTCCGCTGATAAAAATAAAAATAATCAGACTAGTGATAAGTCTAAGAAAAGTGTTAATGAGCAAGTAAGAAGGAATCTGAAGAAGCAAAGAACTTATAAGAATAACAAATGCTTGATATGGAAATGAGTCTTAGTATGGTAAAAGTTATTACAACGTGCAACCTACTTATTCATCATATTATCATGCACCTCATTATCCACCTCACTATGCTGCTGCATACCCTGCTCATTATCCTATGCATGCTTATTCTGCATATCATGCATCTTACCTTGCTTATGAGCATTACTTACATCATAATGATTATTATCACAATACATCTGCTGAACATTATGATGCACCAAAAGTTACAAAGGCACCAACAAAATCTACTGAGCCGAAGAAGCCTAAGGTTACCAAAACTTGGGTTGTCAAATGTGATACTAGTCCTCTAGGACACTCTTAATAAATGGTACCTAAAAATATTTTATTTTTGTTATGTAGGTTAGGAGTAGGAGTAGAGTGGAGAAAAAATGGTACTTGGACAGTTGATGTTCAAAACACATGTTTAGTGACATACATGAGCTGACTGAAGTTGCTGCCTTAGACAGTTCAATGGTTACATTTGGAGACAACAAAAAAGGCAAGATTATAGCAAATAAAAAGCTTATCAAAGGGAACATTGAGATATTAGATGTATCATATGTCAAAGTCCTAAAGTACAATCTGCTCAGTATTAGCCAATTATTTGACAAATGATTTTCTGTCATCTTCTCATCTGATAAGTGTTATGTGGAGCAAATTGGAATAAAGAAAGTGATATTATCTAGAAGAAGACAAGGAAATATCTACATGGTCGATTAGAGCTTAATTGATAAGAACTCAAATGTGTGTTTGGTGGCCTCTACAACAAGTGAAATCAGCATATGAGACAAAATAATGAATCATGTAAATTTTCAAGATCGTCAATAGGTTAATCAAGAATGATTTGGTTGAAGGACTTCCCAAAACAAGCATGAGCAAAGACAAGCTACGTGATATCTGTCAGAAGGGTAAACAAATCAATTCATCTTTCAAAAGTAAGAAACACCAATCTTCAAACAGAATTTTGAAGCTATTTCACATGGATTTATTTGGACCATAGATTCCATTAGCAATGGTGGAAAGAAATATCGTCTTGCTATTGTGGATGATTTCTAAAGATACACTTGGGTGATTTTCATGAAAAACAAGAGTGAAAGCAAGGAACATCTTGCTAATCTGATGGAGCTGATTCAGAATAAAATGAGCTTGAAGATCTTAAAGATCATATCAGATAGGGGCATTGAGTTCACCAACTCGACTGTCGAAAAATATTACAATTCCAAAGAAATCAGTCATGAGTATTCTGCTGCCAGGACTCCACAACAAAACGTAGTTGCTGAAAGGAGAAACATAACTCTAAAAGATGTTGGGTATGTTTAGGGTTGCCTCGATTGTCAGAACAACAAAAGTGCGGAATTTAAAATTTTTCGAAGCACCCAAGGTCCCATAAATAAGATCTCCATATTATGTATACGAAAGCATAAAACAAAACATACAGAGTAATATAACAAAGGGGGTTTTGCGATTTACCTCACCACAGGCTAGGTGGTGACAACCTCCAAATAGCAATTAACCAATTCAAAAGAGCAATATAAGTTCATAAGTTGTTTTCTCAACCTCTCCACTCACTCACAAAAGATGTGTGAGTATAGAAAAAAGAACTTTACTTGGAAAACTTCTAGGCTACATGCATCGAACATCCATCTTACCACAAGCTTAGTAATGTGCTCTTGAAATTATCTTGGAAGCTACTTTCTAATAATAAAGATAGAAAAAATGACTAAGACTTTACACTATGAAATCATACCTAAAAAGTAAATCTAGCATCTCAAATCAATCCATTCATACATACCTTATAGCCCATTTTCAAGAGAATTGTTAATATAAAAGCAATAAACTAATCTTTCTTTAAAATGCAATTTATTTTTCTCTCGGAAAGCTACCACCCCCAACCTAAATATGACAGTGTCCTCATTGTCACTATAATATGAATGCAGATAATACAAGAGACAAAAGACTACTACTTGAATGATGTAAGTTAAGCTAGAGATGATCTTAAAACAAACAAAAGAAAGAAAAAGAAAAAAAATATAACTATAGTACATAATGGAAAGATAGAACCTGATTAATGGTAGCCGCAAGTGCAATCTCCTCAGGTTCATCCACCCTCTCCACAATTTTCTTTAAGCTTTGGCCATTCACACGAAAAAGTCTCCCATCTTTAGGATTTTCTATTACGGAACCATTGGGAAAGACTTGTTTTACCACAAAAGGACCAGTCCATCTTGATCTCAACTTTCCAGGGTCAAATTTCTTCCTAACGTTATGCTTGTCAGCCACTTTCAGTGTTTAGACGGAAGATGTCTTTGGTTTTCTCCTTTCTTTTGGTAGATCCTGGAAGTGTGGATGCCAAAATCTCTTTACTTTCACCCTTGTTTCAATAACAAAATTAGATGAATTAATATTATTAACAAAGTTAAGAGAGTAATCAAAATTAGGATCACAAAGGAGATAATCTAAAGGTTTAAAATTTTCCCTTTTGGAATGTTTCTGACACCAATGAATCTATCATATAAGTATGGTGACACTCATCTTCATCTTGTAGTTGCTTCCCAACATGGAATACATTAACTTCCAGTGTCATATTACCAAATGCAAGCTTCATGAGACCATTCCTACAATTGATGAGAGCATTTGTTGTAGCAAGGAAAGGTCTACCTAGGATCAGTGGTATCTTAGACTCCATATTTACCACAGATTGAGTATCCAAAACCAAGAAATCAACAGGATAATAGAATTTATCAATTTGAAGCAAAACATCCTCTACTATTCCTTTGGGTCTACGAATGGTTCGATCAGCAAGTTGCAAAACAACAGATATAGGCTTGATCTCTCCAAGGCCAAGTTGCAAGTAAATTGAGTATGGCATAAGGTTTACAATTGCTCCAAGGTCTAATAAAGCTTGACTAAATTCTTGTGAACCAATTTGACAGGTTATTGTGGGACACCCAGGATCTTTATATTTAGGTGGTACCTTTTGCTCAATCACTGCACTTACTTGCTCGGTCAAAAATGCGGTTTTCTTGATATTGTGTTTTCTTTTCACAGTACAGAAATCCTTAATCACCTTTGCATATGAAGGTACCTGCTTGATAACATGTAACAAAGGCAAATTAATTTTGACTTGCTTCAAATGTTCAAGAATTTCACCATGATTTTCTGGTATTTTTCCCAATTTCAGTGTTTGAGGGAAAGGGACATGGACCAAGGCTTTTTGCTCTATTTCCTTAGGGTGGTCGTTTGGCGGATTAGATAAAGTTGGTCTCTCTATGACCTTACAGCTACGAGTGGTGATGGCATTGCTATCTTTGATGTTATGTGATTCAAAAGATTCTACCTTATGTTGCCCCTTAGGATTAGACTGAGGTTGGGAAGGGAACTTGCCTCATTCTTGTATAGTAAGAGCACTAGTTAGCTTACCAATTTGAATTTTTATCTCTTTGTTCTCTTCCACAATCTGAGTCATTACGGCTTCTACCTTTTGATTAGTCTTACTTTGTGCCTCAATAAATGCTTGAAGTGTGTCCTCTAAAGGATTCCTATTTTGGTGAGCATTATTTTGAGGTGCAGGGTAAGTTCTAGGTGCTTGTCCCTCGGATTTCCAACTAAAGTTAGGGTGATTTCTCCAACCAGGATTGTACGTCTCAGAATAAGGTGAAAAATGTTTCCCATATGTTCCTAAGGCATTACATTGTTCTTCGTAAACCTCTCTCATCTCACCAAGTGTAGGACATACTTGAGCTAAATGATCTACCCCACCACAAATGAAACAACTATCTTGTGACTCTACCCTTGCAACTGGTTGATATTTTTTACTATTTTTTGTTTCTAAAGCTTTTAATTTGTTAGTCAATGCTTCAACTTGTGCTTTGAGGTTGTCTTCTTCCTTAAGATAGTAAATTCCACTAGTTTTTGTTCTACTAGTACCATCAGTAGTACTAGGTCCAGTCCAGGTGTGAGCTTTTTTGGCTATGTCATTTAGGTAATCTATGGCCTCATCAGGATCCTTTTCAAGAAATTCCCCATTACACATAATTTCAATAAATTAACGCTCCCTAGATGTAAGTCCCTCATAGAAATAACTAACAAGACGCCAATTTTCATACCTATGTTGCGGACACATATTCAACAATTCGTTGAACCTTTCCCAGGCTTGGTATAAAGTTTCATTATCTTTTTGGGAAAAGGTAGAGATTTTTCTCTTAAAGTTGTTGGTCTTATGTTGGGGAAAGTATTTGTTGAAAAAGGCTTTGGTCATTTCTGCCCATGTACCTATAGATCTAGGTCTTAAAGAATACAACCAACATTTTACTATGTCTTTTAGGGAGAAAGGGAAAAATTTCAACCTAATTGACTCTACGACATTGGGTTGACTATTAAAAGTACCGATGATCTCCTCGAATTCCCTAATGTGTAAGTAAGGATTCTCACTATCCATGCCATGAAAAGTTGGTAAGAGTTGGATCAATCCAGGTTTGAAATCTATTTGCGGGGTATTTGCGGGAACTATGATGCATGATGGAGTGGATGTGCGGTTTGGGTGTAGGTATTCCCTTAGGGAACGTGCATGGTTGTTTTCAAGTTGGTCCATGATGGTAGTTGTATTGATTCCCTCGGTGTTTTCCCTATGTTCTTCCCTTAACTTACGCAAAGTTTTCTCAATTTCTGGATCGTACTGCAATTCACCTTGATTAGAAGGTCGAGTTACAAACATAAAAATAAAACACTTTTTTTGTTTTTTTTTTTGTTTTTTTAATAAAACTAATCAATTAACTAATATATAGAAATAGTACAAAACTTCCTACAATTACCTAAGAGAACAAAATTTGAATAAAATAAAGTTTACTTACCTCGTTAGCTAAATAACTACTTATTATGCTTATTTGTTGCACCTCCCCGACAACGGCGCCAAAATTTGATTACGCCCAAACTTGTCGAAACAAAGCGATCGATGTAGAATAGATTGGGCGGTCGTATCCATGCGGAGATGACTAAACTAAGCTAAAATCGTTAGTAGACAAAGTAGTTTTAAAGATAAATGAACAAACTAAATTAATGAAGCGATTTGATTTTAAGAAAACTTAAAGAAGAGTGAATTTTTCGTTGTTGGAAAATACGATAATTAAAACGGTAAGATATCAAGAATCCCTTATATGCTTCTTCACTTATTTGAATTGGTTCATAAAATTACTCAATTGGAAGTTTCACATCCCAAACAATCAATCGGAAGATAAAGAATTGAAAAACACATGATTTCTAATGTATTTGAGTAAATAACTTTTTTGCTTTTAGAATTGGCACAAAATATCATCTTATGAGAAATAAAAAACATACTATATACCAAGGCATATTGCATTAAGAGACTACCCATAAAACGAAAGACTTATATCAATAAAATTATATCATAAAGATTTTCACATAAAAAGAGCTTGACTAGATTTATATGAAAACTAATAAAACAATTGTATTAACATAAAAGTTGAAGAAAATAGATGAAGAAAAATTAATTACTCAAAATTATTAAACTTACAAAACTTTGAAGAATCGAATCCAAATAAGATCACTACGCATATAAGTTCATCTCTAATCTCACCAAAGAACTATTAGCCTAATTTGCTAATCATTATCACAAGTTCTAGAGAGAAAATATGATAAAGATTTTAGAGAGAATTGTAACTAAGACTAAGAATTGTGTGTTTTAAGATGTGTGATTATAGGACTTGCTGGTCCCAAGTGGTCAGATGAGGTCTAGAGGGGAGGGGGGGTGAATAGACCTCCGAAACTTTTTATCAAATTTTAAACTTCAAAACTGCTGCTCAAACTTAAACAGACTAAGCTGTTACCGAACAGTAAGTTTACAAGGCTGATCGCGAACAAATCTTTGAACAGCTTTGTTGACCACTAATCTGATAATTACTTAACTGATTTTTGTTAAAATCAGTTTCAATACTAAAGTACTTGCAGCGGATTTTCAAAGTGTTTTTCACAAGTAAACTTAGTAGTTTGAAAATTTTGTCCCCAGTTTTGTAAATTCCTTTAAATTAATTTTCAAACAGTTTTATAATGTGTTTTATGCAGATCTGAAAATATGCAAGTAAAAACAATGTAAAAACACAAGAATTTTTATAGTGGTTATATGGATTTAAATATCCTTTAATCCACTCTTCCAAGTCACACAGATCTTGAGTTATACTAAGAACACAAAGTAATTAGTACACTCTGCTTGTGCTTCACAACAAATGATCAGCCACAAGTTCGCAATAGGAAATCACAAAGAAACTCCTACTCTCTGAAGTAATATCACTCACTAAGATGGATATCTACTTCTCACAACTTTTCTCTCTTACAGATTCACTCAGAAAATGTGTTATCTTGAACTTGAACTGCTTCTGTCAACAAATGACTTTCAGCAGATGAGTGAGCTGTTCTTGAGCTTTTGAGACTTAGAAAATATTTTGCTTTGAAATCAATCTCTCAGTTGTTGTGTTATTTTCTCTTCGTCTCTCTCAGCTATTTATAGTCACTCTTTGAATTATGTCCGTTGAAGTGAGATAAAATTCAAATCTCTTGATTTCTGGTCCTTAATTTCCACGAACGGCTCTCTGCACAGTGACAGTACTGGGAACTGTACTATCTGTCAGGCAGCATTAAATGCACCGGGCTGATACGAGTCTTTTCTTCAATCATTTGTCATTAATAACCTTAGACTTCAGCATTTATTACTCCAGTGGAATTTATTACCGTTGGGACGACTTCTTGATCTTTACACTTGGCTGATGAAAGCGCAAGTCTAATGATGAACAGAGCTGATCCCAAACTTGAACAAATCTAATTTGAGTCGGCTGATCTTCACCAGTTTGATTTCTTTCCTTCAGTAGATCAGTAGTATTTTGGACCTTGAATATTTGACCCGTCTGATAAGTCTTCTTACTTGGTCAAAATTCTTCTAAGGGATTTCAACTAAGTTGTCTTTTACTTAGTAGATTTGAAGTTTTGGAAATCATCAAAACCTCCCTTCACTAAATAAGCTTTAGTGTTCTTCGTCTTCATCTTTATCCAACAATTTTCCCCTTTTTGATGATGACAAAACTTCAGCTTGGTACCTGTTAACCTATACTAAAGTTTTGATCCTCAAAATTTTCTGAGTTAGAAAAGATATGTTGGAAATAGAACTGAACTTTTATTTATAATATGAAAAATTATTACAAGTACAGTTTCTGTTCAGATGAGATGTCTGTCAGAAGATAAAGAAAAACTGATTACATAAGATATATCTAATTCTAGTCATCAGCTTCTTCACTTCCTTCAAGTTCTTCATAATATTCATAAGAAGATTCTTCATCATCATCTTCTTCTTCAGCTTCATCATCCAAGAGTAGATTAGACTCAGCAGCTTCCATCTTCTCTTTGATTTCTTGCTCTTTGGCTAATTCGTCCATCTTTCTCTTGATTCTCTCTTCATTTTTATACTTGGTATAGGGCTCTGATTTTTCTCCATCAGAATCCTTGGATGTATCCTTTTCCTCATCAGTCTTGGCTTTGTCCTTGGTTTCTTTAGCAACTTCTTCTTTGCCTTCAACCTTTTCAGTCTCTTTGCCTTCAACCTTTTCAGTCTCTTCAGTAGCATCAGTCTTCTTGGTTTCACTAGAAGCAACTTCCTCAGCTTTTTCTTCAACTGCTTGACTGTTTCCAGCAGCAGCAGCTTGAAGAGTTGGCTCCTCTTCCCTTTTCTCTTCCCCCTTTTTGTCATCATCAGAACTTGTGACATTAGCAGGTTTGATAGCAGGGTTGAGTGCAACAGACTGAATCTTCATTTCTGCACATAAAGCCTTGATGTTCTGATTTGCTACATCATGACTAGCAGTTAGATGGTTGAGAGAAGTAGTGATGATGTCATTCTGATCATTCAAGCAGTCAATATTGATTTGCATTGTAGCAAGTTCTTCATGGATAATATCTCCATCTTTATTTACTTCTTGCAACAGTGCTACATTACTGCCTTTTCTTGTTCACCAACATTGATGAAGGATGCAGTGAGATCAGCAATGTTGTTTTCAGCTCTTTTTAGAGCAGTGTGAAGATGATCTACATATGCCTTGATGTCTTCAACATTTCTGTTCAACTCCAGCAGGGAGGGCAGCTCACTTGAAGAACCTTGCTGATATCTTGTCTTAGCAGCCCAGTTCTTCAGGGCAGTCATAAAAGCAATTTGGATGGCCCTTTCAACAGGATCATCAGATTTCCTTATTTTGACTGGCAAAGTGTTTGAAATAATCTTTGCTTCTTCAGTAGCAAAGTCCTTGGCGTACTGATGCATAGCATCTCTGACGAAATCAGGATCCAAGACTTTCGAGATGGAGTCAGTCTTTAGCCATTGAAGAACCCACCTTTCTTCATCAGCTAACTCCTTCCAATTCTGAAGCTCTTCAACAGACTAATTCATCTGTAGTATCTCCACTTCATATATCTTGGCTTCGCATGAGTGAATAAAGTCTTGAGCATCAGTTTCTGATCAAAATAAGCTAAGGCCTTCTCAAACCTGTTGAAGATAGATTTATCAGAATTAATAATGTCAAATGATCTTCTGACTTCAAACTTGGCCTTAGGCTTGACTGCGCCAGCAGGCATCTTCGGCTTGGCTTCTTTAGATTCACCAATCTTTATTCCACTAGCATGAACAGGTCCATGAGCATCTGTCTTCCTTATCTCAAGGACCATAGCAAGTTCAGCATCTTCAGCAGCCTTACGCTCTGCTTCAGACATTTCCCTTCTCTGTTCATCTTTCTCTGCTTGAATCTTGCTAAGTTCCAGGACCCTTTTTTCTTCCTATTCGTCCCTTTTTCTCTGCTCAGCTTCCTCCCTCTTTTTCTTATCAGCAGCAGAAATTTTCTTCCTTTTGATAAGAATCCTTCTTTTCCCTTTGTCAGCTTGGGCAGGAGCAGGACCAGCAGATGCAATGGGTGCAGCTGCTATAGGGTTGATGATCATCACATCTGGATCATCTTGAGGTTGAGCAACCTCAGCTGTTGGTTCTTTTGGAGCAGTCTGTTGAGCATCAGTCTTTTCAGCAACAGACGTTTCCTCAGCACCAGCAGGCCTCTCTGCTGAATGAGGACTTTCTCTTACAAAATCTGTTAACCCAGTGGGTGAGTCAACAAAAGCCATTCTTTTCCTTATGGTTCTTTTTGTCCTTTCTCCTTGAACAGGCATGGAAGCACCTGTATCACGAAGTTGACTTCTGGTCCTGTGAGCAACATTCTCATCAGGATGTTCAGCAGATGGAGTTCTTGAGGATGAGGCAGGAGACATATTCTTGATTTCCGCAGTAGTCTGATTGATGATGGCATCAGCTACCTACTTTGCCCCAGACTTTTCTGTTGTGGCTTCAACATCTAGCTGGGCTGTTTGAACAGAAGTCTTGGTTTTCTTCTTTTGAGCCACATCCCTTGGCTCATCAGCCTTCTTTTTCTTAACCTGAACAGCAGGCTGAGCCACTTTCCTTTGCTTCTTGGCAGGAACCTCTTCCTTAGGTTCCTCCACATCTTCATCAGCCTCGACCTCATCAGTTTTCCTTTTCATAACAGCCACGTACTTGGCCATTGCCTTAGCGTTATGAATTTCTTTTCCATTCGTCATTTCACAACCCATGTTGTGAAGCAGATAGCTCAAGGTGATTCTATGATTTGTTTGTTGCCTTTCTTCTCATGAAAATTTGCCAGAACGTACCAGACGACAACTGACCGATTTACCTCCAATGCATAGTAGATAGCCAGCATGATGTTGTATCTCTTCATAGTCACTGCATCAAGTGAGAAGGTGCAGTTTTCTATCAGCTTGGCAACCATATCAGCCATGCGCTGATATTCATCCTTGAGTTGCTTTTTCTTGATGTTGCCAGTCAACATCTCACCCTCCTTGGCACAGATTGCCCAGAAATCTTGAAGTTTTTCTTCAGCAAGAGTGGTGACGTCATGTCGACCACTGTTTGGCAGACCAAAGGTCTCGTGAAAAAGAACAGGGGTTATGACTATAGATTTACCCCCAATAGTGGCCTTAATCTCTCTCTTCGTGAAATCCACCTCAGCAGTCCTGTAATACTCCAAGACTTGGTCCTTCCAGACCAATCCTTCATGTAGCTCCATGAAATTCACCAGAGAAGCAGCTTTGAATTTCTCCAACAGTTGCTTCATCAAATCAGTACCAGATTGATAGTATGCATCGTAGACAAGATACATGCCTTCCGCCTTGGCTTATTGACTTGAACTCATGCTTAATTTGTGGTAGTTAGTGAAAAACAAGGGTTTGCAGAAGATAGAATGCAAGGAATTTCTCACAAATGATCTAAGTATTTTTAGGGTGCGTAAAGAACGACAAGTCTGATCAGATCTGGATTTATAGAGTTAGGGTATTTCGGTTTCCATGATGCCCAACTACCGTTAGATTCGTTTCTTGTCAGTCCTGATCGTGCGGCGTCAGTTGCGCCTTTTCAAATTCAAAGCGCATTAAATGAGAGGCCGGAATTTGAACCGCCTTAGTTTAACTTGTAAAAGCGTATTTTAAATGAAAACGTTTTTAAACAGTAAGCTTTTACACAATTGATCAGACAGGTAATTAAAATACTTATCTGATGGGACTACCGTCCTGATGACAGATTGCTATCAGTGAAAGCCAATAGCTGATAACCTTCCTCGGCTGTTTGTCAATCTAGCTAGATAATTAATCTTCAATCTTCAAGACTTTGATCTTCTGAAGAAAACATAATTTCAACTAACTTTCATCAACAAATTTCATCTTTTAATCAGAAGTACTGCTAGTCTTACACGTTCCCCCTGACTTTAAGAATCCATAAGTTAACTAGCCTGTTGAGAGTTAATCCTTGAAGATAATATGATGAGTAAGCTGTTGAACTTTAGTCTTCTGATAAGTTCCCCCTCAGCTTATGCATCTAATTTTAGTAGACCTAGTTCAGCTCTTAGAGTTGAAAACCTTGTCTCACTTAGAGGTTTTGTGAAGATGTCAGCAATCTGATTTTCAGTAAACACATATTTTATCATGACATTTCCTTTCTCCACATGATCTCTAATGAAATGATGTTTGATCTCAATGTGCTTAGTCCTTGAATGACTTGTAGTATTCTGAGTAAGGCTGATTGCACTTGTATTGTCACAGTAGATAAGGTATTCCACTGATTTTTATGTTATAATCTTCTAGTTGATGCTTCAACCATAATATATGTGCACAGCAAGCTCCAGCAGCTATGTATTCAGCTTCAACAGTTGATATGGATACTGAAGTATGTTTCTTACTCATCCAAGAGATCATACGACTACCTAAGAACTGACAGGCACCTGTTGTGCTTTTTCTGTCAATCTTACAGCCAACAAGGTCAGAATTTGAATATCCAATAAGTTCAAATCCAGATTCCCTATGGCACCACAATCCCAAATCTTCAGTACCTTTAAGATATTTGAGTATCCTTTTGGCAGCTAGGAGATGAGATTCCTTATGATTTGATTGATACCTCGCACAAACCCCAACAGAGTACATGATATCAAGTCTGCTAGCTGTTAAGTATAACAGTGACCCAATAATTCCACTGTACTTGGTTATGTCTACTGATTTGCCATCCTCATCTTTATCCAAACGAAGACTAGTAGACATTGGAATATTAGCAGTAGAGCTACTTTCCATACCAAATTTCTTGAACCAATCCTTTGTGTATTTTGCTTAGCTGATGAATATTCCATCAGGCAACTGTCTTACTTGCAAGCCAAGAAAATAATTAAGTTCTCCCATCATGCTCATTTCAAACTTGTTCTGCATCAGCTTTGAGAACTTATCACACATCTCTTGATTTGTTGAACCAAAAATGATGTCGTCCACATATATTTTCACAAGCAAGTTCTTCCCATTCAATAGTGAACAGGGTCTTGTCAACCTTACCATTGCGAAATCCTTTAATTAAAATAAAATCAGATAGAGTATCATACCATGCTCTTGGAGCCTTTTTCAGTCCATAGAGGGCTTTCTTCAGACGATACACCTTGTCTTCTTCTTGATAAGCTTCAAATCCAGGTGGTTGTTCAACATAAACTTCTTCTTGCAATTCTCCATTGAAAAAAGTTGATTTCACATCCATCTGATAGACTGTGAAATTCTTATGAGCAGCATAAGCAAGAAAGAGTCTGATTGCCTCTAGTCTTGCTACTGGTGCAAAAGTTTCATCAAAGTCAATACCTTCTTCTTGACAATAGCCTTTGGCAACTAATCTGGCTTTATTTCTGGTGACAACACCATCTTCATTCATTTTGTTCCTGAATACCCATTTAGTGCCAATTACTCTTTGATGACTTGGTCTAGGAACTAAGTACCAAACTTCATTCCTTTCGAATTAATTTAGCTCTTCTTGCATAGCTTCAATCCAGTTTGAATCATTTAGAGCTTCTTCAATCTGTTTGGTCTCAATCTGAGATAGGAAGCTGACAAACATTGCTTCACTTGCAGCAGCTCTCCTTGTCTTTACTCTATCCAAGGGATCACCAATCACCAGCTCTGGTGGGTAGATCTTGAGCCATCTAAGATCAGGTTGCAAATCATAATGTTGTCCTCTGGTTTGATCTTGCAACACTACTGTTGGAGTTCCAGTAGTAGTCTGTTGAACAGCAGTTGTCTGTTGAACATTCTCTGGTCTGTCAGCTGTTTGCAACTCCTCTGTTAGACAATCAGCATTGTGATTTTGAACAGCACTTGAGTTTGCAGCTGCGTTGAGATCAGGTAGTATGATGGGAATATATTCTTCATTCTTTTTAACATTCAATTTATGAAAATCAGTAGACAGATTCTGTTCAGTATTTTGATTCTTTTCAGAAGATTGACTAGGTTCATCAAATACTACATGAATGGATTCTTCTATAAGTAAAGTTCTTTTGTTAAAGACTCTATAAGCTTTACTAATAGTAGAATAGCCTACAAATATTGCTTCATCAGCCTTCTCTGCAAAAGCAGTAAGGTGATTTTTCCCATTATTTAAAACAAAGCATTTACAACCAAAAATTCTAAAGTAATGAATGTTTGGCTTTCTGTGTTTCCAAACTTCATATGGAGTCTTGTTTTGGTGCTTGTTGATCATGCATCTGTTTTGGGTAAAGCACGCTGTATTTGTTGCTTCTGCCCAAAATCTTTGAGGCAGCTTAGCTTCAGCTATCATGGTTTTGGTAGCTTCTTTCAGAGTTTTGTTTCTCCTTTCAGCAACTCCATTCTGTTGAGGGGTTCTGGCAGCAGAGTACTCATGGCTGATTCCTCTGGCATTACAATACTCTTCAACAGTAGATTTTGTAAATTCAGTCCCTCTGTCTGATATGATCTTCAGTATTTTCATGCTCTTTTTATTCTGAATCTTTTCCATCAGATTTTTAAGATGCTCCTTGGTTTCACTTTTCTTCTTCATGAAAATTACCCAAGTGTATCTTGAATAATCATCCACAACAGCTATGCAGTATTTCTTTCCACCATTGCTGATTGGATCAATAGGTCCAAATAAGTCCATATGTAGCAGCTCCAAGATCCTTCCAGATGATTGGTGCTTCTTGCTTTTGAATGATGACTTGATTTGTTTACCCTTCTGACATGCGTCACAAAGCTTATATTTGCTCATGACTGTCTTTGAAATTCCTTCTACCAGATCATTCTTGATCAGTCTGTTGATGGTCTTGAAATTCACATGATTCATTCTTTTGTGCCAAAGCCAACTGATTTCACTTGGTGTTGATGCCACCAAACAAACACTTGAATTCTTGTCAACAGAATTCCAGTCCACTGTGTAGACATTCCCTTGTCGTCTTCCAGATAAAATAACCTTCTTTGTATCAATCTGTTCAACATAGCACTTATCTGTTGAGAAGATGACTGAATATCTTTTTGTCACAAAATTGACTTATGCTCAGCAAATTGTATTTGAGGCCTGTAACATAAGAGACGTCAGATATCTCAATGTTGCCTTTGATCAGCTTTCCACTTGCTACAATCTTGCCTTCCTTGCTGTCTCCAAACGTCACACTTGGACCATCCACATCAACAGCATCAGTCAGCTCATGTATGTTTCCACACATGTGTCTTGAACAACCACTGTCCAAGTACCAAGTCTTCTCTACTTTACTCCTACTCCTAATCCTAACCTACAAAACAAAATAAAATTGTTTTAGGTACCCTTATTGAGAGGGTCCTGAAGATTAGTTCCACCCTTGACAACCCAAGATGTTGATGTCTTAGGCTTCTTAGGCTTTTGAGTTTCAATAGGAGCATGAACAGCTTTGCTTTTATCACGTTCATCAGATTTTCCATGTTGTTGATAATCAGCATGATAAGGATAATGTTCATAAGCAGGATAAGATGCATGATAAGCAGGATATGCATGCATTAGATGAGCAGGATATGGTGCTTAGTAAGTTGGAAATTGAGGTGCATGATACATAGGAGGATATGCAGCAGGTTGCACATAATAAGACTCATTTCCATACCAAGCATTTTGATTTTTCTTATTTTTATGCTTCTTTGGTTTACTAGATGCTTGCTCATTAATAGACGACTTAGTTTTATCACTAGTCTGATTGGTTTTGGCCTTATCAGAAGATTTCCTAGAACTCTTCTGTTTGGACTTACCAGTCTGTTTTTCTACACTAGACTCTTTGCTCTTTTTAGTCTTAGGAGTTTTCGTCTCCTTGAACACTTTCTCAGGTGAAGCAGGTTTAGTAGTCTGAACATACAAAATGACCTTACTGTTGTCAGCTGATATAAATTTTTCAGTATGGTTCAGTTCTAATTTATCCTGATCTAAAAGTGTCTTCTGTTTACTAGACATGAGAGTGGATGCAACAGTTGACTTTTCATGAGACTCAATTGACTTTTCAAGTTCCATGATTTTTCCTTTAAGGACTTCACATTCAGCTTTCAGAGATTCATTTTCTTGCTCAAGCTGTTTATATTCATCTGATTCTTTTGGCTTTTCAGCCTTGATTTTCAGTGAACTATTTTGCTCTCTTAGCAATATCATCTCTTCCTTAAGCTTTGTAAATGCTTCAGCAATACTTGTATTGTTAAGCATCATTTGTTCGAATGAATTAAATAATTCATTATCAAGAGGAGTTACCTCATCATCCTCAGAGCCATCAGATTCCTTAGCCATCAGGCAGAGAAGAGCAGGTCTCTCTTCATCAAAAGTATCTGAATCCGAATCTGATGAGTAGACAGCAGCTAGCTTTTCCGCTTCTGCTACCAAGACCTTGCCTTTCTGATGCTTCTTTCTTTTCTGATTCTCTTTTCTTCTTCAGTGTACTTTTCAGCTTTAGGATATGGGCAGTCTCTGATGAAATGACCCAATTTCCTGCAGTTATAGCACATCATTTTAGATTTATAAGAATCTTTATCTTGAGAAGAAGAAGTATGGTTAGAAGTAGAAGCATTATTGTATTTGTTCTTCATTTTTTGTTTGTAGAACTTCTTGAAATTATTCATCAGCAATGCAACATCTCCAGTAGTGTACTCCTTTTTGTTGAGTATTATGGCTTCATTAGATGAGTCCACGTCTTTGCTTTTATAGGCTAGCCTTCTAGGATTTTCAGCAGCAACCAGGGCAGCTGTGTGACTTGAAGTAGAGGTTTCTTCAACAACCATTCTTGGCAGTTTATACTCGTACGCCTTGAGTACTGAGAACAGCTCGGTGAGTGAGATCTTTCCCAAGTCTCTTGACTCTTCCATGGCTTGAACTTCGGAGGTAGATCCTTCAGCACTCTGACGGTTATCTCCTTACCAGTGAAGGTTTTTCCAAGCTTTAAAACTTCATTCAGCGTCCTTGTAAACCTTGTATCCATCTGATCAATGGTTTCCGCAGACTTCATCTTGAAGTTGTCCAGCTTTTCCAGAGCAACACTCAGCTGATGCTCTTTAATGGCGTCATTTCCTTCGCTCATGTCACGAACCTTATCCCACATTTCTTTGGCAGTCTTGCAGTGCTTGACTTTGTCAAATTTGTCATTGTCAAGGGCCTTGGTCATGATGAAACGGCCAACTTTATCCAGATTGTACAACTTGATTTCTTCAGCTGTCATCTCTGTTAAGTCTTTCTCCACCACTAAATCAACTTCATCAACCTTGATAGTCTTGGTGAATTTGAATGGACCTTTGATGATACATGTGTACATGTTATCATTGTAGGCAGCTAAGAAGATCTCCATTCTGATCTTCCAGTCTTCAAAGCTCATACCAGCTATGTGGGAAACATGGCTGATACAATCCATTTTTAAAAAAATTTAGTTTTTCAAAAAAATGCTCTTTTGAAAAGTTTGAAAATCTTTGAAAAACACTTGGATCAAGCTCGTTGATCAGGCAGCTGATTCTAATGAACCACCTGCTCTGATACCACTTGTTGGTCCCAAGTGGTCAGATGAGGTCTAGAGGGAGGGGGGGTTGAATAGACCTCTGAAACTTTTTATCAAATTTTAAACTTCAAAACTGTTGCTCAAACTTAAACAGACTAAGCTGTTACCGAACAGTAAGTTTACAAAGCTGATCGCGAACAAATCTTTGAACAGCTTTGTTGACCACTAATCTGATAATTACTTAGCTGATTTTTGTTAAAATCAGTTTCAATACTAGAGTACTTGCAGCGGATTTTCAATGTGTTTTTCACAAGTAAACTTAGTAGTTTGAAAATTTTTTCCCCAGTTTTGTAAATTCCTTTAAATTAATTTATAAATAGTTTTATAATGTGTTTTATGCAGATCTGAAAATATGCAAGTAAAAACAATGTAAAAACACAAGAATTTTTATAGTGGTTATATGGATTTAAATATCCTTTAATCCACTCTTCCAAGTCACACAGATCTTGGGTTATACTAAGAACACAAAGTAATTAGTACACTCTGCTTGTGCTTCACAACAAATGATCAGCCACAAGTTCACAATAGGAAATCACAAAGAAACTCCTACTCTCTGAAGTAATATCACTCACTAAGATGGATATCTACTTCTCACAACTTTTCTCTCTTACAGATTCACTCAGAAAATGTGTTATCTTGAACTTCAACGGCTTCTGTCAACAAATGACTTTCAGCAGATGAGTGAGCTGTTCGTGAGCTTTTGAGATTTAGAAAATATTTTGCTTCGAAATCAATCTCTCAGTTGTTGTGTTATTTTCTCTTCGTCTCTCTCAGCTATTTATAGTCACTCTTTGAATTATGTCTGTTGAAGGGAGACAAAATTCAAATCTCTTGATTTCTGGTCCTTAATTTCCACGAACGGCTCTCTGCACAGTGACAGTACTGCGAACTGTACTATCTGTCAGGCAGCATTAAATGCACCGGGCTGATACGAGTCTTTTCTTCAATCATTTGTCATTAATAACCTTAGACTTCAGCATTTATTACTCCAGTGGCATTTATTACCGTTGGGACGACTTCTTGATCTTTACACTTGGCTGATGAAAGCGCAAGTCTGATGATGAACAGAGTTGATCCCGAACTTGAACAAATCTTATTTGAGTCGGCTGATCTTCACCAGTCTGATTTATTTCCTTCAGCAGATCAGTAGTCTTTTGGATCTTGAATATTCAGGGGCGGACCTAGACAACTTTGGTTGGGGGGGCGAATTTATTTAAATAGCACTCGATATATTTCATATATTGTGATAAAAGTTTCACACCGCCTCCTTGATATTTTTCAGTTATTGTGATAAAAATAAGTAATACTGTATATTTATCTAATAAAAGGTGAAGAAATATATAAATAATTTTTTTAAAGAGTCTCATTCAACAAATGACTCAAAATATTGATTAATCTTAAAACACATAAATATTTTTACAACATAAATTCAGTTCTATAAAAATAATGCTATAAAAAGTATCAAAATTAATTTTAAAACTTATTTTTCTTTATTGTAGTGCATTTTATAAAATCAAATATTTACATTAATTTTAGTACATATAACCATATTACTGTTATATATTGATCCATATATTTATAATGTAGAAGAAAGAAAAAAAAATAGCTTATAAATTATAACTAATCAATATAGCTCATAATTAAAAATAAAGAAAACTGAAGCCCAGAGAAATCGAACCAGGGCCTTCTTGATTAAGTTCAGCGATCCACCAACTACTCCGCTAATATATTTAGGAAATATTTGACGAAGTACTATATAAATTTTATTTCAGAATTTTCTTGGGGGGGCGACCGCCCCCCCCCCCCCCCCCCCCCCAGCCCCTGAAGCGGTCCGCCCCTGTGAATATTTGACCCGTCTGATACGTCTTCTTACTTGGTCAAAATTCTTCTAAGGGATTTCAACTAAGTTGTCTTTTACTTAGCAGATTTGAAGTTTTGGAAATCATCAAAACCTCCCTTCACTAAATAAGCTTTAGTGTTCTTCGTCTTCATCTTTATCCAACAGGACTATATATAGGTGCTAAATAGCCCTAATCCAAGTAGGAGAATGCTTAGGAGGTATAAATTGAGTAGGAAGATGTTTAGGAGGCTCAATTCTCGTATGGAAAGGATTTATGCAAGTTTCCTAATCACTTTAGGATAAAAATCGCGATTCCCGTGCAGAAGATTAAGCTTTGCGCGACATATTTGAAAAATACATATCTTTGTACTCCGAACTCCAAATTCAGATCCGTAAAGCCCGTAATGTAGCAAACTCCTTCCTCTACAACATATCCAAAATTCAGCTTAATTGGAGTTTCCTAACGAGAGTTATCGTCCTTGGAAGTAGCAGCAATATTTCTGGCAGATTCCTTATTTGTTGTCCTTGCACTAATTGACTTCCTTGAACCTTCCCTTGTTTCAAATAATTCCTTTGATACTTGTACAAATCGGGAAAGCTAAATATTTCGGGGTCCATATTTTATTTTCCTTCAAAAACAAATCAAAACTCAATATTTTCTAATCACAATAATTTCTATTAATTTCATGAAAATATCAAATTAACACTTGATTTATTTAGAAAATAAGAACAACTTAAGTGCATTTTCAAGCACTAATCACACACAACAACAACAGAAACAACACGATACAAACGACAGAAAAGAGAAAGAATGCTTGTTTTAAGTCACGAGATTGACTTAATACGAGGGTCAGTTTGATCGTCACCAAAACTACACCCATCGTCCATGGTAACTCCAAACTTAGACTCATCAAAATCGTTAAGCTCTTCGCAATAGGCCGGCCAAACCTCGCAAAAATCAAAAAGATCAAGATTAGCAAGAAGTATCAAGCTATCAACGAAAAAATTAGCCATCAGTGTCATCATTTACTCTGCATGTTACCACATTCCCAGGCAATAGAACCAAAACTTGATACACGTGAACCTGATGCTATACAATGTAAACACACAAAAATAGATAATCAAATAAATCAAGTATCACGATGTGCGTACGTAAGTATACGTGTCCCAAGTAATATAAAACGATATGTACATACCGAGTATCATCTCCCAATGAATGGGTAAAAGGTCGGAATAAACGAATCAATCGACGACTTAATTCGTCTAAGAACACTTGATACAAAATCCAACCCCGGATATAAGATAAGGGTCATTTATTTAACAACTCTTAACACGAAAAGTAAATCTAACTAGGAAAGCAAGTAAATGAGGGAGTTAATTATGTTGTAAGAATGATTCATAAGCAATCAATTAAAGCGGACAAATCATGTGGCTGTTAGGTTAGCTATGAAAACAATCCTAGATTTAGTTGTTGTTTGTGAGTTCTAATTAGTAAGTCTCCCTTTCGGCTTCACTTAACTCTACATATCTACCCAAACTCTCCATCACCAGATCACTCACTAACATCGTTGTCATCTGATGCTCTAAGGAAAGTCTGAATCCAATAGAAGACTTAAGGCGTAATGCTACCCGAGACCAAAGACTAACTGAATAACCCGAATAAAGAGAATCTAAGTTATTTGATGCATGTGCGAACGAACCCATTATACGAACACGGACCACACTAGGTATATGTCTATCCTAGGTCGAAATCCACAAATCGTCACTAGCCTAACCTTCAACGTCCTTTGTCTATGATGCATTAAAGTTAGAATTAAGCTCGATGTCATATGATTACGGTAAAAACAAAGTACTTAAACAATAATCTACTACAATCATTGGCCAATAGTGCGATTAAACAATAAACCCAACAATTCAAACATAACCTAACATCATCACACAATTCATCAACACAATAATATCAATACATATAAATCTGGAAACAACAAATCCACAATTATGATTCCAAAAAGAAAATAACAACAATCATCTCCTAATCATAGACAATTAGGAAAATGGAAAGGATATCACCTAATCGGATAAAATCGGGAGATAGATTCTCCTTCCCTTAATCACCACATAACCCCAAAGGTGGTGATTAATTCACCCCCGTGGTGGAGTCTTAAAACAAAACTTAAGAAAAAGAAAAGAGAGAGAGGTTGAGGGAGGCAGAGAGAAAAAAGGGAGAAAGAATGAGGGAAAGATCGATCAAAGTTGTTGTATCTTCTTGCCCTAATAGCCCCATCATGAGAAAACCCGAAAATGCCTCTTAAATACGCGGATAGCAAACAAACATAAAAGACGCGCTTCAATCCTAATGAAGTGGGTATCTGATGAAGCAATATATATAGGGAATCGCAAATATAATCCAACGGTCAGTAGCGATCTAACCCTCGAGATCAGTGATATTTCAGACTTAAACTGACAAGTAGGACCACCAATAAATAAATAAACATAATTCGAGCGATTATGAAATGATAAACAAATCATTGTCGAAGAAATTGTCAAATAATTATTACAGGCCAAATTATTTAGTCAACACGCTGCTCAAGCGTGACTCGATGAAAAATCATCGAGATTCAGAGTACGGACTGTCAATAAAAATAAATAGTTCGAATAAGAGAATTTCATCAATCATATGGAACCAGGACCATGGTGGGTCTCGTAGTCGAGCCTATCAAGATGAGTCGACTCCTTCGAAGTCTCAGGGACATCCATTTTGGCTGCCACCTCAGCTTTCTCGGCTTGAATACCGAGAAGAAAGCCGAACTCATGCTTCTCGAGGTCTTCCTTACCAACTTCTAGAGCAGCGATGTTGACCTTCTTACCATCCTCGTCAAGACTGGGGTCCATCTTGTTTTCATCGAACTTTTCGTTAAGGAATCCCCAGGCACGACATTGCTTCCACCCCCTAACAAACATCTGGATCAAATCATCACCCGATTGACGATCCACGAGCTCCTGGTACACAACGTTGTTGTAAAACTCGAGGACGACTGATTTCCTCTCCTCAGGCGTCAAACTCCGACGACGATCTAGAGCCTCTTGCTGACCCCTAGTGAAACCGTCAGCCTCCTTTTCCTCCAACTTTTTCTCGAAGTCGGTTTTCAGCTGGGATAACTCAACTTCCAACAGAGCGATTCGAGCATCCTTAGTTGAACTTTCTCCTTCGAGAAGCTTCACCTTTTCTTCAAGGGCACAGGTCTGTTTCCTGGCCTCCTTGTCAAGTCCTTTAAATCTCTCATCACGTTGCTGAGTCTGTCCTACAGACATTGTGGATTATCAATTGATTGCTCTGCAAAGACACGAAACTGGGTTACGAAACGACCAACTCGATCAATTTAGTAAATCGACAGATATTGAAGAGTGATTGTAAACGAATACCGCTAATTGGAGAGCTGCTTCCAGACACAAGATGTCGGCAGTATCGAACTTAAGCAATTACTCGTGATCGACCATAGATAAAGTCGAGCAGAACTTATCCCACACCTCGGGACCAACATCGGTCCGAAGAAACGCCGGGTTTATCATCGAACCTTGAGCAACCTGATCACCCATTCTTTTATTCTGATTCTCGACCATCGACTCTATGGTCTCTCACGAGGCGACAGTGTCGCCAGTCGACGGAGGGAGTGCCGCACCAGACTTGGCTTTCTTCACATACAGACTTTCTTTTTGCCCATCATCTGGAGTCAGGGTTCGCTTACCCTTATCCGATGAGCTCTGCCTTTCCGGACGAGGACTAGGCAGAGGAGGGATAGTACTAGATTGGGCGGATACCTTCGTCCTCGCCTCTTTCCTGCGCGTCGAAGGAGCGACAGAGGATGCAACTGCCATCTTTTGCTTGGCCTTCAACACGGACAGAGCAGCAGCTCGACTCGCCATAACAGCTGATTCAGCAAAGATCGAGAAAGTTAGTCATAAAACCGACAAAAATAAAATAATAGAAGGAACGATAACTACCTAACGAGGGACTATCAACAGACAAAGGAGCCATCGACATTCCTTCCAAACTCAAGATCGGTTCTCGCAAAAGTTGGTTGATATCATAAGTTGATTCCGATAACTGTGAAGGAAAATCGGGCCCCTAGGAAGGTTCGGGAACATTCTTCAAAAGAATGCCGCCCGACTTCCACTCGCGTTTGGTCCTCCAGACAAAGTTCTTAGAAGCACGAACGAAAACGAATCTATGTTTCCAACCTTTCCTGTGTGACGACTTAAGGTCACTCAAAAACCTAACATTGGGTTTTGACTTAACAAAATAAAAACCTTCATTCGACTTAGGGAAGGACTAACACTAAAAAGGGCACAAAAATTGGCAAAAGAAGCTGGTTGACCTATCGACTTCATGACTAAACAAAAACCGATGATATAACATACGGCATTAGGAACTAGCTGAGTTAGGCAAAGGCCGAGACCATTCACTATGTCAATAAATTCCTTTGCCAAAGGGAAACGAAGACCGTTCTCAAAGGTATCGATATGGAACGTCCTACAACCCCTAGGTGGGTCATTCATTCTCTGGTCAGGAGTAGGATGAAGAACAGTCCACCCATTAGGAAATTGGAACTTATTCAAAATCGACTCGACAGATAAACGTAAACGACTGGCCGACATAGTATTAAAGTGTTCGGTCGTACGATAACGTTCTGATGTCGAACTCGACGGAACGACATTCTTAGGAACGTACTCGACAATGGTTAGAAGATGAGCAGAAAGAGGGCTATGATGCTGTCCCTCGAAAGGAACGTCAAAATGCGACATTATCTACGTAGGTGACATACCTTCACCTTCGCCTACCGACTCACTACCAACCGACATCAAATGATTCGACATAAAGAAAACAAAAAAGATAGAAACGGTACCTAAAAACGTATGAAAGACTGGGACTTAACCGACTGAGTAACTCGACCGACTGCAGCTCCGAGGACTTCGCTCCGATATAACAAGTATTTATTATAAAAATACGAATAATTAACAAAGGGAAGCGGGCCTATTTATAACCACAAAAATCCAAGTAACCCCGATGCATCAGTTGGGCTACAGTCTTCTCGTGCATACGAATCAACTCGTGACCCATCCTAACATCAGCAAGATAGTTAAAAACCGGAGAATTGACAAACTCCCTCGCACTCTCAAGCCTTTGCTCAGAAGTTATGATCCTGGTCTCGGGAGGATAACCCCTGCAAAGCATGTCGTTCTCCCTCGTCACCAAACTCAGTTGTTGAGTGGAGTCCTCGAGCTGTTGATCCTGATGAGGGGTAATTCGGATCCCCTGTTTTTCTAACCTCAACGCAGTTCGAATAGCACCGAACCCTGTCGCCAGGGACCAAAAGCCGAACCAAAGCGTGAAGATGATTGTTCCGAGCACATTAGAAAACCATAGATCGAAGGACACTGTTGGGCCGAGCCCAGGCCCAAGCCCTCCAATTTGGCTATAAATACTCCATCCATTTATTACACTGACGACGACTCCTTAGGCGCACTAACCTTGAGACTGCTGCTCGGGTTTTCTAGAGAATATTAGTATAGGCTTTCTCATACATGTTTCACCCTCTAGCTTGTACGGCATCCAATAATGCTCGAATAGGACCTTTGAATACTTGTATTTGTACTCATTCAATTCGAATACATTTACTTTGGTCTTTGCTTTACTTTATTATTGTCATTATTGTATTACATCCCACCCTTGATCGAACTAACGAAACCACGTAAGATCAATTGGCGCCCACTGAGGGGCCTTATTCGAGTATTAGATCGAAATATGCCTACTATGAGGAGGAATATGTATGCCAGCTGGAGGTTTTACTAATTCGAAACTCCGTTATTTACTATCCGAGGCGAATCCTTCGACCCTTGGGGGGTTCATCATTTCAGGGATGAATAAAGAAGGCCTATTTGATAGTTTTCTAAGCTTAAGGATAACGGTCAAGCCTATGATCGCACAGCTCCCTTATTTCTTCAACGGATTTATTTTCCACGAGAAATCAATTTTTAGGAGCGAATAAGAAGTTCAGCAGGTATCGAAGGCTTAGAAGATCTATGAAGTTGCAGCTTATTATTGACGATCGGAATTTATTTTTCCGTTCTTCGAATTTGTTAACTTCAATGACAAATTTTTCAAATCGATTATTTCAAAGATCGTTGGTGAAATCTCTGCATACTATTTACCGACTATTTGTATTTTTCTCAAAGTTGGTCGGGTTAAATTGATTGATTAAATATCAGCAACCGATTAGATAAATTCTCGAGCTAATAGATGGTATATTGGCCAACATTTCGACTAATAACGGAATCGAGTAACAAAATTCGATCAGAAATGAAGCTTTATCATTAAAAATCTTCAAACAAGTTACAAAGTAAAGCTTCGAATATAATTCGAGCTCAAGAAATGCAGTACAATCACTCCTACTCTATTACAAACTTTATGAGGTAATTCTATATTGTGATATACTCGGTCTTCGTTCCCCAAGGTCGCCCCAGATGCAGAACTCAGCAGCTAGCCTTATTGGCAATCACTCGCCACATGTCGCACAGCCGTCTTCGAACAGGTTAAAGGCCAGCTCGCAGCTCCACTCTAAGGCTTCGGGGCAACCTTAGATCTTCATCTGTTAACAATGATCGAGACGCTCGATCATTGTTTGCAGAATAATTTGAACCGGAGCAGCAAAGGGTTATCCCCGCAGAGGCGCTCCATAGTGACTCGAAAGAGTAATCTCGTAAGAAAGCCCTCGAGGAAGCTGGTGCCTCAGTTTTAAAGAACTCCTCTCGGAGTAACCAGTTGTCCGATCAGATACTGCACCAGAACACCAGAATTCTAACCCGCACCAGACAAGATATGTCTGGGAAAACAGGTTGCCTGCCGGTATTCTAGGCGCAATCTCTTTTGCCTGTCGATATTCTAAGCGAAAAGCTCATACGAAAGGAGACAAGATCGAAAAACAAAGTTCGAATTCTAATCTCAAACTCTTTTATCTGGGAGTAGATCCGAGTCAAATCTAAAATTCGACCCATGGTGGTCGAAGGAAGCATAAGGAAAAAAGCAAGAAGTGTTGTATATACGAAGGGACCTATTTATAGTGATAAGGGATTTAAAATCAACGGCTCTGATAACTTGTTACGAACGGTTTGGATGTCCGTATTAAATGGAAGGACCGTTACTTTTCCCGAGAAATAGGGCCCTGTTTGGTAACGAAGGATACGCGATTCAATGGGGAGTTCAGAAGAATTGCGACATTCTAGATATCAAACAAGTACGACGAATTTATAACATTATTATTGAAGGATGGCATGTCGGATTCATATCCGGTTTATTCAAATGTTTTTACACTCAAGCATTATGCTTTTACGCTGCCAACTGAGAAGAAATATAATCGATCCAGTCGAACGGAATTCTCGACCTGGAAGTTATGCAATTATGGAAATTCAGCAGTGATAAAGATTCATGGCATCGTTTCCCTTATCAAGTTCAGGTCTGCTAAAATATTTATATATTATCCACTCATGCAAGTGGTATTCGATTATTTCTTGATCAATATTAGAAGGTCAAGATGGGATTATGAAAGATAAACTTTTATATAGTTATATTTGAAATTATCAGCAAAACGTAGAGGAAATGTATTTATATTATCTCGAAAAATTACAAAAGTGGAAAAATACATATCGAACATAGCATAAGTCTTTGCATTACATCAGTAGGCTATTACAATCCTATAAAACCTTCGGCCTCCCGTCCTATCGTTTACTCGGGATAATTTGGCTCCGAGCACGGAATATCCTTAGGACCTGCAAGCTTCCAAAGATGAAAAGGAGAACGCCCAAATTATCGGGTAGTTACATTCTGAATCGTTCTCCCGCCAGAACGTCTTCCTAAATGCATCTGGCATATTGGCTTTCAAGATGGAGACCGCGTTTGCCTGTCGATATTCTAAGCGTGGTTGCTGTAATTTTTCGTCCGCTCGAAGACTGTTCCGCTTAAAAATTGTTCGAAGTCCGAACTCAAACAGTAGAATTAATCGAATAATCGTCTTGCCTACCATGATCAGATAGAAAAATTCTCGATGCAACGAATGAGATAATTTCAACAATATGCCAGCCTTTTTATAGCCAAAGACAGGAAAGAATCCAACGGCGTATAATTCGCAAAGTGAGCGGACAAGATTTGTCGACCATTGCAATTCCCCGTAAAACAGGAACCGTTTTGAAAAAATCAAGCTTATCAAAATAGGGAACCTACAAACAAAGAATTTTCGGGACAGAGGCATAAGGATTATTTAAAATCTAGGGCTATTCACTACTGCCTGTTTCTCCATAATTGCAGAAGACTATTTTCTCATCGGTATTTATTTCGATCAGAATTATATATTCCATGGAGGCTAATTTCGTCAATACTCACATGCGTTTATCTCTCGCTGATATTAACGATCTCTGTTATTCTATCTGCATTAGTCTCAGTCTACTATTACTAAGGGTGAAAGCCTCTGCTATGCCCCTTAGATCGAAATTATCAAAATGGGTGAAAGCCTCTGCTATGACCCTCGGGCTAAAAATGCTCTGAAAACGACTAAGGGTGAAAGCCGTTGCTATGCCCCTTAGGTCGAAAAGTATTAAAATGGGTGAAAGCCTCTGCTATGACCCTCGGGCTAAAAATGCTCTGAAAACGACTAAGGGTGAAAGCCGTTGCTATGCCCCTTAGGTCGAAAAGTATTAAAATGGGTGAAAGCCTCTGCTATGACCCTCGGGCTAAAAATGCTCTGAAAACGACTAAGGGTGAAAGCCGTTGCTATGCCCCTTAGGTCGAAAAGTATTAAAATGGGTGAAAGCCTCTGCTATGACCCTCGGGCTAAAAATGCTCTGAAAACGACTAAGGGTGAAAGCCGTTGCTATGCCTCTTAGGTCGAAAATTATCAAAATGGGTGAAAGCCTCTGCTATGACCCTCGGGCTAAAAATGCTCTGAAAACGACTAAGGGTGAAAGCCTCTGCTATGCCCCTTAGATCAAAATTATTAATGAGTGAAAGCCTCTGCTATGACCCTCGGGTTAAAAACGCTCGGAAATGCCTAAGATTGTAAGCTATCGCTCTACCCCTCAGGTCGAAATTATTCAAAAATTCCTCCTGGAAAGGATGAGTACTATGGAGGTTATCAATATTTGCACTATTATTGCTTTCGACGAAAATTCTATGCAATCGAAACTCGACTTAAGACGTATATCTATAAATTTTCTAAGGGAATGTTACATCATTGTCAGTTGCAAATATTGAAAATTTTCTCTAAGAGCTCAAAGTTGGCCAGAGTTACCGATTATCATTATCGGCAGTATTATCAGTCTCGATGATAATATTATCAAAACCTGATTTCTATTATCTTTCGATAAATTCTTCGATCAGCGAAGGAATACAATGGTTAGAGTTCGTTTTTGTTCCTTTGAAGGCGGTTAATCAAAAATCCGAGTAGCAAAGGTCAAAGCAAAAATCTAAAATGGTCATTCAAGAATATCTTTTTATAATTGCGAATTATGAAGATTGAAATCGGAATAGAAGACATTATGGAAAAATATTCATTCGATTAACTTTCAAAAGATGAGTTACATAGGAATGATTACAGTAGAATCCGAAAAATTTTACAATCTTGTTACAGGAAGCTATTCCTATAAATGCTCGAGCGGGGAAGACAAGGATGCATCGCTTCGACTCTTCATCCAGTCCTTCCGCGCAAGATAAGTCACCATATTCCCGAGTCAAGAGACAGGGAAGCAACTCCAGTTGGAGGTAGTAATCTTGAAAGCAGCCTCGAAGACGTGGAGATCGAGTGCAGGAAAACTCCTCCAGCAGTAGACCCACTGTCCCGACTGGATAGAGATCAGAGTACATGAAGTCGAGCCCGCCTCAAAGACTTGGAATCAAAGAGAGCTGGTCGCCTGCCGGTACCCCAGTCGCAGTTATTTTTGCCTGTCGATACCCTAGTCGAATTAAGTTGCCAAGGGTAAAAACTTTGGGTTTTTTTCCTCCCAAAATAGCCTTTTTGATCCTTCCTTTTTTTTAGAACTGCGGAATTTGTCCTTGCGTTGTTTTATCCCTAAGGATCTCGAAGACCCTCCTTGTTATAACCGGAAATTCTGAAAAGCATCCATCTAGGGATCGAACAACGCATCTTGGAACCAGAAAGGATATTATTACTTCAACATCCTCTAACAAGGGTAACTTCAGAACACGCCGATGTATGTTTTCTTATATATGCACTCTTTTTCCCTAGCTCGGTTTTTATCCCAGTGGGTTTTTCCGAGTCAGGTTTTTAACGAGGCATATCCTAAAGACATTCTGAACGGCTCGTCTCATTGTAGCATGGAACATATTTTGTACTTCTTCGAGCTCTTGCTTCGCTTCACACTCGAGAAGTGGGGGAGTATTGATGAGGGGTAATTCGGATCCCCTGTTTTTCTAACCTCAACGCAGTTCGAATAGCACCGAACCCTGTCGCCAGGGACCAAAAGCCGAACCAAAGCGTGAAGATGATTGTTCCGAGCACATTAGAAAACCATAGATCGAAGGACACTGTTGGGCCGAGCCCAGGCCCAAGCCCTCCAATTTGGCTATAAATACTCCATGCATTTATTACACTGACGACGACTCCTTAGGCGCACTAACCTTGAGACTGCTGCTCGGGTTTTCTAGAGAATATTAGTATAGGCTTTCTCATACATGTTTCACCCTCTAGCTTGTACGGCATCCAATAATGCTCGAATAGGACCTTTGAATACTTGTATTTGTACTCATTCAATTCGAATACATTTACTTTGGTCTTTGCTTTACTTTATTATTGTCATTATTGTATTACATCCCACCCTTGATCGAACTAACGAAACCACGTAAGATCAGATCCCTTTCTTTGAAGGCTTGATCATGCTCCGACTTCAGTATCGCTAATTCTTCCTAACAGCTGTCGAGCTCATTTAATGCGAGCTCGGCCTCATAGTACCAGTGGAACAAATATTGCATTGCCTATCAAAATCGATATACTTACTCTTAGTATCATAAAATCGATATAGAAAGTACGGATCAAGTGTAACTTACCCCAACGATCATCCGACCTCCGTAATGGATGTTCTCTTGAATCGAGAACTTCGATAAGTGCTTTTGGTCCCAAGGATAAATACTATTTATGAACGTCGCAAAGGCCCTTATCATCGAATCTCGCTTAAACACGCTAGTGTCGTCACCTAGGTTCGCGGGGTGTAAGAGCTTAGAGTTGAGCCACTCTGACAGATCCCAATTAAGGTCGACATCTTCATACTGGGCACTCCTGATCTCCCCCTCCCTCAACGGATGCACAGGATTCTCGACAGGAGTGTCCTCGAAATCAGCAACAACTCGAAGTCTCTTTCCCCATCTTATTTCTTCTCGACGAGCCGCGGGATCCTGACCAGTCGATGTCCTCCGAGGTTCACCGCCTTGTCGACCTCGGGAAGTCATCCCTCGACCCTGATAACCATGGCTCGATTGACCCAGCTGAACACGTTTAGCTCCCTTAGGGGGCACCACGGCTCCAATTAGCACATCATCTACAAATTAGAAATGAAATAAGAAAACTGATTCCAAGTACAAGAAGGGGTAACTACCAGCGAAAGTCGATCAATTACCTAAACCCGGGTCGTCGGCTTTCCTCTTCGATCTCAACAAAAGATAAGCACGAAGTCGAGGCTCCTCTATCAACTTGTTGACATCTAAGTTGTACTTAACTAGAGTCTTGAGAAAATCTAGTGAGAAGTCTGGTTTTGGCGGGTTAGGGACATCGATAGGCTCGGTGCGCCATGGAGCGCACATTCAAGGCTACATCACTAGGAGGTTTAAGAAATACGAACCTCGACTTCCATCCTTTCCCATGGGAACTCCTAGCGTTTGTCAAGAAACTCCGGTTCCCTCGAGATTTAACCTGATAGAAACCGATACCCGACTTCGGAGACCCACTCACCTTGAATAAATACCAGAAATTTCCAAAGGAAGCCTCCTGCCTGAGGGCTTTCATAACAATTATGAACGCTATGATCATTGACATACCATTGGGCACGATTTGCGTCGGTCGAACACCGAGAGCATTTAGGATGTCAGCTAACTCCGGAGCTATAGGCACTCGAAACCCTAGCTCCAACGATGCCTCGTGAATAGCAAAGGTACCTATCGGCGGCTCATGCATTCGCTCATCCTCACCAGGGATCGTCAACGTCCAACCCGGCGGTATCGTGAAGGCTGACAACATAGCGGGACCAGATTTTCTGTGACCTCCTGGCTGAAACTCGTGGTAGGCTTCCTCGGTTTGATAATGTCTGGTATCCTCCTCGTCACCAGAATCCTCCGCTCTCTCTTCCATACGGACGATCGGTTGCTCGACTTGCTCTTTAAAACCTCGTCCACAACGGAATCGACATTTGCGCTATCTGGACTTGAATGCACTTCTGACATCTTTTCTCGATGATATAAATTGAGAAGGATTATCGACTAGCACACAACAGTGTTTTTAGAACTATATCGATATCGACGATGAGCTCCAAGGTTAAGAAATTTTTACTCACAAGATGAAAATCGTTGGCGGTAAAAATGACCTATATATAGAGGATGAATACCGCTTCATGTCTCTTCAGTAAATTACAAAAATGCCCCTTTAAAGGACATGACCTTTCGTGTTCCTCCCCCGATACGACGCGACGATTGGCCGCCTCAACCCAATATTCAAAATTACCGCCAGAACAAAAATATATTTTGGCACGCATAGGATGAATAAAAAGAAATTCCAGAATATGAACTCATATTTGGCAAAACAAAAAATCAGTAAGCAAATTAAAACTTCCAGACTTCGACATTCACTCGAACTCTAGAACTTGGGGGACTACCACTACATCATACTCAAAAAATCAAAACAAAACTCAGTAAGCAAATTAAAACTTCCAGACTTCGACCTTCACTCGAACTCTAGAACTTGGGGGACTCTTGATGTACCAAGTCTTCGTCAAAGCACAAATCCACATCGATTATCGGAATACATCGATCCATATCGGGCAGACTCAACACGAGAACATCGACTTACCCCTTCGTCGAATGCGCGCTTGTCGATATGGCTACTATCGATAAGCGCCATACCTTTTTATCAAAAGGGTTGAACTAAATATATAAAATCGGATCCTGACCCGAACGTCCTATCGTGACCCAATTACTATAATCGGAAGGTCTTGTCAGGATCCGACCCAACAACCCGGACGAAAACTATAAATAGCCCTCATTAATACAGAAAATGGTAAGCATTCTCTAAGCAATAAATACCCATTTCGATATCCAACACCTCGACACTTACTTAAGCATCGGAGGGTTATCGCCGGGTCACCACCGGCATTAACCTGACGTGGTTGTTTTTTATTGCAGGTTACGATCCCCGAAAACAAATAGAAGAGAGGTTTGATTGACCTACCTACCTACCTTCACATTGACAAGAAGTGTTAGTATCGACACCATATCCATCGATAATACAAACATTATAATACACAGAAAACACTCTCATCAGAAAGATGGACTGAAGTCAATGGAGATGACCTAAGCGGGATTTCGAGTCATCACAATTCCATCCCTTGGGCATCTGTTTTATGATATTAATAGTTTAGCTAGTAGCTTAAGTTTTTACTCTTGCTATCACGTGTTTAGGGAGAGTAATTTTGTAACTTATGCTCTAGTAAAGTTAGCATTTTCTATCTTGTCGGATACTGATGTTATTCCGGACTTTATTTAATTTTGATCATTAACGAGATCTTACCTTCGGGTTTCTCAGAAAAAAAAATTATGATTTTGTATAATGAGTACCCTTGTGCACAAATCAACTCTTCATTATTCACCGCTAATCCGTCGGCTGCAAGTTGCAGCACATGACAATGTCGATTGTTGCGAACATTATATTTTTATATCATTATTATCCTTAGGGTGAAAATACATTTTCCCCCCTTAAAGTATTAGGGTGGTATCAGTTATCCTTCTAAAGTATTACTGGTAACACTTACCCCCTCTATTATAGTTTTTATTCCATAAATACCCCTATCATTTTCATATAATAATTTTTTTATTAATTATGAATTCATTCATCTACCAAAAAATATTATGTTTTAAATTTTTCATTTCTTTTGTTTTCTTCCTTTTTTCAATCTCAATTTTTTTCTTTATTTTCATCTCATTTTTTTTCTAACCTGATGAACAAAATAAATGAAGAAATTGAAACACAATATTTTTTGATGGATGGATGAATTCATAATTAATAAAGATATTTTTTTATAAAGAAATGAAGAAATTGAAACATAATATTGTTTGGTGTCAAACTTGAATTTTGCAAATAAGAATTTGAAGAATAATTACTCAACATTTTGAATAATAATTCATACTGAATGAGATATTTATCACCAAATCAAAACTTTGAAAAATTTAAATAATTTTTTTTGAATAGAAATAAAAAAAAAAACTTGAAACATAAAATAAATAAAACAAATTGAAACAGAAACAATGAAAAAAAATGAGATGAAAATAAAGAAAAAATTTGAGACATAAAATCGAAGGAAACAAAAGAAATGAAGAAATTGAAACATAATATTGTTTGATGAATTTTAACGGGAAACTGTATTTCACCCTTATCCTTATTCTTGTCATATTTTTCTATCATCATCATCCTTACTAATTCTATTTCTTCCTATTACATTTGATAACAAACGTAAAATTCCAATGTTGCATAGCTCATATACTTCTTTCTTCTACTCTATGTGACCATTAAATTTTCGATTCATAGTTTTTTTGTCTTTTGCTATTCACTTAATAGAAGAAAGGCGAATTGATCATGAACTCACACTCAAAACCCGATCCAACAAAAAACTATACACATCAATAATTGAATAAAATAATTCTAGAATACAGGCAAAATGCAAATATTTTTTCTTACAAAGAAGCTGGACCCGGGCCCGGAGTGGGCCAATCAAATATGGCCCGCAAAATTAATAGATATGATCCCACATATTGAATTCCACACGTTCATGTTGGGGCCCATATTGACTTAATTGACGTGGGTGAATCCAATCCTCATTGTTATTTCATGGACCTCAAATCTTCAACGAGGAAGAACGACATTTAAACCTAATTTTGCTAGCTAGATCTATCATCGGAAAAAGAAAAAAAAAATAGTCCTTTAATTATTGCAATGAACGAAAATGGGACACATGTAGTTCCGACAAGCAATATACAAATTTTATGTATTATCGCAATTTTAATTCTAAATTCGTCTAAATTATAATCAGTATTCTTAAATTGATACGCAAACAAATAAACTGAGGATTTGTCCCTCTGGCTGCCACTCAGTGGTAATGCATCATGCCGCCTGGTCAAATTATATAACTTAAATTGGAAGAAAAATAACACCTTATTTTCTTCATTTTTTTTCCTACGTACTAATTATTAGGGCAAAAATGTTAAAATGCCTCAATTTATTTGCTTATGTGCAATTTATGGACATCAATTTTAAATAGGACTAAAACTACGCGTAAGAGGACCAAAATTGCTATAACTTTAAACATAAAGATATAAATTATTTATTGTAACTATAAGTGTCCCATTTCAGTGTCTTTGCCAAAGTTAAGGGACTATTATTGCATTTTTGCCCTCTATCACCTCTACTGTAGAGTTGATTGGTTCATTTGGACTTAATGTTTGGTAGGGTGTATGAAATTAATGTGAATTTTGGAGCCGGATTGAAGGCAATATTAAAAATAAGTTTGGTAGATTTGACTAAGTTATATTACATTAAAGAAATTAATTGCAATATGTTTGGTGGAGTTATGAGCTTAAGCACATATTCATATATTTTCACTACTTAATTGAACATATTATGTTAGTTAAGATATATCAATTCATCAAAGTCATTTGTATAATACGTATAAGAGTATGAGTTGATCAAGGTTTGTTCAATGTTTTAGTTTGAATGTCTCCATGTTAATTGTAAATTGATATAGATTTTAATTTCTGATTTTTATAGATAGAATGTGTTTTCATTTTCAGAGATTTAAGAAGAACTTATGATATTTAATGATATATTAAAATAGGTAATATATAAATTTGAGGTTATAAGTGATATTTCACCAAATTCATATTCACTCGGATTAACTAATCCACATATATCTTGGTGGATTATAATCTAGTCTCAATACCGAATTGTAAGGATTTAATCGATTTGACTCGATATTTAAACAATGCCATCATACATTATATTAACACATATTAACACATGTAATATGACCTACCCGCACGAGGTCCTATCAAACGGCCCCTAAAAAGTCTCTCTCTACTCTCGCCGCCAATGTTAGAATCATGTCAATGTATACATAATTGCTCGTGTTTCACAATATAGACAAAAATAGACCACTTAAATATCCTTTTTTTTAAAGATTGTGAGAACGAGAAAAATATTAGCATTAAATTATAAAAAATATCCATATAAATGAGATTTGAACTCATAACCTCTTGATGATGGAGCTTCATTATTAACCAATTGGCTAATCCCTCGTTGGCACAACTTAAATTGTTGGAAATTCATGAAAGTTGAAGTTCTTTAGACAATTAGATGATCATAATTTTATTAAGAAAACCAAATTAAATATCAAATGTAGGGCTGTCCATGGGTGGATTTCAATCCGGATTTATTTAAGTTCAGTTCGATTTATTAGAATAATTGTTCAATTAGAGATTCGATGGACTTGATCCGATTATAAAGATCCGTAACCCGATACACGTGAAGCGCATATGAATTTAGGTCGATATGATCCGTTAAAGATCCGTATCCGACAATAAATAAAACATAAGTACCATTAATAAAATTTCATAATCAATTTAAGAAAATAGTAAGTTATAACTCATTTATAAATTTATTTAAATCAATATTTTCATCTACAAATATGAAAATTTAAAATATTATTAAAGAAAATTTGAACATGTGAGCTAAAATTAAATAAAATTGAAAAGTAATAAACTTGTTTTAGGAAAAATTATTAATTTAATTTTTTAAATGAAAATTTTATTGTATTCGAAAAAGATCCAATATTCGGTCAAATCCGACCAAGATCTATTGAATTCAAAAAATTTAGATCCGAGTACAGTCCGAACAAAGTCTAAATCCGACATGATCCGATGCGATATAAATGAAGTCGGATCTGAACAAGTATGATCCGACCAGAATTCGACCCATTGACAACCTATTCAAATGTTGTGGACCAATATGTTACTAAGCCCAATTGTTAGTGTATTTGTTCAAGAAGTGGGCAGTCACCCAACCTTTCTAGACCACAAAGAAGAGGCCCAATAGTTATAGTATGCCCAACTTATTTTTTTTTTAATCAGTACTGCATTTTGTCACCAATATTATTACTGCAAAATTAATGTTTTATCAGTATATACATGTAAGGAATTACAATTTTTATATTTTTACTTAATATCTTCTCATTAAATACATGATTTCGTATAATGACTATTTTTTTGTTAGTTGCATTGCATAGCTCGTATACTTTCTTCTATTCTATATGGCCATTAAAACATATGGGTTTAGTGGCCGTTAACACAGATGGGCTTTTTATACCAAAAATGTGCATTAGTTATTAGTTACAAGGCTCAATGAACAATTTTTGGGGCTAGTATTTTCCACCATGAAAATTTAAGGTTTTGACATTTTGTACTCAAAATTCAATTTTTTGGCCTTTTGTACTAGAAAAATATAATTTATTCGACACTTTGCACCCTAATGTGATTTTTGGTGAAAAAATTTGATTTGATGATGGAAAAGGCAGAAGTCATTTTTTAATATGTTTGGTACTCTGCACCATGAAAATATAGATTTTTGCGTCTTGTACCCTAAAAATATAGAATTTTGACGCTTTGCACCATAAAAATATAAATATTTTATGCTTTCCACCCTTACTAAAAATTTTGACACATTTTTTATTTTAGCTAAATTACTAGATAATAGTGATTAGATAAGAACTCTTCTTTAATTTCTTGTAATTCAAAATTTTAACATGCTAGTAATTATGAAATATTTATGGATTTATAGAGTATGTCGTGTAAAAAATTTAAGAACAATTGTATGTGAGTCTTATAACATCAATACTATGCAATATAATAAGATGTTACATTTATAAACGTGTTTTTTAGATCTAGCATAAACAATCTAGAGAATTCCAGAAAACGTCACGAAGACAATGTCTTCTTTTCTTTGGTCTTAGAGAAAATATTACAAGAATTTGTTCAAAATTAAAACAAATTAAGAATTAATAACACTTTTATGAATTCTAATTTAAATATAACATATTTAAAATTGACCATGTCACAAAAGTTACTAAATAAATTGATTATTTATTTAGAGAAAAATTGCTATAAAATACAGATTGTCAAAACTTACTGATCAACTTTTATTTATGAGAACAAGAAAAATAACATGTGTATATCTATTCTATAATTTTATATGAATGTCACTATTTACGCAAATGAGTTCTCTTATAAAACAAAATGTATATATAATATTGAAAAAAAATACTATTATTTCTTTCAATGAATCAGATGTTCAAACAAAAATGTAATTTTTTTATGTTTGATTGTTGTGCATGGAATATGACAATCTTTCTATCTAACGATGACATTCAGGAGCCTTTGTTAATGGGAAATATATTATGGTACAAATGTCAAACATATTATATTTTTAGGGTGCAAAGTGTTATATTTTCAGGACGCAGAATTCCAAAATCTTCATTTTAGGATGTAGAGTGCAAAAGATATTCGAAATACTATTCTACTCTTCCACCAAACATTTTCTCCTCATAACACATTAAAGTGCAAAATTCCAAAAAAAAAATTAAGTCCAAGTATAAAATACAAAAATCTTATATTTTTAGGATGTAAAATGCTAAAACCTCAACAATTTTCTCTTTTTCTAGTGGCAATTATAACTTGGAGAAGACCAAATGATATAATTTTTTTACCTAAATATGATTTAGGAAAAAATCTTGTGATATATATATAGCCACAAGGTCTAATAATTTTTTCCAAATTAAATCTAAATAAGAATTTTCCATGAAATGACCGATGGATTTTATATAAGTTTCGTACCAACAATTAACTTATGTATATAGTACGATTATTCATTAAAAGAATTTTAACTGCAAATTGATGCTACCTTAATGTAAAATAATTAAAACTTAGAGACAACATAATACTTCTTTTTGTACAATCTTTACAATCCTCGTAGTTGTAGTTATGTTAATAAGGAGAGAATTGTATTTTTGGTATCGAGTTTTATGTCAATTTTGATTTTTGATACCAAACAAATAAAGATCAACACATTTGGTATCATAATTTAACAATCAAATCATTCGATATTTGGTACCACCATTAAAAATAACCGCTAAATTGGTGACATGGCCATTAAATCAGTTGAGATTATTGCAAAATTGATCCCGTAACTTATGCTCACCGGATTGTTTGTGAGCATAAAATATATTTTACACCGGTTTTTAAAAGTATAAAGGAGTTTAGTGAAAAAAAAATTATTCACATGATAGTTTGGTGCAATGTTCACATAACACGAGATAAAATCATGCATTTTTCGAAACGAAATTCCTATCACATATATATTAGTGTCACACTAATGTGCGATTGACACGTTAATTGTGTTCGTATAAGATAATATCCCAATTAAAGACTTTAAAACTGATGCTATTTAAATAAGGAAATGACGACTAATTAACAAGAAAAGAGAGAAAATATGAAATAAAATTTATTAGGAATTCTCCTTTATTCATAATATCTATGCCTGCTAGTTAGCTCCAATTTGCAATGTTATGTAAATAATACGAAAGTAACTGTCCTATTAACTCGACTTTTTAAAAAATAAATTATATTTGAGTAACTATATTTTGATAACTTTTGGAGTTCAATTCTTACTTGGTAAAATTAGTTGTGGTAAAAATAAGTGTAAATCTACTCGAACTCAATTCGTGTTTCGTGCGACTCCATTAAATTAAAACTAATCCGTGCTAGGCCGGTTAATTAAAGGTTCCGATGATCTTCAATTATCCACTAACGGCATTTTAGCCTTTGAAATACAATGAAATTAAACCTCTCTACAGACTCTTCGTCAAAATGCATATGCAAATCAAAGCAAAAGGATGATAGAAATCATCAATCAATGACAAATTGGTTGAGATTTTGAGAATTAGAAGGGTGAAGGAGCCATGATTTCTGCCATAAAAATGCAAAGATCATGTTTCCTTATTTTTTTCTTGTCTTTGCTTGTTTATCAATCATCCTTAATTTAATTAACATACCTTTTCATATCTATCAAGTTTAATTAACGGTGGGCGTTGGGTTCGGGTAACCCAAATTCGATCCGTCCCAATTTTAAAATACCCGAACGGGATGAGTATTTCTTGAGTTTGGATACCCGAATTTGAATATCATATTTTTTTTACGAGAATATGGGACGGGTTTGGAATTAGCCTCTCCAATCCCGAATACCTAAACTCGTCTATATATTTTTATTATTATTATACATAATTATACATTTTACTTATATATAAAAAATAATTAACATCCTCTAAAGAAGAACTATTTTACTTTACTCTAATATTTTTTAAATAGTACACTAATTATTAATAAATTACGTGATTTAACCGGATTTCGTCGGGTTAATTGTATCAGTGAATTTGGGATATTGGGGATTCACAATATATATATATGATTATAGGGCTATGTTACTTTATTCAGGATGGATCAATCTCAAAGAAGAACAACTTTGAAGGAACAATCAGTAATTATCATAACCAACGTAAAAATAATACTAATATGAAGAGAAAGCTCTTTTCTTTCTTGTATAATCTTGGGTTCTGCGGTTTTATACAGAGTTTAATGGCGTATTTGCCGTGTGTCCATAAAGTTGTTTCATACAATGATATACTAGGTATTTATATCATCCTAAACCTAGCATTACAAGGAAATATAATCCTAATAGGTCTCGGCCCAATCGTCCTTCTTGTGTCCGGAGTATAGTCTTCTCGTCGAAGAGAGTTGTATTCGGCCGGGTCGATAAGATGATCCCGAACTCACTTGACTGGTCGAACCGATCTTCTATCCTTCAGTCGGTCCGTACATTATAAGGGGTACAAAATAGCCCCCATCAGTACTCCCTCACTTCTTCGAGCGTATAAGTAATAGAAGCTCGTAGAAGTAGACAATTTATTACGACTGTTATCTTCTATGAATGGTGCCTCGTTAAAAACCTTACTTAAGAAAAAACCTTGTGGGAAAAAATCTTAAGTAAGGAAAAGAGTGCTACGCATCATAGATAGTTGTTTTCTCTTTCCAATTATGAATCGCCACGCGTCCTTTCGGGGAGGCTTTTTATCTTCTTCCGTTTTTGGCGGGAATGTGATTAGTTGTGACGAGTTCGAAACGTCTTTTCTCTTCTCAGTATAAATAGGTGACTATTAAGTTCGTCATTTCTTCTTTATACTTCCTTATAGTTCGTAGTCATTTTCTTGCTTAGTCGTTCATCATATAAAGTTTTCCTTTTATCGACTTATATCCTCCGAGAATCCGAAAAACATGGCCTCTTTAAGAAAACCTTCTTCCTCCGCTAGGGAGAATGTCGCTCCCCATAACGAGGAAGAGTTGCATTCTAATCCTCCGGGCGAGCAAACTGGAGTTTCTGAATTTGTTCCTGTTGAAGATACCTTTAAGGTACAAATTCTTTCCGATACAGATGTCGCTGCCCGAGCCAAGAAAGGCAAAGGTACTGCTCCTCAAATTTCTGAACCAATTGAGGACCTAGCTTGTGCTTATACGGTGGATACTTTCCCCGAGGTTGTGAACAACTATGCCAAATATTTCCCGGAGGGTTCTGAGATAGTTCTTCCTTCTCCTTCTGATAGGGTTACATCACCACCGGAAGGATGTCGAGCCTTTTACACGGCCCATTTTAATAGTGGTCTGCGCCTTCCGTTGCCTCCCCTCTTTCCTTGACACAATTAGTTCCTAATTATGTGGCCTTCGTAGTTTGTTTTTCTGTCCTAATGATCGCGAAAGGGTTCAAACCATCCTTTCGTAACTTTACACAACTTTTTCGGTTCAATATTTCCAGTTCCTCCAATCGCGGATATTTCTTTGCTAGTCAGAGGCCTAGTCGAGCGATCTTCGATTCCCCAGTTTCTAGCAACCCTTCTTGGAAATCTCATTTCTTCTTTGTTCGTCCCCCATCTCGTCTTCGTTTGGCGGATGGTTCGACCATGCCCTTCTCGTGGGATCATGGCTCCAATTGGGTTCACGGAGGTCGCCTGCCGACTGGTGAACTCATTCCTGATGATGCTCAGTTTATCGGTGAAATCCCCGCTATGCGTGCCAACAAATATCAGAGTGCTTTTCCGATTGGGGAAGCTTTCCTTCGTAAAGCGGGATTGAGCGCTCATAATTTTCCAATCAGTTCATCATCTGAATCACTTGGTAAGCATTACACTTTAGCTTAGTGTTGTGATGATACCTTCTATACAGAGAAACTAACTTTCATCTTGTTTCTTTTTCAGCTCATATGGTAGAAAATTCCCGACATTCTTCAAAGGGAAAAATGGTGTTGTCCAAATCCTCCAAATCTATAGAGAACGTCCCTATCGAGCAGAGAGCGTCTCGGAAGAGAAAGTTGGAGTTGAGTCATGAGTCCGAGGAGAACGGAGAGGATTCTCCAGATTCTTCCCAAGAGTCCCCTATTCGTCAGGGGACTGGATCTGGTTATCCCCCCATTCAGCTTAGAACGTCCTTGGGAATTCGTGGATGTCGCAGCTGGTCGATGCCTCATTCTAATGATAATCCGATGGAGAGAAAAAGGAGCTACTATGGTCGTTCTGGTAACGATCTTTCTTCACTCGGCGACAATCATCCAAAACCTACTTTGGTCGAAATGATCGAAGATCATTTAGAGGGAAAGAGAGCCGCTGGCTACTCCGAGAATGATTCACTTGTTCATGACGATAGCGAGAATGCGGTTGATAAGGCAACTCGTGTACTTTTGTCCGGCGTTTTTACTCGGATTCTGAATAAGCTTCTTCGGAAGGACCCTCTGGAGAAATTTCAGCGAGCTTCTCTTTATGCTGAAAAGGTAACCTCCTTTTAAGTTTGCTTTATAGGATATTTTCCTTCGAAGATATTTTAGCTTGCCAACTTATTTCTTGTTTTACCCCTTTACTTTTTCAGACCAAGACTTGTTTAGCCTCATACGCCTATGAAAATGCTCTCTGGAAACAACAATGTGAGTTTCTGGATGAGAAATACAAAGCTTTACTTCATAAGTCCTCTGGTTCAGAGGTAGGCCCATCAACGTCTTCTTCCGTTCCGGTCGTAGAGACTAGGGCTACGGGGACCGAAGACCAGGAGATTATAAACAGGATTCTGGAGATTTCCCGTGCTCAAGAGCAAGCCAACCAAATGGCTAAAAAGTTAGAGGAGTTCCAATTTCAGAGTACTGCTCGGATTAGCGAGTTGGAATCTCAAGTATCAAGTCTCCAAGCCTCTTTAGAGGAGTTTGAGGAGGGCGTTCCTCTTAGTGGACTTAGGGATCGATATGGTAGGTATCCTGATGAAAGAGTGATTCGCGAATTCCTTAACTCTCCTATCCATACGGCATTGGTATATCAGATGGTCGGTCCTCTCCTAGAGAGTACTTTCAAGAAGGCTGTTCATCAGTTGGTCGCTTTTGAAATGATAGAGGATCGTCGAAAGGAATATTTTAAGGCGGCACATATTCGGTTGAACCGCTATGGCAAGGTATACTCTCCTTCCGAGCTTCCAGACGTCGTATATCAAAATTTTCCTTTGGCTTACCTCGTCAAAGAGTTCGGAAACCCATTGCCGATTCCTCCTTCTGATGTTAATGATGAGCTTGATGACAGTTTTATCGATCCAGAGGAAGAGGAAGAGGTTATTGAACCAGCAAAAGGAGAAGACGTCGCTGGCGAACAGATGATTCCGGAGGGCGATCAGGCTATATGATATATTGATTCATGGAAATATCTTTGTAACCATTTATTGTAGGTCTAAATGTAATTTTACACTTTTACTCCCTTTGTACGCTAAACGTTTCAAATTCTGATAGTCACGTCTTTTCATCTTCGCCGTAATAATTCAGACAAGTTATTAACTTCGTCGTAATCATTATGCGTGTGTGTTTTCAAATTCTAGTGTTTATTCCAAGGTTAGTTTTTCTGTTTCGCGCCCTTTCCTTGGGTCTATCGCGTCTTTTCGTATAGTATAAATATAAAAGGTAAAAATTTGTCTTGCTATTTACCGCTTTGCTTATCTCTCAACAGAATACTCCTTTTTTATTTGGTCGATAAGCTTTCTCGATATTTTAAATTTACTTCTTGAATTCCGATCATGACTAATCTTTTCGGTAATACATCAAAGCGTCCTTCGCGAGAGAACATTAGAAATCCCAGACTGAAGAAGTCTCGAACAGAAGGACCCTCGATGGAACCTCCTCGTTCATCTTCTGTTAGTAGGTCGGTGACCGATTCCCTTGTCGTCCACTCCGAACCTTTTCCTGTAGTTAATTCATCGTTTGCTGAACCCACTTTTCCTTCTTCCGCTGAAGTTGGAAATATGCCTTCCCCTGGTCGGGTGGCTTTTGGCGATATGTCCAACGAGGAGCAAGCTTATAATATCCCTGTTACTTCAGGTGTTTCTTCCTTTGTGCATGGCTTTCACGGAGAGGTTCCTAACAGCTCCGTTTCTTGCTCTCTTTCTTTCGCCCCGCTTGCGATCGGACCCTTAAGGGGAGATGTAGCGGGGGCAGTTGGTGAAGATTCTTTTTTGGATTCGTCTATGACACAATCTGTGTCACGTGATTTTTTTGATTTTTTGTTTCATGATACAACTATTGTTAATGCCTCCTTTGAATCTGGCGGACCTTCTGGAGGTCGAACTGAGTCAAGGCCTGGTCGCCGAACCGTTATATCTGCTTCGGGTAAAGAAACCTCGGTTAGCCCCAACGAGAGAGAATCCCCTCGTTTGTTAGATGATCGTTGTATCCTTGATCAGGTTAAGGATATCTTGCGGTCAGCGACTCCCCGCCCTGACAATGTCCCTCTCCTTAGTGAACTACCGGGCTCTGTTGAGCCCGATGCTTTGTCTTGGGATCTGGGTTTGAGCACTATTTTGCCCGGTGAGTTGAGGAAGCTTGAGAGTACTTCCAATGTACGCCTTGTTCAGTCGCTAGTGAAGTTGTGCGAGCAGGTAGACCTATTTTTCATTATTTTTTCTGCTTTCATTTTGATTGCCTTGTTACGTAAGGACTGTTTTCTTTTTCCAGGCTAAGTACTTTGCACTCCAGCTGGGTGTGCAAAATGACGATCCGTGGATAAGCAGAGATGCTTATCAACGTCGTTTGGAATCAGAGTCGGCCAAGGTCAGAGGGCAGAGTCTACAACTGCAGCTTGCCAATGATGATCTGCAAAAGTTGCAAGAAGAAAAGTCTATTTGGGAGAAAGAGAAAAGTGACTTGGTTCAAGCTGCTGCTCTAGCAGAGGAGTCTCGACGGAGGTCCTACGAGGAAGGTTATGATGTCGGCTATCTCAAGCGTCAGGAGGAGTTGATGGCGTTTGCTGGTAACTTGACTCCTCGGAAGATTGTTTCTGCTAGTCGGCCCGTTAACAGCTCTTCTCAGTGATTTGTTCGACCTGGCAGGCCTTGGACTGTTTCTTTTTTTTTTTTTTTTTTTTTTTAGTGCCCAACTTTTTTGTGTAGTTGCTTGGGCTGAATTTTTTGTATTGGGAGAACGATTCAATTTAAAAACCATGGTCTCTTGCAGGGAAATCCTTGCCTTGATCAAATTTACTCCGTAGATATATTTTGTTATGCACATTTTGCTATTATGCATAAATATTACATCATGAAATAATCAGCGTAGATTAGCATACTTATCTGATATTGATCTTCGCGGAGAGTATTCATAATAGAGAAAAAAGGTAGCTTAATCTTGCTCAGTCAGCGTTTAAGTAACTGAATGATATAATGTTTGTTCTGCAAATCAAACTTTTTTGATGATCAACCCAGTATGGTCCCTTCGGTCATATCCAGTCACATTAGACGTTAAAATGTAGACAGTAGGCAACTCGTATCGATAATCGATTGAATAACTGTTGAGGAACGCTCAACATTTTGGTCGATGTTTAATCCATGCCTTGTAATTTTGTCTTTTTGTCATGTATATATTATATAAGGAGGCTGTTATTCCCTCTTATGCTTTCCTTTCATAAGACTAATTTTGAAGAGAAGATATCCCTCTAGGTATCTTCCTAACATTTATGTTTCTCTGTACTGGTTGTGAGTTACATGTTCCTCAAACAGAACAACCAGTGTATCATTATATCATTTCTTTGATATGGGAGGAATTGGAAAACTTAGAATTATTAGCCAGATCTGGCCTGATAAGACCTCCTTCAGCAATTCTTTGGAAAATTAGGCAGTGACGACCTTGCAGTCTAGCATGGTGGTATTAATTGTCCCAGTAACAACGTCAGATTTCTTGGACCCCAATGGAGTTCTTGTATGGCTAAGTTAATGGCTCTCCACATGACGTATAAGTCAGTGACGACCCTCGTATGGTGGAGGGTTTGGTCTTTTATCTCTAGGCGAGCAAGTATCCTTTTTACAACGATTTTAAACTTGTATGCCTTCGTTGTGGATCCTAGGTTTTCAGGCGATCGACTATCATATATGAGTGTGCAGACCTTTCTGGTCCGGAGCTCCTTTAGGTCTGCTTGGATTATTTCGCTGATCGCTTCGATCTACGACTTCTTTTGTTATCGATTGGTTGAGTCGATCAGATAGTGCCGTTCCAACTTACTTGCATTAATTATAGGAAGTCAGATGGTCGCACTCCGTCCCTTGATCAAATACTTTTTCAGCCGTTGGATTGCTTAGGTCTATCCCTATAAATAGGGAAGTGATTTGCATACTTCATTTGCAATTCTCAAAAATGACGGAGATCTCAGTTTCCTTAAATTTTATTTTACCTTCTGATCCCATAATATTCAAAAAGTCACATTATCGTGATTCATATCATAATAACTTAATTTTCTTCTGCCTTGTACTGACGGGTCCCATGGAAGCCCTACCTTGTACTAACGGGTCCCATGAGGCCTCAATCTTTGTCTTCACAGATTTGAGGTCCGTGGTTTCTGTTTGCACATGGAGGGTTTATATTTGCCAGTCACCCACGCTCTTCGATGTTACCTCCGGATTGATAGACTTCCGGGGTGTGCTGGTAAAAGATTTTTCTTCTGCGACGGTCCTGAAGAGATGCTGCTTTAGGATAAAATTCAACCCATTCATACCAGCAGTATCTCCTTCTGGGCGAGTGGTCGTTACCGTGCATCTGGCTGGTAATGATCATTTCGTCTGGAAGAACATTTGATCTTCTGATCCTGACCATCGAACCAAAGAAGTCGACCATCCTGAGCAGCATGCTTCTTAGGTGGTCTATCATAATCGTCGAGGTACTAGGGAGGAGATTGATGTTTCCGTGGACATTGTCGTGAAGATCCCAGATCTATAGAATAGGATCGTTTAATCTAAACAGTTGTAACGATGTGTAAATCGTATGTAGACCTTTGTAATATGATCGAAGCTATTTGTATGTGATTTGTTATACGTTCACAGATGAATAAAACTTTATTTTATTCCTTGCATTCCGCTTGTCATTTGTATTGTTTCAGTCTTGTTTATGAGGAGCATTTATCGAGCAAATTCATTTGCACTCTACTCATTTCCAAGATATATGTGTGTTTATCAATTCTTATTGATCGTTAAAACAGATCGAGGAGTGTTTATTGAGCGGATCAATTTATACTCAACTCTTTTTACTTAGACTTAGGTTCTTATACCATAAGCCTTATTAATCGTTAAAAAATAATCGTGGAGTTTTTATTGAGCGGATCAATGTATACTCAACTCTTTTTGTTTAGACTTAGGTTTTTATACCAAAAGCCTTATAGTCGTTAAGAATAGATCAATGAGTGTTTATTGAGCGGATCAATGTATACTTATTTCTTTTTATTTATTTAGACTTAGGTTTTTATACCAAAAAGCCTTTTTGATCGTTAAAAAAAAAGATCGAGGAATGTTTATTGAGCGGATCAATGTATACTCAACTCATTTTGTTTAGACTTAGGTTTTTATACCCAAAGCCTTATAGTCGTTAAGCATAGATCAATGAGTGTTTATTGAGCGGATCAATATATACTCATCTTTTTTTATTTATTTAGACTTAGGTTTTTATACCAAAAGTCTTTTTGATCGTTAAAAAACATATCGAGGAGTGTTTATTGAGCGGATCAATGTATACTCAACTCATTTTGTTTAGACTTAGGTTTTTATACCAAAAGTCTATTAATCGTTGAAAACAGATCGAGGAGTGTTTATTGAGCGGATCAATGTATACTCAACTCTTTTTGTCTAGACTTAGGTTTTTATACCAAAAGCCTTTTAATCGTTGAAAACAGATCGAGGAGTGTTTATTGAACGGATCAATGTATACTCAACTCTTTTTGTCTAGACTTAGGTTTTTATACCAAAAGCCTTTTTGATCGTTGAAGAATAATCGAGGAGTTTTTATTGAGCGGATCAATGTATACTCGACTCTTTTTGTCTAGACTTAGGTTTTTATACCAAAAGCCTTTTTGATCGTTGAAGAATAATCGAGGAGTTTTTATTGAGCGGATCAATGTATACTCGACTCGTTGTTTATTTAGACTTAGGTTTTAATACCAAAAGCCTTTTTGATCGTTGAGGAATAATCGAGGAGTTTTTATTGAGTGGATCAATGTATACTCGACTCGTTGTTTATTTAGACTTAGGTTTTAATACCAAAAGCCTTTTTGATCGTTGAAGAATAATCGAGGAGTTTTTATTGAGCGGATCAATGTATACTCGACTCGTTGTTTATTTAGACTTAGGTTTTAATACCAAAAGTCTTTTAATCGCTATAATAGATCGAGGAGCGTTTATTGAGCGGATCAATGTATACTCGACTCGTTTGTATGGTTGGATCGAGGAGTGTTTATTGAGCGGATCAATGTATACTCGACTCGTTTGTATGGTTGGATCGAGGAGTGTTTATTGAGAGGATCAATGTATTCTTAACTCCTTGTGTCTTGATCTCAACCAATATGATAGTAGAATTCCAAGGAGTGTTTACCGAAACAATCGATTTATACTCAATCTTGATTTAATATTTAAAGTTGCTAAAATCTTTAATAATTGAACTGTAGGCTAAGGCCTTTATTACAAAGATTAAAACTTAATAAAATAAAGCAGCATAATCTACTAAAATTTATTTACCATAGTATTTTCTAAGGTTGACTGCATTCCAGGTTCTTGGTAAGGCTGTTCCGTCCAAGTGTGCAATTTTGTATGAACCTTTCTTTCCTACTCCAATGACTATGTAAGGTCCATCCCAATTTTGTTGTAATTTTCCCACATGCTTGGATACTTCTACCTTTTTCAAGACCAGGTCCCCTTCTTTGAAGGTTCGAATGCGTACCTTTTGATTATATGCCTTTTCCATATTCGCTTTAGTGACTTGCAATCGTACAGCGGCTTTTTCTCTTAAAGCTTCTGTTAAATCAATATCATTTTCTCTTGTCTTTTCATTTTCCTGATCGTCATACATTTCAATTCTTGGTGTTGGAATTAGAGTTTCGATCGGAATGACAGCTTCGGAGCCATATACTAGGCTAAATGGGGTTTCCCCGGTTGAGGTCCTGACAGTGGTTCGATTAGCCCAAAGTACTCCCGGGAGTTCATCAAGCCATTTTCCTTTGGCTGCCCCTAATATTTTTTCCAAGGATTTTATTATTTCTCGGTTTGCTACCTCGGTCTGTCCGTTCGCTCTAGGATGCCCGACCGAAGTGAAATTTTGCTGAATCCCTAGTTTCGAACACCATTCTATTACCTGTTTTCCCGCAAATTGGGTTTCATTATCAGAGATTAGAATTCTCGGGATGCCAATTCGACATACTATGAATTTCCAGAGGAAGTTGATCACTTGGAACTGAGTTATCCGTGCAAGGGCGATGCATTCTATCCATTTGCTGAAGTATTCAACAGCAACCAGAACGTATGCTTTCTTGGATCTAGCTGTGGGCAAAGGTCCTACAATGTCCATTCCCCATTGATCGAACGACCAACATACTGGAATCGGGTGTATGTTTTCGGCTGGTTGATGACATATATTAGCATAGACTTGGCAATGATGGCATTTTTGGACATACTGTATGGCATCATTGTTTAGGGTAGGCCAATAATAACCTGTTCGAAGGCATTTTAAAACCAACGCCCTCGCTCCGCTGTGATTCCCTGCTTCTCCTTCGTGTATTTCTTGGAGTATATCATCGGTTTGAGATTCGGAGATGCATCTTAGAAGAATTCCTGATACCGATCTTTGGTAAAGTTTTTCTTCTATCAACGTATATTTTGGAGCACGATATTTTATTTTACGAGCTTCGTTTTGGTCGAGCGGCAGTTTTCCTTCTCGAAGGTACTCTATCATCAGAGTCATCCAATTTGCTTCGGCCTCTTTGATTTCCATTACCTGAGTGATCGGTGTTTCATCGATATCGATTGCTGGTGTATTAGACATTAGCCAAGTGATTACTCTTTAGTCTTTCCGTCGTTGGACGCTGTAAATCTAGAGAGTTGATCGGCCCATTTATTTTCCGATCTTGGAATGTTTTGTATGCCAAATTCCTCGAATTTTTCAGCCAGTTGTCTCACTTTGGCCAGATATTTGACCATGTTAAATTCCTTTGCCTCATATAGGCCTTCTATTTATCTTTGTACTAACTCTGAATCGGTTAATACTTTAAGATTCTTTATGTCTGCTTTGATTGCCATTTCCATTCCTGCGATCAATGCTTCATACTCTGCTTCGTTGTTTGTTACGATGAAGTCTAATGTTATCGCGTAATTGATATCCTCCTTATTTGGCCCGGTAAATTAATTCCAGCACCTCCTCCTTCTCGGCAAGAAGCGCCGTCGACGTGCATTAACCAGGTTTGCTTTTCTAGGATCATGATATCATGTGCATGGCTGGTTGATTCAGGATTTTCAACTTCCTGGCTCGGAGTCTCTAATAGAAAATCGGCTAGGACTTGTGCTTTGATTGCAATTCTCGGTTTGTACTCGATGTCGAACTGACCGAGTTCGATCGCCCATTTGATCAATCTTCCAGAGGCTTCTGGCTTTGCTAAGACCTGTCTTAATGGTTGATTGGTTAATACCACAACTCTATAGGTCAGAAAATAGGGTCTGAGTTTTCTTGCTGCCACTACCAAGGCTAAGGCGAATTTCTCTATTTCCAGGTAGTTTTTCTCGGCCCCTTGCAATAGTTTGCTTAAGTAATAAACAGGCTTATGTTCTGAGCCATCCACTTTAACAAGTACCAAACTAACGGCCACTTCTGAGATCGATATGTATAAATATAACGGTTCCCCTTCGGTCGGTTTGGCCAAAAGTGGGGGCGTCGTTAGGTATTCTTTTAATCGTTCAAAGGCCTGGTCGCATTCATCAGTCCAGACAAAGTTTTTGGCTTTTCGAAGCGTTTGGAAGAACGGCAAGCTTCTGTCGGCTGACTTGGATATGAATCTGTTTAACGCCACGACTTTGCCTACCAAGCTCTGTACTTGGGAGATCGTTTTTGGAGGCTTCATTTCAGTTATAGCCCGAATTTTTTCTGGGTTGGCCTCAATTCCACGTTGATGTACCAGATATCCTAAAAACTTTCCGGATTTAACGCCGAAAGTGCACTTGGCAGGGTTTAACTTCATTCGATACTTTCTCAATATTTGGAAGCATCGACCGAGGTGTTTTACGTGATCAGCTTCATTCATGCTTTTGACCAACATATCATCCACGTATACTTCCATTATTTCTCCAATTAATTCTTTGAACATCAGGTTAACTAACATTTGCTAGGTGGCCCCGGCATTCCTCAAACCGAACGACATCACTATAAAGCAATATACTCCTTGCTTGGTTACAAACGCAGTTTTCTCTTGGTCCCGCTCGTCCATGTATATTTGATAGAAACCTTGGAAAGCATCCATCATGCTGAAAATTGCAAAACCGGTGGTGGAGTCGACTAATAGGTCGATCCTTGGGAGAGGATATGGATCTCATGGGCACAATTTGTTAAGGTCAGTGAAATCGTTGCACATCCTCCATTTGTTATCCTTTCTGTCTCCCTTTGCTACTAGCACGACATTACATAGCCATTCCGAGAAGTGTATTTCTCGAATTTGTTTTGCTTTGAGCAGCCTTTCTACTTCGTCTTTAATGATTTTATCTTTTACTGGCCCATGATTTCTCTTCTTTTGCCTGGCAGCTTTTGTTGGGATATGCCTTGATTGTCAATACAACAGAGTGCGGAAATTAAAAATTTTCAAGGCACACCCACAGATCCCATAATAAAATCTCCAAGTTATATATACGAAAGACACAAAACAAAGCACAGAAATAATCTAATAAAGGGGGTTTTCGATTTTTACCTCACCACAGGCAAGGTGGTGGAAACCTCCAACTCTGATTCTGAACTCTGATTAAGGTTCTGGTTCACTGGAGTGATCCAAGTGTCTCACCTCCAGAGAAAAAGTCCACACCAACTGGATTATGATGACACCTCTTAGTCTTAGGCTCAGAACTAGATCTAAGAGGCTTGTTGATGAAGGATTGTGCAGATCTATTTGACAGATCAAAATTCTGCACAAAAGGAATAAGGGAGATGATTTGCGGCGGCGGCGCTAGGGCATTCACGGCGGCGGTGCGGCGGTTTTATGGCAGCACGGCGGCGGCGCTAGAGCTTGGGCGGCGCAAGGGGAGGGGCGGATTTCCTAGGGCAGAGGAGACTAAGGTTTTTGCTTAGGTGTTGGTTCTCTGAGTTCTGTCAGAACTCTATTTATAAGCACTCCTCAAGTCCTAGGGTTGCAAGATTCCTAATGGGCTTAGGAGTCTATCTCTTGCAAGCCCACCTTAATTTAATTAATTACTTAATTAAATATTCAGCCCATATTAATTAATTACTTAATTAATATTTAGTTTAATTAATCAATTGTCATTTAAATCAATTAAATCAATTAATTAATTTATCTCCCACTTGAATTAACACTTTAATTCACTTAATTGATTTAATTACTTTTAAATCAATTAATTCCTTTTATATTCCTACAGAACAGTCACCGTCCAATTGTATTGTGTGTGACCCTCTGGGTTCACCATCAATTGGCAGCAGGCTCACGAAACCTCGTGATTTAATTTATGAACAATAAATTGCTCCGATCAATTAAACTACTTTTAATTGACCACTCCTAGAATCAGTTCCTCTACTAACTCAGGAGTACCCACACTTCATGGTCGATGTCTAGCCACAAGCCCATGAAGCCCAACATCAGGTGAATTGATATTTAGTGAACCTCACCTCATATAATTACCATGTACATACGGTCCTTCTGTTGACCAATTTCCCGATCAAGACTTATGGTGTGTGAATTGATCGGCACCTCTAAATTTGTCTCGATAACTATACTTTCTAATTCAGGATAATATTCCAGTGTGACTGCCTAATTTGGAAACCCCTTTCCAAATCCGTCACCGACTACGGCCGTAGATTCATTGGAAACATTATCTAAGAATCGTATAGGAAATATTCTCATCCATTACGATGAGCCAACAGATTCCATCTTGGTACTAACCACTCGCGTACATGTCCATACGCACCCAACCTAGGCATTTTTATGACCAAGCTAAGTGGCCTATACCTAGATCTAAGTACGCACTTTCATGCACCGAATTCGCCCTAGCACCTCAAGTCATAGGACTAAATCGTACACTATTATAATCCTTTGAGAAACATCCCATCACCGATATGCGTCATGCGCTTCCACAATGGGTTTCTCTGTTCGGGTCGTTCGATGCATTCGATCCTCCATCGAATCACCTAGTCATATGCACTGGCCTCAAATTCCTTGTTCATGAAACTACAACAAATTCACTCCGTGTGAATCATGCATAATCGTACAAGTCTTGACGATTCACTCGATACCCCGTCTCGATATGAATCTATGACTTGGAACATTTTCGAGATCACGACCTTTGAGACTGTTTCATGATAAGTGCACTCAGTACTGAAGTGTATAGTCCCATAGTCATGAGTGATCTCAGGGTTTCAACCAATCGCTTAAATGTATTCGCGAGAGATGAAGTTTGGCCATTGTTTATCCTTATACATATATAAATAAACGTGCGTATTAAGTCATTTATACTAAAGAAAGATAATGATAGTTTCACTACAAGCTAAATATATTGGCTTGCAGGGCACTATTCCATCAATCTCCCACTTGCCCTAAAGCCAATCACAAACGTTTCTAGGACCTATCTTTCTAGAGATGTTCTTCGAACTCATTTCATGATATAGCCTCTTTTAGTGGATCCGCTAAGTTGTCTTCCGAGTAGACGCGATCCATTACGCGCGTTAACTCTACCAATGAATTTTCTAATCAATTGGTACTTTTCTTTCAATTATGTTTAGATTTCTGGTAAGATCTCGAATGCTTTGATTTGACAATAGCTCCAATGTTATCATAGAAGATAACCATGAGCTTCGCAATGCTAGGCACTACATCCAACCATAGGATGAAGTTTTATATCTAAACACTTTCTTAAGCCGCATTTAATGCTACATTTAATGCTGCAATATATCTTGCTTCAGTGGTTTGTATGGTTACGGTGATTTGCTTGGAACCCTTTCAAATTTACCGTTACCCCATTAAGGCAAGACATGCATCCAAAAATGGATATATCTAATTCATCCACATCAGACTGAAAATTCGAATCAGTGAATCCTTCGAGTTTTAATTCTCCACTACCACCGTGGACCAAGAACAAATCCTTAGTCTTTGTCAAGAGTTTAAGGATATCTTTTACGGTGGTCCAGTACTTCTTCACTGGAGTTTGACTAGCAACTGCTCGCGACACTTGAGCATGTTCTACGTCTGGTCTAGTACATAGTAAAGCATGCCACATGCAACCTTTTGTTTGAAACATAAGGTATTTGAGACATCCTCCTTTGTTCTCATTTGATGTAGGGCACATCAATTTTGGATCAAGGCATACGGGTCTCACTGGAAGCAATCCTTTCTTGGATTCTTCATACTGAATATTTCCAGTATTGATTCTATGTACTTAGATTTAGAGAGTGTCAGCATCCTTTTCTGATCTATTCTATAGATACGTATCCCAATACGCAAGATGCTTCTCCTAAATCTTTCATGGAGAATTGCATGGACAATCATGCTTTCGTCTGTGCTAATATTCTGATATCATCCCTGATAACCAGAACATTATCGACATATAAAATATGAGCTTCATCGAGCTCCCACTAATCCTTTTGTACACTCATGTTTCATACTCGTTTTGATGAAGTCAAATGTCTTGATTATCTCATCAGAACAAATGTGAATCTAAATGGATTCAGACATTGCTAATGGGAAAAAGGTTTCATCAAAGTCTGTTCCAGATCATTGTGAATAGCCTTTTTACCACTAGTCAATTCTTAGAGGCAACACCTCTCCATTCATTCCAAGTTTGAAGATCCATTTATAACTTATAACCAACTTATAGGGATAAATCCCTTAGGTGGATCAATCAAGGTTATACCTTGTTGGAATGGATGGGATCCATTTTGGTTTGCATGGCTTCGAGCCATGTACCCAAGTCTATGTCTGACATCGCTTCTTGATAGGTCTTTGGATCACTTTCCACATCCTCGTATTCGTGAATGAAACCAAATCGCTCTGGCTCCTTACGAATTCGATCAGACATTCGAAGAGTAGGTGTACAAGTAGATTTAGTAAATTCTGGATTAACTCCCACTGTTTGCGGGGATGGGTCCAAATCTTGGACTTCATCAAGTTCCATGACGTTTCCATTTCCTTTGACGAGAAATTCATCAACAGAGGAATGGGTATCTAGGAGAAACGATTGTTTCTCATTGTCGTGGAACAGGTATCCAATGGATTTCGTTGGATACCCCACAATTATATACAAATTGGATCTACTAGCCAATTTATCTCCTTTCTCGTTTCTACCATTGGCAGGAGATCTCCATGCTCAGAGGTAAGAGCACAAAGGTATTTTGCCATACCTTTCTTGGTAAAGCTTTGTAGGCACGAACTTTGAAGGTACTTTGCTTAGTATCTTCGATGCAGTCAGGAGCACTAACCTCTAGAATGCATAAAGAAGCTTTCACAAAACTCAATATGGATCAAACAATGCATAACAATGTTAGATTCCATCTCTTTAGACACTTCAATAAGTTGAGGCGTCTTAAGAGGAGTTTGTTGTATGAGAATCTCATTCTCATTAAGATAATTGAGGAATCCTTGACAAGTATTTGCTATCTCAACTAGATCGAATGGTCGCATTACTTTGTCTTTGTTGATTCTCTACTTCGCATCGAAATACCTTGAAAGGTTTTTCGGATTTGTATCTCACTAGATTCATTTTCCACTAACGACCAGGGTCTTTAGTAAAAAGGTACGAAGTATGAGTAATCTCCTCTCACAGTAACCTTTAGTGATCCATACTCATGGATTAAATCCAGATTTTATTTGGTTCGCTCTTGATTCCCTGTGACGGGAGATCTGGTCATCTCTCCTTTGAGACATGATTCGCAGGTTGGAAGTTCATCCAAGTTCTATTTTTCAAGAAGCTTAGGTGAAACCAACTTTTGAATCCTACTCTTGGAGATGTTTCCAAGTCTAGCGTACCAAAGTTATGGATTATTATCTTTGTATTAATTTGAACTTCACACATTAATTCAATAAAATTGAGTTAATGGTTTAGTTCAATTAATTTGCTTCCTTTCAATTAACTTCTTTAATTGAATCCTTTTCCTTTTCAATTAACCCTTTAATTGAAACGTTGCTTAATTAATTAGATCATCTAATCAATTAAACACATTAGTGCCTTTCTTAGATGCAGTGGGATAATTCGACTTATAGACTACTTGCGTTCTTTTGACTACCTTTATGGTCGAATTAGAAGAGAATAAATTCCTCTTTATTTTACTCTTCTTTGACTTTGCAGTCCATGAAGTGTAAACGATCATGACAGGTCTATCCTATTTGCCTTTAACCAATTCTTTGGTTGATTCATGAAATGTGATCAACTTATCAAATAAGATCAGTTTGTTTCAAGAGTCATTTGAATGAGCGGGAGGAGAATTTAGGAGGAATTTAATGTTAAGATCACTTGCAGGCTTACGTTTAATCGATCCAATTTTTTTAGCTAGATTGATAAAACAAAGACAGTGATTCTTGACACTAGTTCCTTTATTATTCTCGAGTTTTGAAACAATTCCTTAGAAGTCTCGAATCATATTGATTCAAAACTACTCCTCAAAACAAGCCTTTTGAGGTGGAGGTTTGTTTCAGAAGATAGGTCCTCAAAACGGGCCTTTTGAGGTGGAAGCTTCAGACATGCTCCTCATGTTGCTTCCATAGCTCTTTCAATCTTGATGCTTATTTTAGGAAACGATCATTTAAGATTCCCATACTCTATAGGTGATTCGTTTCACTTTTGAGATTCATCTATATATGAGAAACGATCATTAATATTCCCATATTCTACGGGTGATTCGTTTCTTATATTTTGACTTATCTCATAAGCGCATAAGGCATATGATTGTCATTTAAGAACATCATTCCACTTTTGGAATTCAGGACAATTCTCAAGTTTCTTGCCTAGTCGATATTTTAATCCAGCTATTTTATTAGTCGAGGATAAATAGTAAAATGGAAAATTACTGATATCTCAGTATCTAATTTAAAGAGAAGACAAACATTCAGTGGATTAGTTAATGAATAATACTTATAATCTACGAAGGTTGGACTTTCTATCGTAGAAGTTCTCCCACCATTTTATCGAAACAATTACCCCTTCAATTGTTCGGGAAATTCTATTTCCTAGTAGGTCTTGACGTCCCAGCGGCAATTAATTGCACCCACGACTCGTGGCCATACAACCAATTCCCTAGGTAGGCATACTTATTGCCAATTGTGTTACTCCACAACCTTCAAGCTATTTTGCCTCGATTTTCGCACCTATCTAGCACTGCTACATCATAGATGTTACTCCTCGTTTAAGTCTGACCCAGTCAATCTTGATGAGCAACAGGCCCGGTCATGAAATCCCCGTAACTAGTTATCGGTCGATTTTCACATCCCGACAAGTTCCCACCCTTGTCTTGTTTAGTTAAAAACAAGAATCGAGGAATTTCGTGTATTGTCCCTTTCTTCGACTCGGGTGCCAGACTCTGGATCACCTCTATCGATAAGTAGACAACATACACTAGTCCCTATTGATGGAAGGCTTGGATCTATAAAACTTCATTTTATAGTTTACCCAATATGACTTAATATTTTATTTCGAGAGGGGTATTTCTGGTTTGAAAGTTATACTAACTCTCCTCGAGATCTCACCGATTCAGTTATGCTTTATCTTTTATTACGATCTAGATTCTAGCGGGTAGCCAAATATAAATCGACAAATAAATAAAAGACATACAAGCCTAGCATGCATACTACCACAATATGTTTTCGATCGGGAGCCTCCTATGCGGGCCATCATCGAGCCAATGATGTTGGCCCAATTGGTCAATCTAAAGGTTTCTCAAACGGGTCCTATGCTATTACACAATGTACCATGCATTCATGGCCTTCTTATCTTCTTGGGCTCCCACCTTGCTTGTAAACAGGCATCCATCCTAAACTAGGAAAGCAGTAAAGCCCTAGTCTATTACAAAGGCTCAAAGTGGCCCAAAAAACAATAATAGGCTCGCAGGCCCAATGGAAAAACAAGCAATAAATTAAACCAATCACATCTACCCTAGGGTCAAGGCTCGTCTCGATTGAAAACCACGTAAACAGTTCACGTAGAGCAAGAAACATGTAAACGACATTTTACTTTCTCCTTTCTTTAATTTTAAAACATCCTTTTAAAACTAACTTCCATTGATTCTTACTTTTAGTCACTACTAATTATGACAAAATAAACTTTCGGGTAAACAAAATAAACTTTCCTGCTGAAAATCAGATTCTGTTTTTCAACTTTTAAAAATTGCATTTTCGGCCCCTCAATTTTCGAAAATTGCACTTTGACCCCAAAAACTTTTAAAAGGTTACAAAAACACCCAAAGCAGTTTCGGCCAGCATTCCAGAAAATAAATTTTGAATTCTGAAAATTTTCGATTTTTTCAAACAGATCCTTGAAGTTTCGGTAATTGCAAAACAGTCCCTAAACTTTCGGAAATTACAAAATGACCCAAAAAGCGTGCGACCAGTTTGCGAAAACAGTCCAGCATTTTTGAAATTTCCAGATTCTAAAATTTCGAATTTTTTTTAGCCCTTTAAAAACCTAATTTGCGATTTTGCCCAAAGAGTCCTGAAGTTTTCAAAAACTATGAAAACGCTATAGATCTGAAAAACAGTTTTACCCAATTGTAGATCTAGTCATAACAAGTAAGAATCAATCGACAGAACATAATTATCATGCGTTTTAATATACATAATTAAACATATAATATAAACACATATTATGTTCAAGCCTTTCGTATAATAATCATGGAGTTGGCTCTGATACCACTGTTGGGATATGCCTTGATTGTCAATACAACAGAGTGCGGAAATTAAAAATTTTCAAGGCACACCCACAGATCCCATAATAAAATCTCCAAGTTATATATACGAAAGACACAAAACAAAGCACAGAAATAATCTAATAAAGGGGGTTTTCGATTTTTACCTCACCACAGGCAAGGTGGTGGAAACCTCCAACTCTGATTCTGAACTCTGATTAAGGTTCTGGTTCACTGGAGTGATCCAAGTGTCTCACCTCCAGAGAAAAAGTCCACACCAACTGGATTATGATGACACCTCTTAGTCTTAGGCTCAGAACTAGATCTAAGAGGCTTGTTGATGAAGGATTGTGCAGATCTATTTGACAGATCAAAATTCTGCACAAAAGGAATAAGGGAGATGATTTGCGGCGGCGGCGCTAGGGCATTCACGGCGGCGGTGCGGCGGTTTTATGGCAGCACGGCGGCGGCGCTAGAGCTTGGGCGGCGCAAGGGGAGGGGCGGATTTCCTAGGGCAGAGGAGACTAAGGTTTTTGCTTAGGTGTTGGTTCTCTGAGTTCTGTCAGAACTCTATTTATAAGCACTCCTCAAGTCCTAGGGTTGCAAGATTCCTAATGGGCTTAGGAGTCTATCTCTTGCAAGCCCACCTTAATTTAATTAATTACTTAATTAAATATTCAGCCCATATTAATTAATTACTTAATTAATATTTAGTTTAATTAATCAATTGTCATTTAAATCAATTAAATCAATTAATTAATTTATCTCCCACTTGAATTAACACTTTAATTCACTTAATTGATTTAATTACTTTTAAATCAATTAATTCCTTTTATATTCCTACAGAACAGTCACCGTCCAATTGTATTGTGTGTGACCCTCTGGGTTCACCATCAATTGGCAGCAGGCTCACGAAACCTCGTGATTTAATTTATGAACAATAAATTGCTCCGATCAATTAAACTACTTTTAATTGACCACTCCTAGAATCAGTTCCTCTACTAACTCAGGAGTACCCACACTTCATGGTCGATGTCTAGCCACAAGCCCATGAAGCCCAACATCAGGTGAATTGATATTTAGTGAACCTCACCTCATATAATTACCATGTACATACGGTCCTTCTGTTGACCAATTTCCCGATCAAGACTTAGGGTGTGTGAATTGATCGGCACCTCTAAATTTGTCTCGATAACTATACTTTCTAATTCAGGATAATATTCCAGTGTGACTGCCTAATTTGGAAACCCCTTTCCAAATCCGTCACCGACTACGGCCGTAGATTCATTGGAAACATTATCTAAGAATCGTATAGGAAATATTCTCATCCATTACGATGAGCCAACAGATTCCATCTTGGTACTAACCACTCGCGTACATGTCCATACGCACCCAACCTAGGCATTTTTATGACCAAGCTAAGTGGCCTATACCTAGATCTAAGTACGCTCTTTCATGCACCGAATTCGCCCTAGCACCTCAAGTCATAGGACTAAATCGTACACTATTATAATCCTTTGAGAAACATCCCATCACCGATATGCGTCATGCGCTTCCACAATGGGTTTCTCTGTTCGGGTCGTTCGATGCATTCGATCCTCCATCGAATCACCTAGTCATATGCACTGGCCTCAAATTCCTTGTTCATGAAACTACAACAAATTCACTCCGTGTGAATCATGCATAATCGTACAAGTCTTGACGATTCACTCGATACCCCGTCTCGATATGAATCTATGACTAGGAACATTTTCGAGATCACGACCTTTGAGACTGTTTCATGATAAGTGCACTCAGTACTGAAGTGTATAGTCCCATAGTCATGAGTGATCTCAGGGTTTCAACCAATCGCTTAAATGTATTCGCGAGAGATGAAGTTTGGCCATTGTTTATCCTTATACATATATAAATAAACGTGCGTATTAAGTCATTTATACTAAAGAAAGATAATGATAGTTTCACTACAAGCTAAATATATTGGCTTGCAGGGCACTATTCCATCAGGTTTTGCCAGAGGGTCGATTTTTAGTGAATGACTGATCACGCGAGGGTCAATCCCTTCAATGTCGTTCGCGCTCCAGGCGAAGATGTCCACATTATTTCTAAGGAAGTTGATCAACATTACTTCCCCTTCCTTGCTCAACTCCGTTCCTATTCTTGTTGTTTTCGATGAGTCCCCCTGTACTAGTATGACATCCTTATGTTCTGGTGGTTTTAAGGCTAAATCCATCGGCTCCTTTCCCTTTTTATCTATTCGGTCAGTACTTGGGATTTCAACCTCGTTTCTACTAACGTCGTCCTCGAGCTTCCTTTTGCTCGGGGTAATCGCTTTAGGGGGGCTCTTCAAAGTTAACGATGTGCTGTAGCAATCCCATGCCATACAATGGTCGTTCACTATTTCCCCGATACCGATGTCGGTCGAAAATTTAATTTTTTGATGGTAAGTTGAGACGACGGCTCGGAACAAGTTTAGGGCCGGTCGCCCTAAAATTGCATTGTAGGCGAACGGAGTTTCTACTACTAAAAATTTTACCAGCTTCACTGTTCGATATGGTTTCTTTCCGAGTGAAACACTCAAATTAATTGTTCCACATGGGACAATTTCGGATCCTCCGAATCCTACCAATGGAGTAGCTACTTTTTGGAATGTTATTTGCCCTAGGTTCATCTGGGTTAATACCTCTTTAGAGATAATATTTGCGGAGCTCCCATTGTCGATTAGGATTCTCTTGACGTTGTAATTTGCAATTTCTAGGGATACCACCATCGGGAAGTCGGGGCTATCCTCTTTTGTGTCCCAAACAAGGTTTTTGGGTACTTCCCCTTCGTTGAAACTAATTAGCTGGTGCGTCGTTGCTTTGTTTTCTAAGGTTCATATTTCTTTCGGGTATTTTAGGCTTCCGATTATGGATCTAGCAGTCCTTCGACGAGCATTACGACTATCTCCCCCTGCGGGTCCCCCTGAGATCGTGTGTATGGTACCGTTGACCTGATCATTATTCAGTTCTTGAAGGGGACCTTCATTAGGGGACTTTCTTCGTGAACTTCTTCTTGGGTGGTTATACCGAGGACTCCCACTTCTTTCTCGCTTGCGGTTATCCCGTTCCAAATAGTCATTTAGTTTTCCTTGTTCGATCAGCTTTTCGATTTCTCTTTTAAGATGAAAACAATCTTCCGTGCGGTGCCCGTGTGCCCGGTGATACTTGCAATATAAGTCATAGTTTCGTCTACCTGGTCTGGGCTAAGCGATTTTTTTTTGCTTCTGGGATCCAATTATTCCTTTCTAGTACAACCAAGATTTCGTCTATTGGAACGGTTAGTCTTGGGTGATCTACTTGATTGACTCTGTTTCGGAATGCCGGTTCGTTGGGTCTAGGTCCTTGATAGATGTTAGGTCGTCTATCCTGGTCGTTTTTATTATATTCTAGTCGTTGGAAGACGTTGCCTTTTCTAAAAGATCGTTCATAATCCATGGATCTTTGGGCAGGAATTCTATCTTGCAGTTTGGGACCCGAAGCTGCGGCCTTGCTTTTGTTCTTATCTTTAAAAGAATTCATCTTTTCCTGGGTCATATATTTAGACGCCAGGCTCATTATGTCCGCGAACGTTCTTGGTTGTTTTCGACTGAGGGCGTTTCCAAACTGCCTATTCTTTTTGAGATCGAAGAGAATCGAGATTATGTAGTCGATATTGGGGGAATCGATTTTGAGTAATTCGACATTAAATCTTGCCAACCAGTTCCTCAAAGATTCACCTTCTTGTTGATTAATGGTTCCTAAATAGCTCATGGGCAATTTTTGTCTTTTTTGACTGGCGAATTGCTGTGTTAGTTTGTTACATAATTCTCGAAAACTGAATATGGAGTTAGCTGGTTGTTTGGCGAACCAGTCCAAAGCTAATCCTTTTAGCGTCGTCGCCATCAGCTTAGCGGTGAACTCCGCTGAGTGAGAATACAAGTTCATTATGTTCGTGAAACTAAATATGTAATCGTCCGGATCAGTGGTTCCGTCATATCTGGGTAGTCTACCCGGAACCTGTCCGATTGACTGTGCTTCTTTTATTTCTCTGCAGAAGGGAGAGCACGCAGCCACGGGTTTTGAACTGATCGTAAGCGTTGCTCAAGTCGTTCTTGTACCATCTTTTCGATTTCTGTTTTCGAGAATCGCATAGTTCTTGGTCGATTCGGGATCGCCTCGCCAATGTCATCCTCGATGGGGATTATGGTGTGTTCCTTTGATTCGTTGCGTTGTGGTCTCCTTCGATCAACTTTTCTTCGGATGTTGTCATCGTAGAGTTTAGAGTTACCCTGCTGCGGACTGTGTAGCGAGCGTCGCTCGCTTGCCGGGCTATCAGCTTGTTGAGAGATTTGATCGTTCTGTCCCGGCTTTCTTTGAGCGGGATTCGCTCTAGTGGTCCTAACGTTTTTGGGCACTTGTTCGAGTACAAGTAGTTCCTCTTGGGAGAGTGATTTTAGGAGCATAGCGATCTGTCGAAATTTTTCTTGAGCACCCGACAGGGGGACTGGGATCGTTGGAGTCACATGTTCTTCCGGTATTGTGCCAGTAGGGATCCCTTGTGGTTCCACCTGATTCTGATGATGATCATTCTGTTGCTGGCTGTCGTTGGATACTCGGGCGTTATTATCAGTATTGCCCTGTAGATCCTCAGACGCATCATGCTGGTTGGTCGTGTTACTTCTTGCTCCGTTACGAGCGCTCTTTCTTGGGCGAGCCATATGTCGTTCGAATAATTAACCTAGCCCCACGGTGGGCGCCAACTGATTTAACCGGATTTCGTCGGGTTAATTGTATCAGTGAATTTGGGATATTGGGGATTCACAATATATATATATATGATTATAGGGCTCTGTTACTTTATTCAGGATGGATCAATCTCAAAGAAGAACAACTTTGAAGGAACAATCAGTAATTATCATAACCAACGTAAAAATAATACTAATATGAAGAGAAAGCTCTTTTCTTTCTTGTATAATCTTGGGTTCTGCTGTTTTATGCAGAGTTTAATGGCGTATTTGCCGTGTGTCCATAAAGTTGTTTCATACAATGATATACTAGGTATTTATATCATCCTAAACCTAGCATTACAAGGAAATATAATCCTAATAGGTATCGGCCCAATTGTCCTTCTTGTGTCCGGAGTATAGTCTTCTCGTCGAAGAGAGTTGTATTCGGCCGGGTCGATAAGATGATCCCGAACTCACTTGACTGGTCGAACCGATCTTCTATCCTTCAGTCGGTCCGTACATTATAAGGGGTACAAAATAGCCCCCATCATTACGTCTCATATTCTTTACGGCTCTACTAATTTCTCTTTATACCATCTATAACACGTCGTCTAGTAATTTGTTTTTGGTTTTTTTGCCTACAAAGTAAAATTACTACTACCACTACTACTACGGGCTGAAAATCAAATCAAGCTACTCGAGCTCGTTCGATAAAAGCTCGTTCGATAAAAGCTCGTTTGAGTTCGGTTCATCACACTAATCAAACAAGCTTGAACATCTTTTTTCGTTCGATAACTTTTGAAGCTCGGCTCGAGCTCGACTCGATAAGCTAAAAATTAAAAAAATACATGAAAAATATCAAGCTACTCGAGCTCGTTTGAGCTCGGCTCGATTGAAAACTAAACCAAGCTCAAACACAAAATTTGAAGCTCGATAAAAATTAAATCAAGATTGAACAGTGTGTCGTTCGATGCTACTCGGCTCGATTACAGCCCTACAGTACTACTAGCTAGTCTATTAAATACAAAATTTTATATGAAATATGACAATCACGAAATTTCTATACCCATATTTCTAATCCCATGATGTAGCGTACGTAGTGAGAAAGATGAGTATAATCAATAACTCGTTGGTTCTTGAACAAGAATACCGTGAGATTGAGAGAATTGAGAAAACTCAAAACTTGCATAAACTTCAAAAACTGAGAAACTCCTCCAAGTTTACAATACTTAAATAAAAACCTAAAAGCAGGAATAAACTAAAATTACTAAAAGGTCCTAAAATATCAAAACTTATAAAAGACCTAATAAACTCTTAAATTAGACTTTTTACGGCTTCTTTGTCAATCTCGAATCGCACTACACCATTCTCCTCATGATGGAAAAGATTCGTCCTCGAATCTTGGTAGGAGTAAACCCTCCCTCGAATCTTGATTAGCTTTTTCATTGATGAAAAATAATACTTCACTAAATTAATAAGAGAATCAAGACTTGAGCACGACATTAATGTTGAAGACTTGACGTACTCCACCAAAGTAGCAAGATAACATCCTGAATTAAATTGAGTTTCATCAAAATTAGATGTACCAATGATAAAATCAATGTCGTGTTGATATCCCATTAAAGAGATGTCAACAAGAGTTTCTTTATCCAAAGAATCTTCAAGTTCAATGAGACTTTGACAATTTTCCTCAACCACCTAGAACACCATCGGCATATAAGGCTCATGAGTATTTTCAACTATAGGAAGAAAGGCGTACTTTGAAAATAAATCCGTCTCTTCTCTTGTTGAGGGCTTTTTTGGATTGCTATCGTCAAAATGAAACCCATCATCATCAATATCTGAAAATAGTAAATATTACAACTCTTTTTATAAGACTCTAATCCTAGACAACTGAAAGGAAATAAAACTCTTAAGGAAACTAAATAACTCCTTGTTGGATAGAGATGAAGATGAAAGCACTGAAGATAATTTGTAAAGGGTGGTTTTGATGATTTTCAAAACCTAAGATCAGCTAAGTATGGAAAACTTAGTTGTAAAAGTCCCTTAGAAGAATTTTGACTAAGTAAGAAGACAAAACATACGAGTCAAAATTCAAGGTCCAAAAGACTACTGATCTGCTGAAGGAAAGAAATCAGACTGGTGAAGATCAGCCGACTCAAATCAGATTTGTTCAAATTTGGGATCAGCTTCGTCCGTCATCAGACTTGCACTTTCGTCAGCCAAGTGGAAAAGATCAAGAAGTCTTCCCAACGGTAATAAATGTCCCTGGAAGTAATAAATGCTGAAGTACAAGGTTATTAAAGACAAATGATTGAAGAAAGATTTCCTATCAGCTTGGTGCATTTAATGCTACCTGCAGAAAAGTACTGTTGACAGTACGGACACTGTGCAGAGAGCCGTTCACGGAATTTAAGGACCAGTACCCGAGGATTTTGAGTTCTGTCTCACTTCAACGGACATTTTTCAAACCTACAAGTATAAATAGCTGAAGAGACAAAGAGAAGAAAAACAACACAATCTCTGAGAAGAAATCCGAAGCAAAATCTCTTAAGTCTCAAGAACAGCTCACTCATCAGCTCTGTCATTTGTTGACTGAAGCCGAAGTTGAAGATAAAAGACAAACACATTTTCTGAGTGAAAAACTGTTTGAGTGTTGTGAGAAGTGTGGATCGATCTTTGTGAGTGATCTAGCTTCAGAGGATAGGTTTTCTTAGTGATTTCCAATTGTGAGCTTACGGCCAGATTCATTTGTTGTTTTGGCGTAAGTGGAGTGGACTAATTACTTTGTGTTCTTAGTATAACCCAAGATCTTTGTGACTTGGACGAGTGGACTAAATGATATTTAAATCCATATAACCACTATAAAAATTACTTGTGTTTTTACATTTGCTTTCAACTTGCATATTTTCAGATTGCATAAAACACGTTCAAAACTGTTTGAAAAGAGTTTAAAGGAGTTTACAAAACTGGGGATAAAATTTTCAAACTACTAAGTATACTTGTGAAAAACACTTTGAAAATCCGGTGCAAGTACTCTAGTATTAAAACTGATTTTAATTAAATCAGCTAAGTAACTATCAGATTAGTGGTCGACAAAGCTGTTCAAAGATTTGTTCGCGATCAACCTTGTAAACATATTGTTCTATATCAGCTTAGTCTATTCAACAGTTAAGTAAAAGTTTTAAAGTTAAAAATTTTCAAAAAGTTTAGAGGTCTATTCACCCCCCCTCCCTCTATACCTCATTTGACCACTTGGGACCAACAAGTGGTATCAGAGCAGGTGGTTCATAGAATCAGCTGCCTGATCAACGAGCTTGATCCGAGTGTTTTTCAAAGGTTTTCAAATTTTTTTAAAAGAGCATATTTTTGAAAAATTAAATTTTTTGAAAAATGGATTGTATCAGCCATGTTCCCCACATAGCTAGTATGAGCTTTGAAGACTGGAAGATCAGAATGGAGATCTTCTTAGCTGCCTATAATGATAACATGTACACATGTATCATCAAAGGTCCATTCAAATTCACCAAGACTATCACGGTTGATGAAGCTGATATAGTGGTGGAAAAAGACTTAACAGAGATGACAGCTAAAGAAATAAAGCTGTTCAACCTGGACAAAGTTGGGCGATTCATCATGACCAAGGCCCTTGACAACGACAGATTTGACAAAGTCAAGCACTGCAAAACTGCCAAAGAAATGTGGGATAAGGTCAGAGATATGAGCGAAGGAAACGACGCTATCAAAGAGCATCAGCTGAGTGTTGCTCTGGAAAAGCTGGACAACTTCAAGATGAAGTCTGCGGAAACCATTGATCAGATGGATACAAGGTTTACAAGGACGCTGAATAAAGTTTTAAAGCTTGGAAAAACCTTCACTGATAAGGAGATAACCGTCAGAGTGCTAAAGGCTCTACCTCCGAAGTTCAACATGAAGGTGACAGCCATGGAAGAGTCCAGAGATCTGAGAAAGATTTCACTCACCGAGCTGTTCTCAGTACTCAAGGCGTACGAGTATAAACTGCCAAGAATGGGTGTTGAAGAAACCTCCCAGAACAGCTTACAAAAGCAAAGACGTGGACTCATCTGATGAAGCCACATTACTCAACAAAAAGGAGTACACTGCTGGAGACGTTGCATTGCTGATGAACAACTTCAAAAAGTTCTACAGACGAAAAATGAAGAGCAAATATAACAATGCTTCTACTTCTAACCCTACTTCTTCTTCTCAAGATAAGGATTCTTATAAATCCAAAATGATGTATAATTGCAGGAAACTGGGTCATTTCATCAGAGACTGCCCATATCCTAAAGCTGAGAAGTATACAGAAGAGGAAAAGAGAATCAGAAAGGAAAGAAAGCATCAGAAAGGCAAGTTGCTGGTAGCAAAAGCAGAAAAGCTAGCTGCTGTCTACTCATCAGATTCAGATTCAGACACTTCTGATGAAGAGAGTCCTGCTCTTCTCTGCCTGATGGCTAAGGAATCTGATGGCTCCGAGGATGAAGAGGTAACTCCTCTTGATAATGAATTATTTAATTCATTTGAACAAATGATGCTTAACAATACAAGTATTGCTGATGCATTTAAAAAGCTTAAGTATTGCTGATACAAGTATTGCTGATGCATTTAAAGCTAGAAATCCAAGAGAATCAGCTGAATACAAACTGCTTGAGCAAGAGAATGAATCTCTGAAAGCTGAATGTGAAGTTTATAAGGGTAAAATCATGGAGCTTGAGAAAGTCATTGAGTCTCATGATAAGTCATCTGTTGCATCAACTCACATGTCTAGTAAACAGAAGACACCTTTAGAACAGGATAAGCTAGAACTGAACCATACTGAAAAATTTATATCAGCTGACAACAGTAAGGTCATTTTGTATGTTCAGACTACTAAACCTGCTTCACCTGAGAAAGTGTTAAAGGAGACAAAAACTCCTAAGGCTAAAAAGAGCAAAGAGCCTAGTGTAGGAAAACAGACTGGTGAGTCCAAACAGAAGAGTCCTAGGAAGTCTTCTGATAAGGCCAAAACCAATCAGACTAGTGATAAAACTAAGTCGTCTGTTAACGAGCAAGCATCTAGTAAACCAAAGAAGCATAAAAACAAGAAAAATCAAAATGCTTGGTATGGAAATAAGTCTTATTATGTGCAACCTGCTGCATATCCTCCTATGTATCATGCACCTCAATTTTCAACTTACTATGCACCATATCCTGCTCACCCAATGCATGCATATCCTCCTTATCATGCATCTTATTCTACCTATGAGCATTATATTATCATCAACATAGCAAATCTGATAAACATGATGAAGATGAAACTGTTCATGCTCCTGCCAAACAACAGAAGCCTAAGAAGCCTAAGACTACATCATCTTGGGTTGTCAAAGGTGGAACTAATCCTTCAGGACCCTCTCAATAAAGGTACCTAAAACAATTTTATTTTGTTTTGTAGGTTAGGATTAGGAGTAGGAGTAAAGTAGAGAAAATCTGGTACTTGGACAGTGGATGTTCAAGACACATGTAGGGAAACATACATGAGCTGACTGATGCTGTTGTTGTGGATGGTCCTAAAGTTACTTTTGGAGACAGCAAGGAAGGCAAGATTGTAGCATCTGGAAGACTAATCAAAGGCAACATTGAGATATCTGACGTCTCTTATGTTAAAGGCCTCAAATACAATTTGCTAAGCATAAGTCAATTTTGTGACAAAGGATATTCAGTCTTCTTCTCAACAGATAAGTGCTATGTTGAACAGATTGGTACAAAGAAGGTTATTTTATCTGGAAGACGACAAGAAAATATCTACACAGTGGACTGGAATTCTGCTGACAAGAATTCAAGTATTTGTTTGGTGGCATCAACACCAAGTGAAGTCAGTTGGCTGTGGCACAAAAGAATGAACCATGTGAATTTCAAGATCATCAACAGACTTATCAAGAATGATCTGGTAGAAGGAATTCCAAAGACAGTCATGAGCAAAGATAAGCTTTGTGATGCCTGTCAGAAGGGTAAACAAATCAAGTCATCATTCAAAAGCAAGAAGCATCAATCTTCTGGAAGAATATTGGAGCTGCTACACATGGACTTATTTGGACCCATTGATCCGGTCAGCAATGGTGGAAAGAAATACTGCCTAGCTGTTGTGGATGACTATTCGAGGTATACTTGGGTGATTTTCATGAAGAAGAAAAGTGAAACCAAGGAACATCTTACAAATCTGATGGAACTGATCCAGAATGAAAAGAGCATGAAGATATTGAAGATCAGATCAGATAGAGGGACTAAGTTTACAAACTCTACTGTTGAAGAGTATTGTAATGTCAGAGGAATCAGCCATGAGTACTCTGCTGCCAGAACCTATCAACAGAATGGAGTTGCTGAAAGGAGAAACAGAACTCTTAAAGAAGCTACCAGAACCATGATAGCTGAAGCTAAGCTGCCTCAAAGATTTTGGGCAGAAGCAACAAACACAGCATGCTTTACCCAAAACAGATGCATGATCAACAAGCACCAAAACAAGACTCCATATGAAGTTTGGAACAACAGGAAGCCAAACATTCATTACTTTAAGATATTTGGTTGTAAATGCTTTGTTTTAAATAATGGGAAAAATCACCTTACTGCTTTTGCAGAGACGGCTGATGAAGCAGTATTTGTAGGATATTCTACTATTAGTAAAGCTTATAGAGTCTTTAACAAAAGAACTTTACTCATAGAAGAATCCATTCATGTAGTATTTGATGAACCTAGTCAATCTTCTGAAAAGAATCAAAATACTGATCAGAAACTGTCTACTGATTTTCAGAAATTGAATGTTGGAAAGAATGAAGAATATGTTCCCATCATTCTACCTTATCTCAACCCAGCTGCTAACTCAAGTGTTGTTCAAAATCACAGTGATGATAGTCTAACAGACGAGTTGCAAACAGCTGACAGACCAGAGAATGTTCAACAGGCAACTGTTGTTCAACAGACTACTACTGGAACTCCAACAGTAGTGTTGCAAGATCAAAACAAAGGACAACATTATGATTTGCAACCTAATCTTAGATGGCTCAAGAATCACCCACTAGAGCTGGTGATTGGTGATCATTTGGATAAAGTAAAGACAAGGAGAGCTGCTGCTAGTGAAGCAATGTTCGTCAGCTTCCTATCTCAAATTGAGCCCAAACAGATTGAAGAAGCTCTTAGTGATTCAAACTGGATTGAAGTTATGCAAGAAGAGCTAAATCAATTTGAAAGGAATGAAGTCTGGTACTTAGTTCCTAGACTAAGTCATCAAAGAGTAATTGACACTAAATGTGTATTCAGGAACAAAATGAATGAAGATGGTGTTGTCACCAGAAACATAGCTAGATTAGTGGCCAAGGGTTATTGCCAAGAAGAAGGTATTGACTTTGATGAAACTTTTGCACCAGTAGCAAGACTAGAGGCAATCAGACTCTTTCTTGCCTATGCTGCTCACAAGAATTTCGCAGTCTATCAAATGGATGTGAAATCAGCTTTTCTCAATGGAGAATTGCAAGAGGAAGTTTATGTTGAACAACCACCTAGATTTGAAGCATGTAATGAAGAAGAAAAGGTGTATCGTCTGAAGAAAGCTCTTTATGGACTGAAACAGGCTCCAAGAGCATGGTATGATACCCTATCTGATTTTCTTTTAATTAGAGGATTTCGTAAAGGTAAGGTAGACAAGACCTTGTTCACTATTGAATGGGAAGAACATATTTTGCTTGTGCAAATATATGTGGACGGTATTATTTTTGGTTCAACTAATCAACAGATGTGTGATAAGTTCTCAAAGTTGATGCAGAACAAATTTGAAATGAGCATGATGGGAGAACTTAATTATTTTCTTGGCTTGCAAGTAAGACAGTTGCCTGATGGAATATTCATCAGCCAAGCAAAATACACAAAGGATCTGTTCAAGAAATTTGGTATGGAAACTAGCTCTACTGCTAATATTCCAATGTCTACAAGTCTTCGTTTGGATAAAGATGAAGATGGCAAATCAGTGGACATAACCAAGTACAGAGGTATTATTGGGTCACTGTTATACTTAACTGCTAGCATACCTGATATTATGTTGGGGTTTGTGCGAGATATCAATCAAATCCTAAGGAATCTCACCTCTTAGCTGCCAAAAGGATACTCAAATATCTTAAAGGTACTGAAGATTTGGGATTGTGGTATCTTAGGGAATCTGGATTTGAACTTGTTGGATATTCAGATTCTGACCTTCCTGGCTGCAAGATTGACAGAAAAAGCACAACAGGTGCCTGTCAATTCTTAGGTAGTCGTCTGATCTCCTGGATGAGTAAGAAACAGACTTCAGTATCCATATCTACTGCTGTAGCTGAGTACATAGCTGCTGGAGCATGCTGTGCACAGATATTGTGGTTGAAACATCAACTAGAGGATTACAAATTCAAAATCAGTGGAATACCTATCTACTGTGACAATACAAGTGCAATCAGTCTTACTCAAAATACTACAAGTCATTCAAGGACTAAACATATTGAGATCAAGCATCACTTCATTAGAGATCATGTGGAGAAAGGAAATGTCATTATAGAATATGTTTTTACTGAAAATCAGATTGCTGACATCTTCACAAAACCTCTAAGTGAGACAAGGTTTTCAACTCTAAGAGCTGAACTGGGTTTACTAAAATTGGATGCATAAGCTGAGGGGGAACTTATTAAAAGACTGAAGTTCATCAGTTTACTCATCAGCCTACTATCTTCAAGGTTAACTCTCAACAGACTAGTTAACTTATGGATTCTCAAAGTCAGGGGGAACGTGTAAGACTAGCGGTACTTCTGATTAAAAGATGAAATTTGTTGATGAAATTTAGTTTAAGTTATGTTTTCATCAGAAGATTAAAGCTTGAAGACTGAAGATTAATTATCTAGCTGGATTGACAAACAGCCGAGGAAGGTTATCAGCTATTGGCTTTCACTGATAACAATCTGTCATCAGGACAGTAGTCCCATCAGATAAGTACTTATTTTACTCATCTGATCACATGCGTAAAAGCTTACTGTTTAAAACGTTTTAATTAAAAACACGCTTTTACAAGTGAGGACAAGGCGGTTCCAATTCCCGCTCCTCATTAAATGCAATTTGAATTTGAAAAGGCGTAATTGACGCCGCACGATCGGAACTGACAGAAACGGATCTAACGGTTAGCTGGTATCACGGAAACTGAAATACCCTAACTCTATAAATCCAGATCTGATCAGCTTAGTCGCTTTTTACGCACCCAAATATTCAGAGAGCACTTGTGAGAAAATTACTTGCTATTTTCTACAAAAATTTCTTCTTTTTCATTAACAATCAACAGAATCGAGATGGCTTCCGGACAAGAATCAAAGGCTGAGGGTATGTACTTGGTGTACGAGACTTATTACCAATCTGGTACCAATTTAATGAAGGAACTACTGGAGAAGTTCAAATTTGCTTCCTTAGTAAATTTCATGGAGTATCATGAGGGTTTGGTCTGGACTGATCAAGTTTTGGAGTATTACCGTACAGCGACAGTTGATTTCACTACCCAGGAGATCAAGACAACAGTCGGAGGTAAATCTGTTATCATTATCCCCACTTTGCTTCATGAAACTTTTGGACTGCCCAACAGTGGACGACATGACGTCACTGTTCTGACTGAGGAGAGGCATCAAGATTTCTGGGCAATTTGTGCCAAGGATGGTGAAATGTTGACTGGCAACATTAAGAAGAAGCAGTTGAAGGATGAATATCAGCGTATGGCTGATATGGTCTCTAAGCTGATAGAAAACTGCACTTTTTCGTTGGATGCTGTTACAATGAAGAGATTCAGCATCATGGCGGCAATTTACTATGGATTAGAGGTCAACTGGTCTGTGGTTATTTGGTATATTCTGGCTAACTTCAACGAGAAGAAGAACAAAAAGAGTCCCCAGACGAATCATAGAATCACTCTAAGTTATCTGCTCTTTCACATGGGTTGTGATGTGACGAATGGGAAGGAGATCCATGCTGCTAAGGCAATGTCCAAGTACTTGCCAGTTCTTAAAAGGAAAGCTGATGAAGCTGACGTGGAAAAAGAAGCTGAGGAACCAAAGGAGGTTCCTGCCAAAAGGCCAAGAAGATTGGTTAAAATAGCTCAGCTAGCTGTTGAATCCAAAAAGCAAAAAGCTGATGAGCCTAAGGAGAAGGCTCCTGAGAAGATGAAGAAGGTGTCTGATGCTGAAGCTGATGAAATTATAAATCAGACCACTGCTGATGTCAGGAACATGTCTCCTGCATCATCTTCAAGAACTCCATCTGCTGAGGTACCTGATGAGAATGTCTCTCATAGGACCAGGAGTCAACTCAGGGATACAGGTGCTTCCCAACCTGCTCAAGGGAGAAGACCAAGAATAACAATCAGAAAACAAATGACATTTGTTGAAAAGCCCACTGAGCTGACAGACTTAGTGAGGAAAAGTTCTCAATCAGCAGAGAGGCCTGCTGGTGCTGAGGAAGAGTCTATCAAGGAGAAGCAAGTGACTGGTTGATGGGGGCTATTTCGCACCCTACATACTGTACTATCGACTAAAGAAATTGAGAACAGTTCGACCAAATCAGGCTGTTCAAAATCATCTCATCGACCAGGCCGAATACAGCTCTCTTCGATCAAAAGACAATACTCCGGACCCAAGAAGGACATTTGGGCCGAGTCCTATTAGGACTATGTTTCCTTGTAACGCTAGGTTTAACATTATATAAATACCTAGTTAATCATTGTATTAGAAAACTACGAAATCCCTCAACTCCAAGAATACATGATCATACACTGCTTACTACAGCACAACTGAATAAGATTCAATATTATTCATAGCTTTTGATCTCCATATCGGTGTGTTCTTAGCTTTGTTTGTGGTTTTACTTCTTGTTCTTGAATATTGCTTTTCTTTGTAATCGATCCATCCGGAATAAAGTAACAGAGCCCTACTAAATATATATATAAATATCGTAAACCCCCCGATATCACAAATTCACTGATATTCAATTAACCAGACGAAATTCGGTTAAATCAGTTGGCGCCCACCGTGGGGCTAGGTTAATTATTCGATTGACACATGGCTCGCCCAAGGAAAAGTGCTCGTGTTGGAGCGAGAAGCAATACAACCACCGGCCATAACACATCGGAAGACATACAGGACAACAACGATAACAACGTTCCCAATACCGATGAGAATGTCCAAGATACACACCCCCGACAGCAGGGACCCCAAGGAGGCCTTCCCGGTGCCATACGGGAAGAACCAGAAGGCCCCGAAGTCCCCGTTCCTCTCCCGGGCGCTCAGGAGAAACTGCGACAAATGGCAATGCTCTTCAAATCACTTTCTCCAGAAGAATTACTTGTACTAGATCAAATTTCTCGAAACGTTACGGCTGCCAGGACAACTCCTGCACCAGGAGTACCAAGGCCAAACGAACAAACCTCTCAACAAGCGGACAGCCCAGCAAGTGAGCGACGCTCGCTACACAGCCCACAACAGGATAATTCTAAACCCTCCGATAACCATCCCCGAAGAAAACCAGGTCGAAGAAAGCCACAGGCGGGTCGCAGCGGATCGAAGGAACGAACAATAATCCCTATCGAGGATGACATAGATGATGCAATCCCAGATCGGCCACGAGCAACTCGATTCTCGGAAAGGGAAATCGAGAGGATCGTACAGGAGCGACTCGAACAACGCCTACGATCTGTTCAAAACCCATGGGCCCGAACTGCGGAACTCCAGGAAAGCCTTGCGGCTTGCTCTCCTTTCTGCAGAGAAATAAAAGAGGCACAATCCACGGGACAGGTCCCAGGAAGATTACCCCGATATGATGGAACCACCGACCCGGATGATTATATCTTTAGCTTTACGAACATAATGAATTTATATGCCCACTCCGCCGAATTCACCGCCAAGTTAATGGTGACCACATTCGAAGGACTCGCGCTGGATTGGTTTGCCAAACAGCCGGCCAACTTTATATTCAGTTTCCGGGAATTATGCAATAAACTAACGCAGCAGTTTGCCAGTCAGAAAAGACAAAAACTCCCGATAAGCTACCTAGGAACCATACACCAACAAGAGGGAGAGTCCCTAAGAAATTGGTTGGCAAGATTCAACGTGGAATTACTCAAAATCGATTCTCCGAATATCGATTACATAATTTCTATCCTCTTCGACCTCACTAAAAACAGGCAGTTTGGAAACGCCCTCAGTCGAAAACAACCGAGAACGTTTGCCGACATTATGAACTTGGCGTCTAAGTATATGACCCAAGAAGAGATGAATTCCTTTAAGGATAAAAACAAAAACAAAGCCACAACTTCAGGCTCCAAACGGCATGACAGGTTTCCTGCCCAAAAATCTTTGGATTACGAGCGATCTTCCAGGAGAGGTAATGTTTTCCAGCGATTGGAATACAACAAAGCCGACCAAGATAGGCAACCTAATTTCTACCAAAGACCAAGAAACCCTGAACAACTAATCAGAAGCAGGGTGAATCAAGTAGAACACCCAAGGTTAAATGCTCCAATGGAAGAAATATTGGAGGTTCTAGAAAGAAATAACTGGATTCCCGAGGCGAGGAAAATCGCTCAGCCAAGACCGGGGTCTCGAAACTACGATCAATACTGTAAGTACCATAGGGCACATGGACATCAAACGGAGAATTGTTTTCACCTTAAGAGAGAAGTTGAAAAACTGATCGAACAAGGAAAACTAGACGAATACATAGAGCGAGATAATCGCAAAAGGGAAAGAAGTAGAAGCCCTCGGAACGGTAATCAAAGGAGAAGTTCTCATCGAAGGTCACCTGAACGTCGACCTACTCAGGAGTTGAATCACGACCAGATCAATGGAACTATCCATACGATATCCGGGGGGCCCGCGGGTGGAGATAGTCGTAACGCCCGACGAAGAACAGCCCGATCCATAATTGGAAACTCAAAATACCCAAAAGAAATTTGGACCCTGGAAAGCAGGCCATCAAACGATCAGCCGATCAGCTTTAACGAAGGTGAAGTACCTAAAAATATCGTCTGGGACACAAAAGAGGATAACCCCGACTTCCCGATGGTAATCTCGCTAGAAATAGCGAACTACAATGTCAAGAGAATCCTGATCGATAATGGGAGCTCAGCCAATATCATCTCCCGAGAAGTTTTAGCCCAAATGGACTTGGGACAGATAAACCTGCAGAAAGTAGCTACGCCGTTAATAGGATTCGGAGGGTCCGAAATCATCCCCAGCGGAACAATAACCTTAAGCGTATCACTCGGAAAAATACCCCACCGGACAGTGAAGCTAGTAAAATTTCTAGTGGTAGAAACCCCTTTCGCTTATAACGCAATATTGGGACGACCAGCTCTCAATTTATTCCGAGCTGTTGTCTCTACTTATCATCAGAAGATAAAGTTTCCGACCGATAGAGGCATCGGAGAAATAACGAACGACCATTGCATGGCTTGGGACTGCTACAGTACCTCGTTAACTATGAAAGAACACCCAAAATCGATTACTCCAAGTAAAAGAAAGATCGAAGAAGATCTTATCAGAAATAAAATTGAAATCCCAAGTACCGATCGAATGGATAAAAAGGGAAAGGAACCGCTAGATTTATCATTGAAACCTCCAGAACATAAGGATATAATTCTAGTACAAGGGGACTCGTCCAAAACAACGAGAATAGGTACAGAACTGAGCAAAGAAGGGGAAATAATGCTAATCGACTTCCTCAGAGACAATGCCAACGTCTTCGCCTGGAGCGCAAATGACATTGAAGGAATCGATCCTCGAATAATCAAGCATTCCCTAAAAATAGATCCTTTGGCGAAACCCGCCAGACAGAAGAAGAGAAATCATGGACCGGTAAAAGATAAGATTATCAAAGCCGAGGTAGAAAGACTGCTTGAAGCGAAACAAATCCGAGAAATACATTTCTCGGAATGGCTATGCAATGTTGTCCTAGTGGCAAAAGGGGATAAAAAGGACAACAAATGGAGAATGTGTAATGATTTTACTGATCTTAACAAGTTATGCCCACGCGACCCATATCCCCTCCCGAGGATCGACCTATTGGTCGATTCGACCGCTGGCTTCGCGATATTCAGCATGATGGACGCCTTTCAAGGGTTTTATCAAATATACATGGATGAGCGGGACCAAGAAAAGACTGCATTCGTAACCGAGCAGGGAGTATATTGCTTCATAGTAATGCCATTCGGCTTAAGAAATGCCGGAGCTACTTACCAAAGGTTAGTAAACCTAATGTTCAAAGAGTTAATCGGAGAATTGATGGAAGTCTACGTGGACGACATGCTGGTCAAAAGTATGAACGAAGCGGATCACGTAAAACATCTCGATCGATGCTTTCAGATCTTAAGAAAATATCGTATGAAGTTAAACCCCGTGAAATGCACCTTTGGTGTCAAATCAGGAAAATTCTTGGGATATTTAGTTCACCAACGCGGAATAGAAGCCAACCCAGAAAAAATTCGAGCCATAACTGAAATGAAACCTCCCAAAACCATCTCCCAAGTACAAAGCTTAGTTGGGAAGATCGTAGCATTAAACAGATTCATATCAAAGTCAGCAGACAAAAGCCTCCCCTTTTTCCAAACTCTCCGAAAGGCAAAGAACTTTGTTTGGACCGGAGAATGCGATCAAGCCTTCGAGCAACTCAAAGAATATTTGACAACACCACCGATGTTGGCAAAACCAACAGAAGGAGAACCATTGTATATGTACATCTCCATCTCCGACGTAGCAATTAGTTCAGTACTAATTAAAGTCGAAGGCTCAGAACATAAGCCGGTCTATTATCTAAGCAAATTATTGCAGGGGGCTGAGAAGAATTACTTGGAAATTGAAAAATTCACGTTGGCCTTAGTGGTGGCTGCACGTAAACTTCGACCTTACTTTTTAACTTACAAAATAGTGATTTTGACAAATTAACCGCTAAGACAAGTCTTAGCAAAACCAGAAGCCTCAGGAAGACTAATTAAATGGGCGATCGAACTGGGCCAGTTCGAAATCGATTACAAACCAAGAATCGCAATTAAGGCCCAAGTGTTGGCTGATTTTATATTAGAAACACCGACACAGGCTACTCAACCTTCGAGCTGCCTCAACGATGATGTCTTGATCGTAGAAAACCAAACTTGGTTAATGCATGTCGACGGTGCTTCATGCCGAGAAGGAGGAGGCGCCGGAATCAACTTCACCGGACCAAACAAAGAAGATTTGAATTACGCGATAACATTGGACTTCATCGTAACAAACAATTAAGCAGAATATGAAGCGTTGATTGCGGGAATGGAGATGGCGATCAAAGCCAACATAAAAAGTCTTAAAGTACTAACTGATTCAGAATTAGTGCAAAGACAAATTGAAGGCCTATACGAGGCTAAAGAATTCAATATGGTCAAATACCTCGCCAAAGTGAAAACACTAGCTGAGAAATTTGAAAGCTTCAGTATCCAGAACATCCCACGTTCGGAAAATAAATGGGCCGATCAGCTATCCAGGTTCACAGGATCGTATGACGGAAAGACCGAACGGGTGATCAACTGGTTGATCTCTAATACGCCGGCGATCGACATCGATGAAACACCGGTAGTCGATATAATGGAAATCGAAGAAGCCGAAGAAAACTGGATGACCCCGATGATAGACTATCTTCGAGAAGGAAAACTACCACCAGACCAAAATGAAGCTCGGAAAATAAGATATCGAGCTCCTAAGTATACACTTGTAGAAGGAAAACTTTACCGAAGATCGGTATCAGGAATTCTTTTGAAATGCGTCTCTGAATCAGAAACCATCGATATACTACGAGAAATACATGAAGAAGATGCAGGAAATCACAGCGGATCAAGGGCATTGGCCTTAAAATGTCTCAGGATAGGTTACTATTGGCCTACCATCAATAAAGATGCCGCTCAATATGTCCAAGAATGTCATCACTGCCAGATCCATGCTAACATATGTCATCGACCAGCAGAAAACATGCACCCAATTCCGGTATGTTGGCCATTCGACCAATAGGGAATGGACATTGTGGGACCATTCTCAGCAGCTAGATCCAAGAAATCCTATGTCCTGGTCGCTGTAGAATACTTCAGCAAATGGATAGAATGCGTCGCCCTCGTGCGAATAACCCAATTCCAAGTTATCAACTTCCTATGGAAATTCATAGTTTGTCGATTCGGCATCCCAAGGATCCTTATCTCCGATAATGGAACTCAATTCGCGGGAAAACAAATAATAGAATGGTGCACAAAACTTGGAATTCAACAGAATTTTACCTCGGTAGGACATCCTCGAGCAAATGGACAAACTGAAGTAGCAAACCGAGAGATAATAAAATCTTTGAAAAAAAGATTAGGAACTGCCAAAGGAAAATGGCTTGATGAACTCCCAGGAGTACTATGGGCTAATCGGACCACGGTAAGGAGCTCAACCGGGGAAACCCCATTTAGCTTGGTATATGGGTCGAAAGCTGTTATCCCTGTTGAAACCCTAATCCCAACGCCAAGAATAGAGATGTTCGATGATCTAGAAAATGAAAAATTGAGAGAAAATGACATTGATTTAACAGAAGCTTTAAGAGATAAAGCTGCTCTACGCCTACAAGCCACTAAAGCAAATATGGAGAAAGCATACAATCAAAAAGTACGCGTCCGAACCTTCAAAGAAGGGGACTTGGTCTTGAAAAAAGTAGAAGTATCCAAGCATGTGGGAAAGTTACAACAAAATTGGGATGGACCTTACATCGTCATTGGCGTAGGGAAGAAAGGTTCATACAAAATTGCATACTTGGATGGAACAGCCTTACCAAGAACTTGGAATGCGGTCAACCTTAGGAAATACTATGGTAAATAAATTTTAGCAGATTATACTGCATTGTTTTATCTTACTTTATCAAGTTTTAATCCTTGTAACAAAGGCCTTAGCCTACAGTTCAATTATTAAAGATTTTTTAGCATTTTCTATACATCGATTATTTCGGTTAACACTCCTTGGAATTACACTATCATATTGATGGAAATTAGAACAAAACGAGTCGAGTAAACATTGATCCGCTCAATAAAAACTCCTCGATATATCAAAAAGACTTTCAGGTACTAAAAACCTAAGTCTAATAAAAAAGAGTTGAGTAAACATTGATCCGCTCAATAAAAACTCCTCGATATGTCAAAAAGACTTTTGGGTTAAAAACCTAAGTCTAAATTAAAAACGAGTCGAGTAAACATTGATCCGCTCAATAAAAACTCCTCGATATATTAAAAAGACTTTCAGGTACTAAAAACCTAAGTCTAATCAAAAAGAGTTGAGTAAACATTGATCCGCTCAATAAAAACTCCTCGATATATCAAAAAGACTTTTGGATTAAAAACCTAAGTCTAAATTAAAAGCGAGTCGAGTAAACATTGATCCGCTCAATAAAAACTCCTCGATATATATCCAACGAACAAAAAGACTTTTGGGTTAAAAACCTAAAGTCTAAATTAAAAACGAGTCGAGTAAACATTGATCCGCTCAATAAAAACTCCTCGTCCGTTATTCACGAAGATCAAAAAAGACTTTAGGTTAAAAACCTAAGTCTAATCAAAAAAGAGTTGAGTAAACATTGATCCGCTCAATAAAAACTCCTCGATATATTTACAACGATCAGAAAGATTTCAGGTGATAAAAACCTAAATCTAAATTATGACAAGTTGAGTAAACATTGATCCGCTCAATAAAAACTCCTTGCTCTGTTCCTAACGATCTAAATGATCTGCTAATACTCCTGAAGTTTTGAAGATAGACTGAGTATAAAACCGTCTGCTCGGAAAATGCTACTCATAAATAAAAATTATGACAGAATTAACGACAAGGAAGATGCGAAGGATAAAAGTAATATTTTATTCATCAAATCAGTTACATACAAAAATCCTACGTTACAAAGATCTACATGCTACTTAAAGATCGTTACAATGATTTAAATAAGATGATCCTATAAGATCGGCGATCTTCACGACAATGTCCACGGAAACACCAATCTCCTCCCTAGTACCTCGTCGATTATAATGAACCACCTAAGAAGCATGCTGCTCAGGATGGTCGACTTCTTTAGTTCGATGGCTAGGCTCTGAAGATCAAGTGTCCTTCCAGACGGAATGAACATTACCAGCCATATAACTAGCAATGCTCACTCACCCGCAAGAAGATACTGCTTTTACATTATCTATAAAACATTTTATCCTAAAGCAGCATCTCCTCGGGACCGTCGTGAAACGGTAAGTTTACCAGCCACCCCAGTGGTCCATCACCCCTGAGGTAACATCCAAGAGCGGGGATGACTGGCAAGTATGAACCCTCCATGTGTAAACAAGAAACCACGGACCTCTAAGATGATGAAGACCAATGCAGAGATCTCATGGGACCCGTCGATACAAGGTAGGGCTGACATGGGACCCGTCAATACAAGACTGGGAACGATTTCACTATTTCGAATAAGAAAATCCTGATAATGTGATTTTTTGAAGACTATGGGATCAGAGGGCAGAATAAAATCTAAGGAATCTGAGATCTCCATCCTTTTTGGGAAAATTGCAAATGAAGAATGTAAACCACCCCCCTATTTATAGGGGTAGATCTAAGGGATCCAACGGTTGAAAAAGTATTTGATCAACGGACATTGATACGACCCTTTGACTCCCAGTAATAAATGCAAATAAGTTGGAACGGCACTATCTAATCACCTCAACTGGTCGACAACAAAAGAGGTCGTGGATCGAAGCGATCACCCAAATAACACAAGCAAACCTAAAAGAACTCCGGATCAGACATACCGGAACGACCATACTTCATGGTCGATGGCTTAAAAACCTAGAATCCACAAACGAAGTCATACAAGCTTTAAAATCGCAGCGAAAAGGACTGTTGCTCGATAAAAGATAAAAGACCAAACCCTTCACCATACGAGGGACGTCACTGCCTCATTATCGATATGAATAACCTATTGTCTAAATTATGACATAAAACATGCTGGTGCATGTAATCCAAAGGAGTATACTGGGTTTGATCAACAAAAGACTTGACTTGCAGAAGCAAACATTGTACAAAGATTTGATTTGCAGAAGCAAACATTATATTTATGCACAAAGGAAGAATGAGCATAACGAAGTATATCTACAGAAGAAAATTGATCAAGGCAAGAATCTGCCTACAAAAAGGTCATATTTTCCAATTTAGTACTTCTCCCATTACAAAAATTTTAGCCCGAACAAATGCACAAAAGTCGGGCAACTAAAAAAAAAAAAGAGACAGTCCAAGGCCTGCCAGGTCGAACAAGGATCACTGAGAAGAACGATCAGCAGGTCGACTACTGGAAACAGTCCTCCGAGGAGTCAAGTTGCCAGCAAAAGCCATCAACTCTTCCTGACGCTTTAGATAACCAGCGTCATATCCTTCCTCATAGGACCGCCGTTGAGACTCCTCCGCTAAGGCAGCAGCCTGAAGCAAATCACTTTTCTCTTTCTCCCAGACGGACTTTTCCTCCTGCAATTTTTTCAAATCATCATTGGCAAGCTGCAGTGCGAGAGACTGCCCAGCAACCTTCGCCGACTCCGACTCCAAACGACGTTGATAAGCACCCTTACTTCTCCACAGTTCATCGTTTTGCACACCCAGCTGGAGTGCAAAGTACTTAGCCTGGGAAAAGAAAACAATCCTTATGTAAGAAGGAAGTCGAAAAGTAAAACAAATAAAATAATGAAAAGATTCGCCCACCTGTTCACATATTTTCATCAGCGATTGAACAAGGCGTACGTTGGAAGCACCCTCAAGCTTCTTCAGCTCACCAGGCAAAATAGTGCTTAAACCCAGATCCCAAGACAAAGCATCAGGCTCAACTGAGCCAGGCAATTCACTATTGGAAGGGACTCCATCAGGACGAGGAGTCTCTGACAACATAATATCCTTGACTTGCTCAAAGATACATCGATCATCTAATAGACGAGGAGATTCTCTCTCGTCGGGGCTAACGGAGGTCTCCTTGCCCGAAGCAGAAATAACGGTCCGACGACCAGACCTGGAACCGGTCCGACCTCCAGAAGGTCCTCCCGATTCGAAGGAAGTAGTCATCACAGTAGTATCATTAAACAGATAATCAGGACAATCCTGCACGATAGATTGTGTTGCGGAAGGATTGACAAAAAAATCATCACCAGCTTGCCCTCCGCTGGCGATTGGGGCAGTAGAAGTAGACAAAGAAAGGGAAACTGTGACGGCCCGGCTCCGCGGGTCCGTCGGATAACGGTCGAAAAATTATTGTTATTTTGAAAAAGTATTAGAATATAGAAACTTTTTTTTTTTTTTTATTGGAACGATGAATTAAAAGGTTTTAAAGCGGAAGCGGTTTAAAAAAAAATAAGAACAATTTAAATTACTAAGTTTTTTGACGAACAATTAAAATCAATCTTCATAGTTGAGTTTTAAAGCTGAAACATTTAATCACAACATATCAAGATATTTGAACAAAATCAACCGAGAGAGATAAACAAATTTTTTTTTTGAAAATCTTGTCTCTTTTGCGAAAATATAAATCATCTTTAACGAATCAAATAGTCTGAGCAAGGTTTTAAACAAAATCGAAAAAGAGCATAGATCAACCACAAAATATTACTACTCTCCCGAATACTAGGGTGAGACCGCAACCGTGATGACCTAACCGCAACCTGACTATAAATTCTCAGAGCACCTGAAACTGAAAAGAGTGAAACATAGAACGCATAAGTTGATCGTCCAACTTAGTGAGGCTATGTGCGAATTTGCATGGTGATGTGTGGATGCAACATATTATATAACATAAGCATGTTATCAAGCAAATAAACATATATTCAAGACGGAAGAAACACGAAATTCACATAACCAAGAATTTGCTGATGCCGTCCTCCACTTACCCTCCATCCTCAGTCTGATCAAAGTCCATCCAAACTCACCAAGTAAGGAGCGACCTTACTATCAAAAATGCATCGACATGTCTTTGCCGGAGTTCGTCCTTACTCCCCAAGTGTTCCTCCCCACTTGGTTTGTAAGGCCAGGCCTACGGGTAACCGTGACAATCCTGCCGGCCCTTGCCGGCCAGGTTTGGCATCGGGTCCATATACCAATCAAAAGGGGGCCCACACAAAATCGAAAACAAACGGAAACATATAGTCGGAAACAAACGGAACATAGCATATCAAACACATTAACATATTATCAATATTTAATAACTTATCGAATGAAATTTTGGGTATCATAATAATTTCGAAAAATATATTCGCAACTAGTAAATTCGGATGTAGCATGTATTTGGATAATCATGTTGAAATGCTAAGTGATTTCATGCGAGTAATGTTGACCTAATAAGTCAACCTATTCGTGACGACATGCAAGAAAAGTTAGAACAAAATTCATGCTTTGATTATTAAGAGCCTAAGTGCATGTTTGGACTCGATCTACAAGCACATCGGACCGACATACAAATTAAACACACAGCGCTCACCTTTGTCGCTTAGTATAGCGACTAAAACTCCACAAATGAAGCGTATCCGAAACCTGAGCAAGTACGCATACGACTTAGAAACATAACTAATGAAAATCCTACACAAGGATTTCCTACTAACACATCTCACAAAATTGCTTAGAACTTTCGACATCAACTCCACTCAAAAGTAATTATTTTCAAAACTCAAAATACTACTTAAATACAACAGCGCCAAAACAGCAAATTTTTACCTTCATTTTTCAGATTTACAAATCAACCCCTAAACTTTTATAAACATCCATTTTTCCGAATTTTTTTGCAACAAACTTTAAATCAAAAGATTTTTAACTAAACCCATATCGAAAATCAAATGAAAGTATTAAGTATCATTTTACTTCAAAAATCAAAGCTTTAAATACCCCACAAGTTCAAAACTTTCCAAAAACACCCTCATAGTTTGGAAAACTTAACCAAACCAATTTTCTTGAAAAATAATTTAAGATCCACGCATTTAAGAAATATTTAAAAATAATCAAGCATAATTTTCACTATAAAACTAATATTAAAAATAAGCTTTAATAACTTTTCACAAACGAAACAAAAAGTTCTTTAATTATAAACTTTCTTCGAAAAATTTACAATTATTCAATCTAAAAACTAAAATGAATAAACCACTACTTCAAATCAATAAATCAAGATTTTATAAAAGAACCATGTAAAAACAGCAACAAAAAGCAACTTTAACCCCTTATTTTCAGATTTACAAAAATAACCCCAAATGTTTCAAAAACTCCCATTTTTGCAAAATATCGGAACAAACTTTAAAACAAATGCTTTTCAAGTAAACCTAACCAAATATCAAACAAAAATTTATATTTTCAGTCCCTTTTTAATACCAACAAGAATCGCAACCTAAGCCCTTCAACTTTTAAAACCTTTCAAAAATACCCCCCAAAGTTTCGGAAATTATGAACAATAACTTTTTTACGAAAATAAATCAAGATCCAAACATATAAGTAATATTTAAACAAAACCAAAGCAAGTCACACTAAATATTACATATGAACTCAACAACTTATCACAAGGACAAACTAACTTTTTCAACATATATTTTAAAGAAAAGAAAGTAATATCACAAAGACTAAAGAACACATGCATAGATGTATTTTTACCCAAAGCAACGAAGGGGGTGAAAATCTCTTCATTTCCAGAACTCCGAAGGTGGTGGTGGCAGCTCCGGTGGCAGTGGTGGCGGATCCGGTGGTGGTTCGTAAAAAGGCCCTCAAATCCTTATTTTTCCCCAACTTCCAAGGACTGCCGATTCACTCCGGGAGATCCAATCGACGATCCGAACGGTCAATATGTAGCCCCATGTGTGTAGAACCTCCAGGAAAAATTTGGGCACGATCCAACGGTGGACGAAGGCGGAATGGTTGAAAAACCGAGACTGTGCTGAGTATACCCGAAAACTATCTTTCTAAATGTGTAATGACTGGAGATTCACTTTGGGAGATCCAAACGACGATCCGAACGGTCAATATGTAGATCCGTGTGTGTAGAACCTCCATACAAAATTTGGGCATGATCCAACGGTGGACGAAGGCGGAATGATCGGAAAACCGAGGCTGTGTAGTGAGAATCCGAAAATAATTCTCTTTCTAGTGTGTTCTCTCTGCTTTCTCTCTCTCTCTCTCTATAATATGTATGTAAATGAGGTTATGGAGAGGATAAAAATCTGATGTTAAGTGTGTATAATAATTATATACACATTGGGAATAGAGGGAGACATAATTAATCTTCAAAAACCAACCAATGCATGTCCACCTTGGGTAGAGAAATTTCTCTACCCAAGGGGCATGCTTGGCCACTCCCTAGGGCTGGCTAGGAGAGCTATAAAGGCTCTCCTATCAGCTGAAATCAAGTAGGGGCGGAATTTGCACTTTGCCCCCTGAAGTTTTGAAAACATACATTTTTGTCCCCAAAAACAAGATTTTTGTGCATCCAAGCCCGAAAATCTTTCAAAAAGGGTCTTAATCAAATTTTAAAGTAACTTTTATATTTTTAATTATTTCAAAGTTCATAAGATCACAATATTTAATTAATTTGTATATTTTAGTTCAAATTAATGCTTAATTTTGAAAATAAAATGTAGCACTTAAATTTGGATTAAAATCCAATCGAAAGCATTCGAAATTTTGGGGGCGTTACAATCCTTCCCCCTTAAAAGAATTTGGTCCCCAAATTCGTTCTTGAGATTCGCGTGGTACTGTTAACGCCGACGTATCTTCTTTTCTTGCTCCCGAAACGTTTCTTCATAACTGTGTGCGTCATAAAACATTTTCCTATAGAATCTGCAGCCTTCTTGATTAAAACGAGTGTGCGGAAATGTTCTCTCGTACATTAGGCGTTTCAAAACGCTGACGTATCTTTTCTCTAACTCCCAAGTCGCCTTTTTTATACTCTGGCCGCGCCATAATGGAATTCACTTGTTTCTTCATCTAGATGAGTATGCAAACATGTCTTCGTTCGTACGTTAGATATTTCTGAAGATCTTAAGATATGCAGTCAGGTTCACGAGGATGATCGATGTAGTACTTCATATACGTACGCATAATCATGATGCGGTAGAATAAGATACGACGATAAATCCAACTCCTATGTCGCGGATAGATTCTTCTCAAAAGAAAAACTACTCACATAACAATATATAGTTCAGTTTGCCCAGAGAATTCAAAATGTACTGAATGACGTTTGACTCGGGATTCTCGTAAGGATCAAAATGAGTTAAATGAAGAGACACAATAAGGATTAGAAAAGATGATCGAATCAAGATGCTCAAGATGACAAGATAAGAATTAGCAATGGCAACATAAAGAAGAATCAAAGAAGATTGGAAAAGGACTGAAATATCGATATTAAAGATAACCAAGTGAATAGTTCGATATAAGTGACAAGGCGAACAATTAAGGTGCACCGATAAGAATAACGAAAGGGATGAGCCTCACCATTTCAAACGGTGCAAGTAAAAAGAAGATCAAAGCAAGGATATCGGTAAGGATAACAGAATGTCGAAACAAGTATCATAACAATAATAACCAAAAACATTAAAGTGTGTTTGGTCAGTTGAAAGGCAAGTCAAGATAAATGGCGAGATTCGAAGATCATTTCAATAATGATTACAACAAGCTGCAATAGAAAACAAGTAAAACTCGATAGTGAAATATGAGAACATCGAAACGATCAAATTGAACGAGACGGGAATTAAAAATAAGTTCAAGACAAATAGAAGGTAAGTCCGAAGTTCAAAAGGAATTGAGAATAAATTGATATGATTTATGCGGCTTGCAACAAGGAATGAAATAGACAAAGGAACAACAATTGATTTTATGAATGGACAAATGAAAACGTGAAGTTCAAAAGAAATTGAGACAATTCAATTCCTTCAGGAAATTTAGAAGATTGTATAATTGAATACAACAAAAACGAGTAACATGAAATCATATGGATAATTTCAAAACGATCATAACGGAATAAATGTGCTTGGAAAAAGAAGGACAAGGAACAATAACAATCATAGAATCCGACAAAAATAAATAATTTTGGTTTACGAAGTCGATACGAGAAAGTATCTCATGAAATAGGGAGGGGTAAACTCTGAACGAGTAAAAAGATAAGGGATCAATATAAAAGCTTGATAGAATACAAGAAGTCAATCCCCAATAAACAAAGACATGTTAATTGAGAGTGTCGATAAGCTCTGAAGGAAAACAGTCAAAGAGTCAGATTAAAGGAAATTAAGGGCACGACTTGAAGAAGCCATATCAATAATGAGGCTAAAATGATTGAAGAATATTTTACGGTAAATTACACAACATGAAGGGAAAGATACAATCGGGTAATCGCATTTAGAAACTTCAGAAAAACACGAGCGGAAATAAAGAGATTGGAAATGAACATAGGATAGTTTTAGAATTGAAAATGAAGTTAATCGCTATCAAAAGTGATTCAAAGTTGAATGCAAAGAACAGGTAATAGACGAGTTAGAACACAAGACTGGTGTCAACGAAATTGGAATGTTATTTTGTCTATTGAAAGGAAGATTACATAGATAACAATTTGATTCGCCAAAATGATGAAGGAAAGACATCTAGGGATCACAAGTTCAAAATGAATAAGTACCAACATTAGAATAAGGGCGAAACAATTACTTATAGCGAAAATAGGCTCAAGAAAGCTTACTGAAGTCGAGAGATCAATTTGGAGATGGATACATTTAGGATCATAATTATGAGTTTTGAGTAAGGTAAACTCGATAATGGAATTCAAAAGGATTAGGGCTATTTTAGTCATTCTATGTACTTCAAGGAAGGTCACTTGATTCAAATATTTTAATTTACGTAAAATCACGGGACGCACACATATACAATCAGAACCAGACAATAATATCAAAAATAAAGTTCGAATAACATTATGGTATTCGGGATACCACAAACAAATAATTTATCAAGAAAACACAGAATCAAGCAAAAATAATTCTTAACCTCAAGGAAACGTATTACACATATGATTTCGGTTGCGGTCTTGTCCTAACAGTGAACTACCCAATGTGGGTAGACACCCTAAAATCATGACGGTGAGTCCCACCTTACTAACCCCTCAGTACAAATCCGAGGATCCTATCCTGGCCTTGAGCCGAAGCTCTGATACCATCTGTGACGGCCCGGCTCCACGGGTCCGTCGGATAACGGTCGAAAAATTATTGTTATTTTGAAAAAGTATTAGAATATAGAAACTTTTTTTTTTTTTTATTGGAACGATGAATTAAAAGGTTTTAAAGCGGAAGCGGTTTAAAAAAAAAATAAGAACAATTTAAATTACTAAGTTTTTTGACGAACAATTAAAATCAATCTTCATAGTTGAGTTTTAAAGCTGAAACATTTAATCACAACATATCAAGATATTTGAACAAAATCAACCGAGAGAGATAAACAAATTTTTTTTTTGAAAATCTTGTCTCTTTTGCGAAAATATAAATCATCTTTAACGAATCAAATAGTCTGAGCAAGGTTTTAAACAAAATCGAAAAAGAGCATAGATCAACCACAAAATATTACTACTCTCCCGAATACTAGGGTGAGACCGCAACCGTGATGACCTAACCGCAACCTGACTATAAATTCTCAGAGCACCTGAAACTGAAAAGAGTGAAACATAGAACGCATAAGTTGATCGTCCAACTTAGTGAGGCTATGTGCGAATTTGCATGGTGATGTGTGGATGCAACATATTATATAACATAAGCATGTTATCAAGCAAATAAACATATATTCAAGACGGAAGAAACACGAAATTCACATAACCAAGAATTTGCTGATGCCGTCCTCCACTTACCCTCCATCCTCAGTCTGATCAAAGTCCATCCAAACTCACCAAGTAAGGAGCGACCTTACTATCAAAAATGCATCGACATGTCTTTGCCGGAGTTCGTCCTTACTCCCCAAGTGTTCCTCCCCACTTGGTTTGTAAGGCCAGGCCTACGGGTAACCGTGACAATCCTGCCGGCCCTTGCCGGCCAGGTTTGGCATCGGGTCCATATACCAATCAAAAGGGGGCCCACACAAAATCGAAAACAAACGGAAACATATAGTCGGAAACAAACGGAACATAGCATATCAAACACATTAACATATTATCAATATTTAATAACTTATCGAATGAAATTTTGGGTATCATAATAATTTCGAAAAATATATTCGCAACTAGTAAATTCGGATGTAGCATGTATTTGGATAATCATGTTGAAATGCTAAGTGATTTCATGCGAGTAATGTTGACCTAATAAGTCAACCTATTCGTGACGACATGCAAGAAAAGTTAGAACAAAATTCATGCTTTGATTATTAAGAGCCTAAGTGCATGTTTGGACTCGATCTACAAGCACATCGGACCGACATACAAATTAAACACACAGCGCTCACCTTTGTCGCTTAGTATAGCGACTAAAACTCCACAAATGAAGCGTATCCGAAACCTGAGCAAGTACGCATACGACTTAGAAACATAACTAATGAAAATCCTACACAAGGATTTCCTACTAACACATCTCACAAAATTGCTTAGAACTTTCGACATCAACTCCACTCAAAAGTAATTATTTTCAAAACTCAAAATACTACTTAAATACAACAGCGCCAAAACAGCAAATTTTTACCTTCATTTTTCAGATTTACAAATCAACCCCTAAACTTTTATAAACATCCATTTTTCCGAATTTTTTTGCAACAAACTTTAAATCAAAAGATTTTTAACTAAACCCATATCGAAAATCAAATGAAAGTATTAAGTATCATTTTACTTCAAAAATCAAAGCTTTAAATACCCCACAAGTTCAAAACTTTCCAAAAACACCCTCATAGTTTGGAAAACTTAACCAAACCAATTTTCTTGAAAAATAATTTAAGATCCACGCATTTAAGAAATATTTAAAAATAATCAAGCATAATTTTCACTATAAAACTAATATTAAAAATAAGCTTTAATAACTTTTCACAAACGAAACAAAAAGTTCTTTAATTATAAACTTTCTTCGAAAAATTTACAATTATTCAATCTAAAAACTAAAATGAATAAACCACTACTTCAAATCAATAAATCAAGATTTTATAAAAGAACCATGTAAAAACAGCAACAAAAAGCAACTTTAACCCCTTATTTTCAGATTTACAAAAATAACCCCAAATGTTTCAAAAACTCCCATTTTTGCAAAATATCGGAACAAACTTTAAAACAAATGCTTTTCAAGTAAACCTAACCAAATATCAAACAAAAATTTATATTTTCAGTCCCTTTTTAATACCAACAAGAATCGCAACCTAAGCCCTTCAACTTTTAAAACCTTTCAAAAATACCCCCCAAAGTTTCGGAAATTATGAACAATAACTTTTTTACGAAAATAAATCAAGATCCAAACATATAAGTAATATTTAAACAAAACCAAAGCAAGTCACACTAAATATTACATATGAACTCAACAACTTATCACAAGGACAAACTAACTTTTTCAACATATATTTTAAAGAAAAGAAAGTAATATCACAAAGACTAAAGAACACATGCATAGATGTATTTTTACCCAAAGCAACGAAGGGGGTGAAAATCTCTTCATTTCCAGAACTCCGAAGGTGGTGGTGGCAGCTCCGGTGGCAGTGGTGGCGGATCCGGTGGTGGTTCGTAAAAAGGCCCTCAAATCCTTATTTTTCCCCAACTTCCAAGGACTGCCGATTCACTCCGGGAGATCCAATCGACGATCCGAACGGTCAATATGTAGCCCCATGTGTGTAGAACCTCCAGGAAAAATTTGGGCACGATCCAACGGTGGACGAAGGCGGAATGGTTGAAAAACCGAGACTGTGCTGAGTATACCCGAAAACTATCTTTCTAAATGTGTAATGACTGGAGATTCACTTTGGGAGATCCAAACGACGATCCGAACGGTCAATATGTAGATCCGTGTGTGTAGAACCTCCATACAAAATTTGGGCATGATCCAACGGTGGACGAAGGCGGAATGATCGGAAAACCGAGGCTGTGTAGTGAGAATCCGAAAATAATTCTCTTTCTAGTGTGTTCTCTCTGCTTTCTCTCTCTCTCTCTCTATAATATGTATGTAAATGAGGTTATGGAGAGGATAAAAATCTGATGTTAAGTGTGTATAATAATTATATACACATTGGGAATAGAGGGAGACATAATTAATCTTCAAAAACCAACCAATGCATGTCCACCTTGGGTAGAGAAATTTCTCTACCCAAGGGGCATGCTTGGCCACTCCCTAGGGCTGGCTAGGAGAGCTATAAAGGCTCTCCTATCAGCTGAAATCAAGTAGGGGCGGAATTTGCACTTTGCCCCCTGAAGTTTTGAAAACATACATTTTTGTCCCCAAAAACAAGATTTTTGTGCATCCAAGCCCGAAAATCTTTCAAAAAGGGTCTTAATCAAATTTTAAAGTAACTTTTATATTTTTAATTATTTCAAAGTTCATAAGATCACAATATTTAATTAATTTGTATATTTTAGTTCAAATTAATGCTTAATTTTGAAAATAAAATGTAGCACTTAAATTTGGATTAAAATCCAATCGAAAGCATTCGAAATTTTGGGGGCGTTACAATCCTTCCCCCTTAAAAGAATTTGGTCCCCAAATTCGTTCTTGAGATTCGCGTGGTACTGTTAACGCCGACGTATCTTCTTTTCTTGCTCCCGAAACGTTTCTTCATAACTGTGTGCGTCATAAAACATTTTCCTATAGAATCTGCAGCCTTCTTGATTAAAACGAGTGTGCGGAAATGTTCTCTCGTACATTAGGCGTTTCAAAACGCTGACGTATCTTTTCTCTAACTCCCAAGTCGCCTTTTTTATACTCTGGCCGCGCCATAATGGAATTCACTTGTTTCTTCATCTAGATGAGTATGCAAACATGTCTTCGTTCGTACGTTAGATATTTCTGAAGATCTTAAGATATGCAGTCAGGTTCACGAGGATGATCGATGTAGTACTTCATATACGTACGCATAATCATGATGCGGTAGAATAAGATACGACGATAAATCCAACTCCTATGTCGCGGATAGATTCTTCTCAAAAGAAAAACTACTCACATAACAATATATAGTTCAGTTTGCCCAGAGAATTCAAAATGTACTGAATGACGTTTGACTCGGGATTCTCGTAAGGATCAAAATGAGTTAAATGAAGAGACACAATAAGGATTAGAAAAGATGATCGAATCAAGATGCTCAAGATGACAAGATAAGAATTAGCAATGGCAACATAAAGAAGAATCAAAGAAGATTGGAAAAGGACTGAAATATCGATATTAAAGATAACCAAGTGAATAGTTCGATATAAGTGACAAGGCGAACAATTAAGGTGCACCGATAAGAATAACGAAAGGGATGAGCCTCACCATTTCAAACGGTGCAAGTAAAAAGAAGATCAAAGCAAGGATATCGGTAAGGATAACAGAATGTCGAAACAAGTATCATAACAATAATAACCAAAAACATTAAAGTGTGTTTGGTCAGTTGAAAGGCAAGTCAAGATAAATGGCGAGATTCGAAGATCATTTCAATAATGATTACAACAAGCTGCAATAGAAAACAAGTAAAACTCGATAGTGAAATATGAGAACATCGAAACGATCAAATTGAACGAGACGGGAATTAAAAATAAGTTCAAGACAAATAGAAGGTAAGTCCGAAGTTCAAAAGGAATTGAGAATAAATTGATATGATTTATGCGGCTTGCAACAAGGAATGAAATAGACAAAGGAACAACAATTGATTTTATGAATGGACAAATGAAAACGTGAAGTTCAAAAGAAATTGAGACAATTCAATTCCTTCAGGAAATTTAGAAGATTGTATAATTGAATACAACAAAAACGAGTAACATGAAATCATATGGATAATTTCAAAACGATCATAACGGAATAAATGTGCTTGGAAAAAGAAGGACAAGGAACAATAACAATCATAGAATCCGACAAAAATAAATAATTTTGGTTTACGAAGTCGATACGAGAAAGTATCTCATGAAATAGGGAGGGGTAAACTCTGAACGAGTAAAAAGATAAGGGATCAATATAAAAGCTTGATAGAATACAAGAAGTCAATCCCCAATAAACAAAGACATGTTAATTGAGAGTGTCGATAAGCTCTGAAGGAAAACAGTCAAAGAGTCAGATTAAAGGAAATTAAGGGCACGACTTGAAGAAGCCATATCAATAATGAGGCTAAAATGATTGAAGAATATTTTACGGTAAATTACACAACATGAAGGGAAAGATACAATCGGGTAATCGCATTTAGAAACTTCAGAAAAACACGAGCGGAAATAAAGAGATTGGAAATGAACATAGGATAGTTTTAGAATTGAAAATGAAGTTAATCGCTATCAAAAGTGATTCAAAGTTGAATGCAAAGAACAGGTAATAGACGAGTTAGAACACAAGACTGGTGTCAACGAAATTGGAATGTTATTTTGTCTATTGAAAGGAAGATTACATAGATAACAATTTGATTCGCCAAAATGATGAAGGAAAGACATCTAGGGATCACAAGTTCAAAATGAATAAGTACCAACATTAGAATAAGGGCGAAACAATTACTTATAGCGAAAATAGGCTCAAGAAAGCTTACTGAAGTCGAGAGATCAATTTGGAGATGGATACATTTAGGATCATAATTATGAGTTTTGAGTAAGGTAAACTCGATAATGGAATTCAAAAGGATTAGGGCTATTTTAGTCATTCTATGTACTTCAAGGAAGGTCACTTGATTCAAATATTTTAATTTACGTAAAATCACGGGACGCACACATATACAATCAGAACCAGACAATAATATCAAAAATAAAGTTCGAATAACATTATGGTATTCGGGATACCACAAACAAATAATTTATCAAGAAAACACAGAATCAAGCAAAAATAATTCTTAACCTCAAGGAAACGTATTACACATATGATTTCGGTTGCGGTCTTGTCCTAACAGTGAACTACCCAATGTGGGTAGACACCCTAAAATCATGACGGTGAGTCCCACCTTACTAACCCCTCAGTACAAATCCGAGGATCCTATCCTGGCCTTGAGCCGAAGCTCTGATACCATCTGTGACGGCCCGGCTCCGCGGGTCCGTCGGATAACGGTCGAAAAATTATTGTTATTTTGAAAAAGTATTAGAATATAGAAACTTTTTTTTTTTTTTATTGGAACGATGAATTAAAAGGTTTTAAAGCGGAAGCGGTTTAAAAAAAAAATAAGAACAATTTAAATTACTAAGTTTTTTGACGAACAATTAAAATCAATCTTCATAGTTGAGTTTTAAAGCTGAAACATTTAATCACAACATATCAAGATATTTGAACAAAATCAACCGAGAGAGATAAACAAATTTTTTTTTTGAAAATCTTGTCTCTTTTGCGAAAATATAAATCATCTTTAACGAATCAAATAGTCTGAGCAAGGTTTTAAACAAAATCGAAAAAGAGCATAGATCAACCACAAAATATTACTACTCTCCCGAATACTAGGGTGAGACCGCAACCGTGATGACCTAACCGCAACCTGACTATAAATTCTCAGAGCACCTGAAACTGAAAAGAGTGAAACATAGAACGCATAAGTTGATCGTCCAACTTAGTGAGGCTATGTGCGAATTTGCATGGTGATGTGTGGATGCAACATATTATATAACATAAGCATGTTATCAAGCAAATAAACATATATTCAAGACGGAAGAAACACGAAATTCACATAACCAAGAATTTGCTGATGCCGTCCTCCACTTACCCTCCATCCTCAGTCTGATCAAAGTCCATCCAAACTCACCAAGTAAGGAGCGACCTTACTATCAAAAATGCATCGACATGTCTTTGCCGGAGTTCGTCCTTACTCCCCAAGTGTTCCTCCCCACTTGGTTTGTAAGGCCAGGCCTACGGGTAACCGTGACAATCCTGCCGGCCCTTGCCGGCCAGGTTTGGCATCGGGTCCATATACCAATCAAAAGGGGGCCCACACAAAATCGAAAACAAACGGAAACATATAGTCGGAAACAAACGGAACATAGCATATCAAACACATTAACATATTATCAATATTTAATAACTTATCGAATGAAATTTTGGGTATCATAATAATTTCGAAAAATATATTCGCAACTAGTAAATTCGGATGTAGCATGTATTTGGATAATCATGTTGAAATGCTAAGTGATTTCATGCGAGTAATGTTGACCTAATAAGTCAACCTATTCGTGACGACATGCAAGAAAAGTTAGAACAAAATTCATGCTTTGATTATTAAGAGCCTAAGTGCATGTTTGGACTCGATCTACAAGCACATCGGACCGACATACAAATTAAACACACAGCGCTCACCTTTGTCGCTTAGTATAGCGACTAAAACTCCACAAATGAAGCGTATCCGAAACCTGAGCAAGTACGCATACGACTTAGAAACATAACTAATGAAAATCCTACACAAGGATTTCCTACTAACACATCTCACAAAATTGCTTAGAACTTTCGACATCAACTCCACTCAAAAGTAATTATTTTCAAAACTCAAAATACTACTTAAATACAACAGCGCCAAAACAGCAAATTTTTACCTTCATTTTTCAGATTTACAAATCAACCCCTAAACTTTTATAAACATCCATTTTTCCGAATTTTTTTGCAACAAACTTTAAATCAAAAGATTTTTAACTAAACCCATATCGAAAATCAAATGAAAGTATTAAGTATCATTTTACTTCAAAAATCAAAGCTTTAAATACCCCACAAGTTCAAAACTTTCCAAAAACACCCTCATAGTTTGGAAAACTTAACCAAACCAATTTTCTTGAAAAATAATTTAAGATCCACGCATTTAAGAAATATTTAAAAATAATCAAGCATAATTTTCACTATAAAACTAATATTAAAAATAAGCTTTAATAACTTTTCACAAACGAAACAAAAAGTTCTTTAATTATGAACTTTCTTCGAAAAATTTACAATTATTCAATCTAAAAACTAAAATGAATAAACCACTACTTCAAATCAATAAATCAAGATTTTATAAAAGAACCATGTAAAAACAGCAACAAAAAGCAACTTTAACCCCTTATTTTCAGATTTACAAAAATAACCCCAAATGTTTCAAAAACTCCCATTTTTGCAAAATATCGGAACAAACTTTAAAACAAATGCTTTTCAAGTAAACCTAACCAAATATCAAACAAAAATTTATATTTTCAGTCCCTTTTTAATACCAACAAGAATCGCAACCTAAGCCCTTCAACTTTTAAAACCTTTCAAAAATACCCCCCAAAGTTTCGGAAATTATGAACAATAACTTTTTTACGAAAATAAATCAAGATCCAAACATATAAGTAATATTTAAACAAAACCAAAGCAAGTCACACTAAATATTACATATGAACTCAACAACTTATCACAAGGACAAACTAACTTTTTCAACATATATTTTAAAGAAAAGAAAGTAATATCACAAAGACTAAAGAACACATGCATAGATGTATTTTTACCCAAAGCAACGAAGGGGGTGAAAATCTCTTCATTTCCAGAACTCCGAAGGTGGTGGTGGCAGCTCCGGTGGCAGTGGTGGCGGATCCGGTGGTGGTTCGTAAAAAGGCCCTCAAATCCTTATTTTTCCCCAACTTCCAAGGACTGCCGATTCACTCCGGGAGATCCAATCGACGATCCGAACGGTCAATATGTAGCCCCATGTGTGTAGAACCTCCAGGAAAAATTTGGGCACGATCCAACGGTGGACGAAGGCGGAATGGTTGAAAAACCGAGACTGTGCTGAGTATACCCGAAAACTATCTTTCTAAATGTGTAACGACTGGAGATTCACTTTGGGAGATCCAAACGACGATCCGAACGGTCAATATGTAGATCCGTGTGTGTAGAACCTCCATACAAAATTTGGGCATGATCCAACGGTGGACGAAGGCGGAATGATCGGAAAACCGAGGCTGTGTAGTGAGAATCCGAAAATAATTCTCTTTCTAGTGTGTTCTCTCTTCTTTCTCTCTCTCTCTCTCTCTATAATATGTATGTAAATGAGGTTATGGAGAGGATAAAAATCTGATGTTAAGTGTGTATAATAATTATATACACATTGGGAATAGAGGGAGACATAATTAATCTTCAAAAACCAACCAATGCATGTCCACCTTGGGTAGAGAAATTTCTCTACCCAAGGGGCATGCTTGGCCACTCCCTAGGGCTGGCTAGGAGAGCTATAAAGGCTCTCCTATCAGCTGAAATCAAGTAGGGGCGGAATTTGCACTTTGCCCCCTGAAGTTTTGAAAACATACATTTTTGTCCCCAAAAACAAGATTTTTGTGCATCCAAGCCCGAAAATCTTTTAAAAAGGGTCTTAATCAAATTTTAAAGTAACTTTTATATTTTTAATTATTTCAAAGTTCATAAGATCACAATATTTAATTAATTTGTATATTTTAGTTCAAATTAATGCTTAATTTTGAAAATAAAATGTAGCACTTAAATTTGGATTAAAATCCAATCGAAAGCATTCGAAATTTTGGGGGCGTTACAGAAACAGCAAAATCCTCTCCATGAAAAACATGCTCGAAGGAAGAAGCACTTGAAGTAACAGGTATAGTATAGTTCGGTTCCTCGTTGGACATATCGCTAAAAGCTATCCGACCAGGGGAAGGCATGCTCCCTATTTGAGTGGAAGAAGAGAAGATTGGTTCTGAAAACGACGAGTTTACTACAGAAAAAGGTTCGGAGGCAATAACGCGAGTATCAATCTCCGACCTAATTATTGGGGATGAACGAGGAGGCTCAATCGACGGCCCATCTCTTCGAAGTTTTTTGGGTCTATTATCTCTAGCGCCCTCACGAGAAGGTCGCTTCGAAGTATTACCAAAAAGGTTACTCATGATCGGATTATGGAAAAATACAAATTAATATCGAGAAAGTTTATCGACTAGCTAAAGAAAGAGTATTCTGTTAAGAGAGGAGTATAGCAGTAAAAAATAAGTCAAGTTTTTACCTTTCATATTTATACTACACGAAAGGACGCGACAGACCCAAAGAAAGGGCGCGAAATAGAAAAACTGACCTTGGAGCAAACGCTAGAATTTGAAAAGACACACGCATAATGATTACGGCAAATTTAATGACTTGTCTGAATTATTACGGCGAATGTGAAAAGACACGACTGACAGAATACGAAACGTTTAGGGTACAAAGAGAAGAAAGGGTAAAATTACAATTAAAACCTACGAGTAAATAGTTACAATGATTATTTCAAAAAAATCACTATTTTAAGAAGCCTGCTCGCCATCCGGAATTCTCTGATCACTACCGACGTCCTCAGTCTTGCCAATATCGTCTTCCTCTTCTTCTTCGTCTTCAGAATCGATAAAAGTGTTATCGAGCTCCTTGTTAACATCAGAAGGAGGAATCGGCAATGGATTTCCAAATTCTTCGACAAGGTGAGCCAAAGGAAAACCTTGATATACGACATCAGGAACCTCGAAAGAGGAATAAATTTCACCATAGCGATTCAACCGAATGTGAGCAGCCTTAAAATACTCTTTTCGACAGTCGTCGATCATCTCTAAGGCGACCAGCTGATGAATCGCCTTCTTAAAAGTATTTTCAAGAAGAGGACCGACCATCCGATACACCAACGCCGTATGAACAGGAGAATTAAGGAATTCACGAACCACTCTTTCGTCAGGATTCCTACCGTATCGATCCCTGAGTCCACTAAGTGGGACATCCTTTTCGTACTCCTCTAAAGAAGTTTCAAGGCTTGACACTTGAGATTCAAGCTCACTAATTCGAGCCGTGCTCTGTAACTGGAATTCCTCTAACTTTCTAGCCATTTGATTGGCCTGCTCTTGAGCACGAGAAACCTCCATCACCCTGTTTATCATTTCTTGATCTTCAGTCCCGGTAGCACGAGTCTCTACGACGGGAACGGAAGAAGATGTCGAGGGACCAACCTCTGAACCGGAGGATTTACGAAGTAAAGCTTTATTCTTCTCCTCCAGGAACTCGCACTGTTGTTTCCAAAGTGCATTTTCATAGGCGTATGACGCAAGACAAGTTTTAGTCTGGAAGAACAAAGAGAGCAAGAAAAAGAGATGGATTAGTAAATTAAGGAAGACCCTTAAAATTATCTGTTAGTATGATCAAAGGAAAAAGATATCACCTTTTCAGCATAAAGAGAAGCTCGCTGGAATTTCTCCAGAGGATCCTTATGAAGAAGCTTATTCAGATCGCGAGTAAAAACACCAGACAAAAGAACACGGGTTGCCTTATCGATCGCGTTCTCATTATCATCGTGAATAAGAGAGTCCTTCTCGGAATAACCAGCGGCCCTCCTTCCCTCTAAATGATCCTCGATCATTTCGACAAGAGTAGGTTTTGGATGCTTATCTCCAACTAAAGAAAGATCGTGACCAGAGCGTCCGTAATAGCTCCTCTTTCTATCAACTGGATTATTAGTAGGATGAGGCATCGACCAGGTGCGACATCCTCGAACACCCAAAGATGTTCTAAGTTGAAGAGGAGGATAACCAGATCCCGTGCCCTGACGAATAGGGGGCTCATGAGGAGAATCTGGAGATTCCTCTCTGTCCTCCTCAGATTCATGACCTAACTCCAACTTCCTTTTTCGTGACGCTCTCTGCTCAATAGGGACGTTCTCTACGGATTTGGAAGATTTCGACAGCACCATTTTTCCCTTCGAAGAATGCCGAGAGTTTTCTACCATATCGGCTGAAAAGAAATAAATTATAAGTTATTTTTCTTCCCTATAAACGGTATCATCACAACACTAAGCTAAAATAAAGTACTAACCAAGAAGTTCAGATGATGAACTGATGGGAAAGTTATGAACACTTAACCCCGCCTTACGAAGGAAAGCTTCCCCGATCAGAAGAGCACTTTGATATTTGTTTGCATGCATTTCGGGGATCTCAGCGATAAACTGAGCATCGTCAGGAACTAGTTCGCCAGTCGGTAAGCGACCTCCAGGAATCCAACTGGAACCATGATCCCAAGAAAAAGGCACGGTCGAACCATCCGCCGAACAAAGGTTAGACGGAGGACGAACAAAGAAAAAATGAGATTTCCATGAAGGATTACTAGAAACGGGGGCATCAAAGATCGCTCGACTAGGTCGCTGACTAGCGAAGAAGTATCCACGATTCGAAGAACTAGAAATATTGAAGCGAAAAAGTTGCGTAAAATTACGAAAAGAAGGTTTAAACCCCTTTGCGATCATCAAAACGGAAAAACAAACCACAAAAGCAACGGAATTTGGAACCAGCTGTGTCAGGCACACACTGAAAGTTTTCAAAACTTCGAGAAAAAGGGGAGACAAAGGAAGACGCAGTCCGCTATTGAAGTGAGCTGAATAAAAAGCTCGACATCCCTCCGGTGGAGATGTGACCCTATCAGAAGGGGAAGGAAGAATTATCTCGGAACCTTCTGGAAAATATTTGGTGTAATTATTCACAACCTCCGGAAATGTTTCCACTGTATAAGCACAAGCAACGTCCTCAATTGGTTCAGAAATCTGAGGAACAGTACCTTTGCCCTTTTTGGCTCGGGCAGCTACATCCGCGTCAGTAAGGATTCTTACCTTGAAGGTATCCTCTACAGGGACGACGAAGTCAGATACAGTAGATTGTTCGCCCAAAAGACTAGAATGCAACTCCTCCTCATTATTGGGGGCGACAATCTCTCTAGAAGAAGATCTTCTTGCAGAAGCCATATATTCTAGTTCTCGGAAAATGAAGGTCGATAAAAGGAAAAATTTTATGTGATGAACGACTAAGCAGGAAAATGACTACGAATTATAAGGAAGTATAAAGGAAAAATGGCGAACTCGAGAATCACCTATTTATAATGAGATGAGAAAAGATGTTTCGAACTCATCGCAGCTAATCATATTCCCGCCAAAAACGGTAGGATATAAAAAGACTCCTGAATAGACGCGTGGCGATTCGTAATCGGCAGAGAAAACGACTATCTATGATATGTAGCACTCTTTTCCTTACTTAAGATTTTTTCCCACAGGGTTTTTTCTTAAGAAAGGTTTTTAACGAGGCTCCATTCATGGAAAACAAACGGTCGTGAAAATTTATCTACTTCTACGAGCTTCTATTATCTATACGCTCGAAGAAGTGAGGGAGTACTGATGGGGGCTATTTCGCACCCTACATACTGTACTATCGACTAAAGAAATTGAGAACAGTTCGACCAAATCAGGCTGTTCAAAATCATCTCATCGACTAGGCCGAATACAGCTCTCTTCGATCAAAAGACAATACTCCGGACCCAAGAAGGACATTTGGGCCGAGTCCTATTAGGACTATGTTTCCTTGTAACGCTAGGTTTAACATTATATAAATACCTAGTTAATCATTGTATTAGAAAACTACGAAATCCCTCAACTCCAAGAATACATGATTATACACTGCTTACTACAGCACAACTGAATAAGATTCAATATTATTCATAGCTTTGATCTCCATATCGGTGTGTTCTTAGCTTTGTTTGTGGTTTTACTTCTTGTTCTTGAATATTGCTTTTCTTTGTAATCGATCCATCCGGAATAAAGTAACAGAGCCCTACTAAATATATATATAAATATCGTAAACCCCCCGATATCACAAATTCACTGATATTCAATTAACCAGACGAAATCCGGTTAAATCACTGGTCAAGCTGCAAATCAGACTACTCCTCAAGAACCAATATATGAGGTTATTCAGCCTCAAGATGATCCAGAAGTAATGATCATCGAACCAATAGCAGCTCCACCCATTGCATCTGCTGATCCTGCTCCTGCTCCAGCTGATAAAGGAAAGTGAAAAATAATCATCAAAAGAAAGAAAATTTCTGCTGCTGAGAAGAGAAAGAGAGAAGCAGCTGAGCAAAGGAAGATGGATGAACAAGAAGAGCAGAGAGCCATTGAACTTAACAAACTTCAAGCAGAAAAGGATGAACAAAGGAGAAAGATGTCTAAAGCAGAGCTGAAGGCTGCTGAAGATGCTGAAGTTGCTATGGTTATTGAGCTAAGCAAGAAAGATTCCCATGGTCCTGAGCATGCTGAAGGAATCAAGATTGGAGAATCTTTACAGGCTAAGAAGAAGATGCCTGCTGGCATGGCCAAGGAAAAAGAAAAATTTCAAGTAAGGAGGTCATTTCAGATCATAAATGCTGATAAATCTGTTTTCAACAGGTTTGAGAAAAGAGTTGAATATTATGATCAAAAGCTGATGCTCAAGACCTTATTCACTCAAGAGAAGAAAAGATACATGCAATGGAGAGACTACAGAGTGAATAGATCAGTTGAAGAGCTTCAGGCTTGGAAGGAGTCTGCTGAAGAAGAGAGATGGGTTCTTCAGTGGCTAAAGACCACCTCCATAACAAAAGCCTTGGACCCTGACTTTGTAAGGGATGTCATGCATCAGTATACAAGGGAGTTTGCTACTAAGGAGGCAAAAATCATATCCAACTCCCTGCCAGAGAAAAGGAGAAAAACAGATGATCCTGTTGAAAGGGCAATCCAATTTGCTATGCTGACTGCTTTGAAGACCTGGGCTGCCAAGTCCAGATATCAGCAAGGTTCTTCAAGTGAGCTGCCAAGTCTGCCAGGTATTCAACAAGTAACATTTGGCAAGGAAGTGAAGGATTGTGATGGTATGCCTAAGGTAAAGACTCAAGGCACCAAAGGTCTGTCAGTCATAAAAAGGATTCGTCAGACTACAGTCTTTACTGATGATGGCAAAATCATCACAAAAATCTTTGAGGATGTTGATGATCAGCCTGCTGCCAAGGAGCCTTTAGCTATTGAGTGGAAAGCTAAGGAGACTGATGAAGAAGCTGAGTTGATAAATGCTCATGTCCACCAGGCACCTCAAGATGAACCAACTGCTGCTGCTTCTGCTTCATCAGCTAATATGCATTCGTCACTGATGGAAGCCTTCCAGACATTGATGGAGAATTCTATAAGGGAGATGGAAGAAAGGAACAGTCAACAGTTGAAGAAGTTGCAACAAGAACTGGCAGAGTCCAATAGATTCCAACTTGAGCAAATGCAACTGCTCACTGACAGGACAATAAAGGATGAAATTGCAAATTTTCCTCTTCCTGAGGATCATTCTAAGGCACTGACTTAGAGTGTTGTAGAGATGAACAGAAATATTGAAGATGTGAAGGTTGATGTAGACCATCTTCACACTGCTCTGAAGAGAGCTGAGAACAACATTGCTGACCTCACTGCTGCATTCATCGACGTCAGTGAAGAAGAAAAGAAAGTCAACATGATGATGTTGCAAGGAGTTCATAAATCTGGAAAAGTTATTGAAGAAGAACTTGCTACAATGCAACTTAATGTGGACTGCTTGAATGACAAGAATGATATCATCAGCACAACTCTCGATCATTTGACTGCCAGTCATGATGTGGTTAATCAGAACATCAAAGCTTTATGTGCTGCTATGAAGATTCCTGCTGTTACACTTAACCCGCCCGCTGAACCTGAAAATGTCACCAGAACTGATGATGACAAAAAGGGGGAAGATAAAGGGAAAGAACCAACCAAGGAAACTGCTGCTGCTGATGAAGCTAAGAAGACTGATAATACTGCTGAACCTGGAATGGTTGAAGGTAAAGAAAAGTCTGCTGAAGTTTCTAAGGAAAAAGATAAGTCTGATGAAGAAAAGGCTGCTTCCAAGGATTCTGATGGAGATAAATCAGAGCCCTTTACCAAATTCAAGGATGAAGAGAGGATCAAGAGAAAGATGGACGAAATAGCTAGAGAAGAAGAAATCAAAGCTAAGATGGAAGCTGTTAAGTCCAATCTACTTTTGGATGAGGATGCTGATGAAGATGAAGAAGATGAAGAAGAAGAAGATGATGATAAATCTTCTTATGAGTATGAAGAAGTGCTTGAAGGAGATGATGAAGAAGCTGATGACTAGTATAGGCAAATCTTTTGTAATCAGTTATCTTTATTTCTTTTTCAGTCATCTGATTCCAACAGAATTGTACTTGTAATAATTTTCAAATATCAATAAAAAGTTCAAGTTCTGTTTCCAGCAAATCTTTTCTATCTCAGAAAATTTTGAGGATCAAAACTTTAGTGTAGGTTAACAGGTACTTAGCTGAAGTTTTGTCATCATCAAAAAGGGGGTAATTGTTGGATAGAGATGAAGATGAAAGCACTTAAGATAATTTGTAAAGGGTGGTTTTGATGATTTCCAAAACCTAAGATCAGCTAATTATGGAAAGCTTAGATGTAAAAGTCCCTTAGAAGAATTTTGACTAAGTAAGAAGACAAAACAGACGAGTCAAAATTCAAGGTCCAAAAGACTACTGATCTGCTGAAGGAAAGAAATCAGACTGGTGAAGATCAGCCGACTCAAATCAGATTTGTTCAAATTTGGGATCAGCTTCGTCCATCATCAGACTTGCACTTTCGTCAGCCAAGTGGAAAAGATCAAGAAGTCTTCCCAACGGTAATAAATGCCCCTGGAAGTAATAAATGCTGAAGTACAAGGTTATTAAAGACAAATGATTGAAGAAAGACTTCCTATCAGCTTGGTGCATTTAATGCTGCCTGCAGAAAAGTACTGTTGACAGTACGGACACTGTGCAGAGAGCTGTTCGCGGAAATTAAGGACCAGTACCCGAGGATTTTGAATTCTTTCTCACTTCAACGGACATTTTTCAAACCAACGAGTATAAATAGCTGAAGAGACAAAGAGAAGAAAAACAACACAATCTCTGAGAAGAAATCCGAAGCAACTTAAGTCTCAAGAACAGCTCACTCATCATCTCTGTCATTTGTTGACTGAAGCCGAAGTTGAAGATAAAAGACAAACACATTTTCTGAGTGAAAAACTGTTTGAGTGTTGTGAGAAGTGTAGATCCATCTTTGTGAGTGATCTAGCTTCAGATGATAGGTTTTCTTAGTGATTTCCTATTGTGAGCTTACAGCCAGATTCATTTGTTGTTTTGGCGTAAGTGGAGTGTACTAATTACTTTGTGTTCTTAGTATAACCCAAGATCTTTGTGACTTGGAATAGTGGACTAAAGGATATTTAAATCCATATAACCACTATAAAAATTGCTTGTGTTTTTACATTTGCTTTCAACTTGCATATTTTCAGATTGCATAAAACACATTCAAAACTTTTTGAAAAGAGTTTAAAGGAGTTTACAAAACTGGGGATAAAATTTTCAAACTACTAAGTTTACTTGTGAAAAACACTTTGAAAATCCGCTGCAAGTACTCTAGTATTAAAACTGATTTTAACTATATCAGCTATGTAACTATCAGATTAGTGGTCGACAAAGCTGTTCAAAGATTTGTTCGCGATCAGCCTTGTAAACTTACTGTTTTATATCAGCTTAGTCTATTCAACAGTTAAGTAAAAGTTTTAAAGTTAAAAATTGTCAAAAAGGTTAGAGGTCTATTCACCCCCCCCCCCCTAGACCTCATCTGACCACTTGGGACCAACACTCCTAGACTCCTATAGAAACTAAATCACCAAAAATAAGGAAACTAAATAACTAACTAATAAAATTCCTAATACTAAAAATCTAATAAAAAAAATAGATTGTTTTGGATGTTCCTGCATCAGTCGCTCTGGGTTGGAAAGAACTCGTCCTCGAGTTCACAGCAGTGTCATCAAGATCCACAAAACCAGGACAAACTAACGATGACGGTTAATCATGCCTGGTACTTGGGTCAGTCCTGTCCCTCCCGTGAATGCCTTAGTTGTTTCCACCACGTCGTCTGATGTTGGTTAAATCCTCGACCGCCTCTGCAAATCCTCAATCTTTACTTCCTTGGAGTGAACTCTTCGATCACGGTGTGGACTCCTCAACATCACCATGACTCAGTCATTTAAGTTGATGAGAATTTTTCCCCAGGAAGAAAAAAACCCAGTATTAGCCAGAGGTTGGGTAAATCTGCGACTTGCTTGGCAAAACCTCGATCTTCGAATCCTGAACGATATACCAACTGAAGCCGGGCAGAATAATGATTATTCTGCAGACGAGTTTTCATCATAAATCTACAAATTTAAAATGCATAAAAATGAACCCAAAATGGGTAAAAACCCGAGAGAGAAAAATCTCTTCTATTTTTTTAATATCAATAATCAACTAACTGAAAATAAGTCCACATGCCGGACTTTTATAGCTAAAACAAATTAACTAACTAAAAATAGATAAACCTCCTAGAGAAAACAAAATAAGTTAAATATAACAATGACGACTTTTCTAGAAACAAAATAACTAAAAAGATAACAAAAATATTCTGCAAATCTCATCTTTGATATTCTTTCAAAATCTTCCTGCATCAGTCTCCCATACTTGGAAAGAACTCGTCCTCGAGTTCGAATTGAGATCGAACCAGAGCAAGAGAAGATTCGACCGTGAATTTTAATCAACCTTTTAATTAATGGAAGAATGAATTTTAGACGTATGATACTGAAACCTTGATTTGGACACGAGAAATTCATAATGTAATTTGCCCAATTAACATGATAATTTTCTGAAAATGTACCAATAACGAAATCAATTACATTTTCAGAATATTTGTCATCTTCAATATTCACTGAAGCAATGACTTTAATAGACTCGATTTCCTCCTTCGATTCATCATAAATTTCTTCTTCAAAAGAATGAACATCGTCTTCTTCATCTGACTCATCATAAATTGGAGGATTTTCGTCCATAAGAGAAACATCTTCCTCATCTGATTCATCATAAACCGAAAGTCCTTCATCAACATAAGGAATGTCTCCAGTTTCAGATTCATCATAATTAGGAAGATTCATCTCGATTTCACTCGACAACTCGGGAAGATTAACTGGAAACTCAAATTGTCGATGTCGCTCCTCCCGGTCATGGTGCTCTCGAAATACTTGACGTTTGTGATATCTTTCACGTGCCTCCAAACGCGGGGACAAATATGCAGTCTTTCTCTGTAGATCCTCAATCATCTCCATCATAGCGAAACGCTTATGGTGTTGGACTTCCTCTTTCGGAACCTGTTGATAGGATAGTGCCCAGCAAGCTAATTCATTTAGCTTGTAATAGGTCTATTATGTAAATAACAATCTTTGATTCTATAGTTAATACGCGCGTTTATTTATATCTGTATAGAATAAACAATGGCCAACTTCATCTCTCACGAATACATTTAAGCGATTGGATGAAATCCTTAGATTACATTCGACTATGGGACGATTCACTTCGGTATTGAGTGCAATCATGAAACAGTCTCTATGGTCGTAATCTTAAAACACGTTCCAAGTCATAGATTCCGAAACGAGACAGGGTATCGTAGGAATCGCCAAGACTTGTACAAGTATGCATGATTCACATGGAGTGAATTTGTAGCGTTTCATGAGCAAGGCATTTGAGGCCATTGCATATGAGTAGGTGGTTCGATAGAAGATCGAACGCAATGAACGACCCGAACAGAGAAACCCATTGTGGAAGCGCATGTCGCATATCGGTGATGGGATGTTTCTCAAGACTTATAATAGTGTACGATTTAGTCCTTTGACTTGAGGTGCTAGGGCGAATTCGGTGCATAAGTGTGCGTACTTAGATCTAGGTATAGATCACATAGCCTGATCATAACATGCCTAGGTTGGGTGCGTATAGTTATGTACGCGGGTGGTTAGTACCAATATGGAATCTATCGACTCATCGTAATGGATGAGGGAATTTCCTATACGATTCTTAGATAATATATCCGAGGAATCTGCGGCCGCAGTCAGTGACGGATTTGGAAAGGGGTTTCCAAATTAGCAGTCACACTGAAATATTATCCCGAATTAGAAAGTATAGTTATCGAGACAAATTTAGAGGTGCCGATCAATTCACACACCCTAAGTCTTGATCGGGAAAATTAGTCGATAGAAGGACCGTATGTACATGGCATTTATAAGAGGTGAGGTTCACAAATATCAATTCATCTGAAATTGGGCTTCATGGGCTTGTGGCTAGACATCGACCATGAAGTGTGGGTACTCCTGAGTTGATAAGGGAGATTGATTCTAGGAGTGGTCAATTAAAGGTGGTTTAATTGATCGGAGCAATTTATTACTCTTAAATTAAATCACAAGGAATTCGTGGGCCTGCTACCAATTGATGGTGAACCTAGAGGGTCACACACAATACAGTTGGACGGTGATTGTTATAAAAAGAAATAATTGATTTAAAGGTAATTAAATCAATTAATGAATTAAAGTGTTAATTCAAGTGGGAGACTAATTAATTAGTTGATCTAATTAATTAAATAATTAATTAAAGTGTTAATTAATTAATTAAGAGAGATATTAATTTATTAATCAATATGGACTGGATTAATTAAAGTAGTTAATTAAAAGAGGCTTGCAAGACATGGGCCTTTAATTAGAATCCCATAAAGAAGTCTTGCAAAGCTAGGTCTTGAGGGAGACTTATAAATAGAGTTCAACATGAACTCAAAAGTGAAGACCTCTTGCACAAACCCTAGCCGCCCCAGTCCTGCGTGACAACCCTAGCCGCCGCCGCCACCTTTGGCCGTGAGCTGCCCTGCGCCGCCGCCGCCCCTCTCTTGTTCCCTTGTGCTAGTTCTTGCTCTGCAAGTAGATCTAGACATCCTTTTATTGACAAACCTTCAAGATCCAGTTCGTAGCCTAAGATCTGAAGGTGTCACTACAATCCAACTGGTGTGGATCAACTCTGGAGGTGAGATACTTGTATCACTTACTGTGAATCAGAAACAACACCGGAGGTTGCCACCACCTTGCATGTGGTGAGGTAAAAATCGAAAACCCCCTTTTTGTACTGTTTATGTTTTTTATTCAACCTTTTCGTATAAATAATATGGAGACAGATTTATGGGGCTGATAGATGCCTCGAAAAATTTTAAAATTCCGCATGTTTGTTGTTCTGACAATCGAGGTATCCCAACACCTGCCCATGCCGACCATGAACCTTGTCACCAGGAAACGAATGCGGCTCTGATGCCAACTGGTGCCGGGTACGAAGTGAGAAAGATGAATATAATCAATAACCCGTTGATTCTTGAACAAGAATACCGTGAGATTGAGAGAATTGAGAAAACTCAAAACTTGCATAAACTTCAAAAACTGAGAAACTCCTCCAAGTTTACAATGCTTAAATAAAAACCTAAAAGCTAAAATATCAAAACTTATAAAAGACCTAATAAACTCTTAAATTAGGCTTCTTACGGCTTCTTTGTCAATCTCGAATCGCACTGCGATTTGAGATTGACAAAGAAGCCGTAAAAAGCCTAATTTAAGAGTTTATTAGGTCTTTTATAAGTTTTGATATTTTAGGACCTTTTAGTAATTTTAGTGTATTCCTGCTTTTAGGTTTTTATTTAAGAATTGTAAACTTGGAGGAGTTTCTCAGTTTTTGAAGTTTATGCTAGTTTTGAGTTTTCTCAATTCTCTCAATCTCACAGTATTCTTATTCAAGAATCAACGGGTTATTGATTATATTCATCTTTCTCACTACGTACGCTGCATCAGATGATAAAAGACCTAATGAACTCTTACATTAGGCTTTTTACGGCTTCTTTGTCAATCTCGAATCGCACTACACCACCCCACCCTGCCCCGTGCCCACTTCTAAGTGTAATGTTATGATACATATTTTATTTTAAGAGGGAGACATGTGTCAATTATATATTAATATGACACAAATGTATGACAGGAAATCCGCGCGGTGCCATTTCACTTTCTTTTTCAAATAGAAATTTGTGATTTTATAATATATGTCACACTATATTTTATTATCAAATGCTCGACCTAATGGCTAATAGCATAGAAGAAACTAGGCATGTAAAAATAAACAAATATATCCTAGCTTCCTTTATTTTGGATTTTTCTGAAAATGTTTTCCCATTACATTTCATAAAAATCCGAATTAATATCATTTACATGAAATTAGTTTGTTATTTTTTTCTCTTAAACCATATATTCTACTATACTATTTCGTGCACTCCAGCTATTAGATTCAAATCATTCATTTAATTACACTTAGGTCTGAAAATCAAATCAAGCTACTCGATACTCGACTCGAGCTCGATCGATAAAAGCTCGTTTGAGTTCGGTTCGTCACACTAATCAAACAAGCTTGAACATCTTTTTTCGTTTGATAACTTTTGAAGCTCGGCTCGAGCTCGACTCGATAAGCTAAAAATTGAAAAATACATGTAAAATATCAAGCTACTCGATACTCGACTCGAGCTCGTTCGATAAAAGCTCGTTTGAGCTAGGCTCGATTGAAAATCAAACCGAGCTCAAACACAAAATTTCAAGCTCGATAAAAATCAAACCAAGCTTGAACATTATGTCGTTCGATACTATTCGGCTCGATTACAACCCTACTTACACTATGAAAGATAAACTCATTAACATAATTTTCAAATTGCCGAGTTAAAAATAAGAAATAAACTACGACATTTCGAAAAGGATGCCTAACATTCTTTATCAGAGTCGAGATTGTGCCATTTTAATTAAAATAATAAAATCAATCAGAGAAGAGCAAACTAACATGAAGAAGCCATTTATATCAATTTACGGAACTTAAACATCAAAATTTTAAAAAGGTCCTGTAACTTTGAAATTATTTCAAAAATAGTCTTATAACTAAGAACGCACTTTTGGTCCTTTAAGTTTCACCCAATTTCAATTTTAGTCATATGAATAAACTTTCAATGAGTTTCAATTTTTGTCTTACAATTAAAATTTGGTATTAGTATCGAAGAAAAAAATTGCAATAGTAGGACGGAAATTGATAGTTAGAGGATCAAATTTGTAAATGCGGACACAATTTATCATGCATATGATTAAAACTGAAATTTAATGAAAGCTAAAGAACTAAATGTGTGTTCAATATAATTAGATGACTATTTTTAAAAGAAACTCAAAATTGCATGACTATTTTTGAAATTTTGTCGAGATTAATTAAACTATGCATAATATAGTTAAAAAGGAAAAAAAATGCTTAAAATTTTTGGGAGGACAAAAAGTGGAGGGAATATACAATAGAATAAACTATATTTAATTTACTCCAGTGCTCCCACCCAATAGTATTGCAAGTATAACGTATAGTATAAACAATTTATAATAATTTTTTTTTTGGGAAATATAATATAATTGTGTGGCCGTAGATGCTCCTACCTATTTTGTTGGTTTGTACACGTAAGCCCCAAGAAGAAAGAGAAAAAATAATACTGGGCAAAATTACAAATTTGGTACTGTATAATAGAATACTTTGCAATATTGACACTATTGAATATATAAATGTATATTTCGTACCACAATTTAACTATTAGTTGCAATGTTCATACTACTGTCAAATAATTGACCGAAATGGATGAAGTCGGCCACACGTAAAGCACAAAATTCTTTTCTCGTCTTTTGGATTGGAAGTCGTCATGTAATAACATGAAAACATGAGGATTCATTATAAAGAATGGAGCAAAAGACAAAAATACCCCATTTACTTTGTCTAACTCCCAAAAATCCCCCTGTATTATTTTAACTTCCAAAAAGCCCCCCTATAATTTCAAATAAGTGCCATATACACCCCCAAAAAGAGAGTGTACTTCAAATGCCAAAATTGCAAGTATTTGTTCACATTTTGCTTTTAATATGACAAACTTTACCCCTGACATCGAAAGACAAAAACACCTCTATGCTTTGTTTAACTCCCAGAAAACTCCCTATGTGTCATTTTAAATCCCCAAAACCCCCTATGTTTGATTTTATATACCAAACTCGACCCAAGTAGTATATACTTATTTTTCAAAAAGAATAAATAATTTAAAAAAAAAAAACAAACACATAGGGGTAATCTTGTCATTCCCTCAAAAGTCAAAAATAAAATTATAAGTATATACTACTTGGGTCGAGTGTGGTATTTAAAATCAAACACGGGTGATTTTTTGATAGTTAAAATAATACAGGAGGATTTTTGGGAGTTAGACAACATCATCCATATACGATATGTGTGCCAGTTCCATCTCTTTCCATCTAATTATAATATGATTGTATAAACATTGCAATCAAAATTTAAATTGTGGTATTAAATTTTCATTGACGTATTAAATGATATCAAAATTATAAAATATCTTATTGTATGGGACGAAATATGCATTTCACCAATAATAAAGACACCTCAAGAGTTAGTAGTGAGTTAATTAGCGTCTGCAACACAAAAACCCCAAAACGACGTCACTTTTGACTCTCTCTCTCTCTCTCTCTCTCAGATTCAATCAATCAAAAATTAGAATGGCCTCCTCGTTAATTTCACCACCCTCCTTTAAAGCAAGCCCCAACACACACGCACAGAGTCCAGTCTCAAATCACTGTCCTGTTTTTCCTTTTTCTAGATTGTACTTCTGTTGATAATCACGAGGAAAACAATCCAATTTATGCTAGTATATGCTGAGGAGATACGCATTGGTGTAGATACGTTGATATAATTTTTTTTTTTGTGTTTGAGTGGTGGCGCGGCGGCGGCGGGGATAAGTGAGAATGGCGGCGTCATCGGCGGTTTGCTCGTGGCTGATGGCAGCATGCATGAACGAGAAGGAATCTTCCATTTCCATGTTGTCGTCTAAACCATCTTCTTCGCATGCATCTTCCGAATTTCTCTTCGGTTTCGGATCCAGGAATGTTAAGCTGCATCGCAGGAGCAGGAAACTCCATACACCTGCCGCACATTTTGGTTAATATTCTTCTATTTTAATTTCTTAATTTGTTTTGTAATTATTGCTGCGTGTGCTTGAGCTAAATTTGTCGTGTTTGATACGGTGTTTCGTGAAGCTTGTTGTCGTTTTTTTTTTTTTTTCAATTTGATTGGGGATTTTAATTAATTGGAGTAACTTTTAATTCAATTTTAGGTTTTGGGAAATTAATGCTCTTTAATTGGATACTTGATGATTTATTGCCTTTTTTGCCATAGTTTATCCGCTTTATTTGAATGGACTATGGAGGGTAGTTCTGGTAGAGTTGCTATGTTTACCTATCTACTGGGGTCATGCTCCACAAGTTTTTTTTTTCTTTTTCCTTTTTTCTTTTAATGTATGCTTGTAATTGGGCATGGTAGTGTGCGCCTGACACATATAATTTTCCACCTACTTGTAGTTTTTTTCTTGGGTGGGTGAGGTTGGATTCAGTTAGGTTTGTCAATCTCTGTGGTTGTTTTTTTCTTTTCTCCAAACTCTGTGGTAAAGTGTAATTTAATATTGCTGTGATTTTGATCTATTTTGTGGACCGAGGTTGATTACGGTTTTATGAGGACATTCCAAATGATTGTTGATTATTCACAAATCATAAGACGTTAGAATGGTTTTACTGGCAATTCTGCATATTGTTGATTGCTCTGATTACCCATGTAAATTATAGGAGAGACAATGGCCATAGCTGTAAATCCAACCATGGAAGCTAAACCCAAGAAGAAACCTTCAATGAAGCAAAGGCGAGTGGTTGTGACAGGCATGGGTGTGGAGACACCACTTGGTCACGATCCAAATACTTTCTACAATAACCTGCTTGAAGGAGTTAGTGGCATTAGTGAGATAGAGTCTTTTGATTGTTCCCAGTATCCTACAGTAAGTCTTGGTTCTGATCTTCTTTTAATAGTTCAAGCCCAGTAGTTCTGATTTTGACTAGAAAGGTTTCAATTGCAGAGAATTGCTGGTGAGATCAAGTCATTCTCGACAGATGGTTGGGTTGCACCCAAACTTTCTAAAAGAATGGACAAGTTCATGCTTTACATGCTGACAGCGGGTAAGAAAGCTTTGGCTGATGGTGGAATTACAGAAGATGTTATGGATGAAATAGATAAATCAAGATGTGGAGTGCTTATTGGCTCCGCTATGGGTGGGATGAAGGTAAGGTCAACTCTTCTTACACAAATATGAGAGAAGAAAGGGGATTGGCGTAAATAATGCATAAATATGCATGGACTAGAGTTGACTAGAGGTTCCACTCTTGATGTTACTTGGGAACTTCATAAATGTGATTATTAATAAATTCTGCTGCTATTTGATGCTCATGTGTTACTGCATTCTAATGCTAGCGCAAAAACCATATTAGCACATTTCCCCTGATGATATTGTATAGTCTAATCTATAAACTTTATGATTCATTTTGATGAATATGATAAAACATGAACTTAGATACGAGGAAATGGTGATTGAAATTTCTTTCTAGTAGTTATTGATCAAGGAATTTTCTGCTTGCCAATCAATAAAATCTAGAAATAGGTAGCTATTTCACTCTTAGTTGCTTTATCATGTGTATAGGTTTTCAATGATGCAATTGAAGCTTTGCGGGTCTCATATAGGAAGATGAATCCATTTTGTGTTCCTTTTGCAACTACTAACATGGGCTCTGCCATGCTCGCCATGGATCTGGTTAGATAAATTCCTTCTTCTGAGCTGCTTGATTAAATTTTAACTAATTAATACATGAACTTGATTTGCTCTCTTTTACAGGGATGGATGGGCCCAAACTACTCAATATCAACTGCTTGTGCAACAAGCAACTTCTGTATATTGAATGCTGCTAACCACATAATTAGAGGTGAAGCGGTAAGTCACCTGCCATCTCTTTTATTTGATCTCAATTCCATTTTATTTGTACCATCCTATCGTTTACTGCATATATGATGATTTGTATTGACATTTTGCAGGATATGATGCTTTGTGGTGGTTCAGATGCTGTAATCATACCGATTGGTAAACTGTCTTTATATTGCTTTGCTTACATGCACCAGTGTTCATCTTTGAAGTCATAAACTTTGTTGCAGGATTGGGAGGCTTTGTCGCGTGCAGAGCACTGTCACAGAGGAACACCGAACCTACTAAAGCTTCACGTCCATGGGATAGTGTAATGTTCTGTGTTATTTCTGTTGCAAGAATTTAAGAAAAGAGTTGTGGGTAAATCAGCATGCTATGTCATATATCTCATTTCCTAATATCAGAAAGAAAACCATGTTCCTTCTCAGTGTTTTATAGAATATTTGTTAGACCTAGAATACAAAGTGTAACTCCCAATCTTTTAAAATGATATTCACCTATTTGGCATGAAAAGCTTACAAACTCTCCACAGTAATCACTGAAAACTATTTAATTTACCAATCAACAGTAGAATCTTTGTAACAAACTTACTGGTAAATTCTAGTGCTAGCAATGTGATTTCTAACTAGTACCTTGTATGTCCAAGTGATAGAATTTCTATCTTCCTCAATAACTTAACATCATGTTTTTTTGTTCATTATTCACGATCTGAGTTCTGGGTTTTTGTCTCTGGGCAATTTAGATTTTATGATGAACATAGTAATGGTTTTGCTTATGTCTCTGAGGAGAGTGTTATTTACAGAAACATAGTGTGAAGTTTTATACTTCTAGTGCTGGAAAAGAACTTAGTTAATTCCCTACAATTCGTTGATTTCAGGTTTCATTTATCTAGAACTTACATTCTGATCATTGACAGAATCGTGATGGATTTGTTATGGGAGAAGGGGCTGGCGTATTGCTTCTGGAAGAACTTGAACATGCTAAGGTATCCCAACTCTAGTTGGTTTAAAGTTGTTAAACCGTTTGCCAATTTTTACTTGAAAATATTTTTTCCAATCATTTGCGGATGAGCAGAAAAGAGGGGCAACTATTTATGCTGAGTTTCTTGGTGGAAGCTTCACATCTGATGCTTATCATATGACAGAGCCTCATCCAGAAGGTATATCCCTTGTTTTTCATAGCTTAAGATCTAGCCAGTAAGTCAAGATCCTTATAGTGCGAGCAGTGGGATTGTATTCTCATTTAATGACCAAGAGAAAAGGGGTGGAATGTCAAGTCTCCGTTGTTAACCCATAGAGGACCAATATCAAGTTAAAGTTGTGAAGCTAGCGAAGATGGTTTTTGGATCTAAGTACAAATGGTTTCGCCCTAATCCACCCAACCTGAACTAAGATGGTGATCCTTCACCTTTACAAAAGAAAATAAAAAAGGTTGAGATCATGATCTCAGTCAAATGACTTTTAGTATCATGTGACTATATTGACTTTCCAACTAAGTAAAAAATCCTTCTCTCTTAAGTTGACTCACTGGGTTAATATGTTAGCGTTGGATAGATCAGCCCAGGAAGGACTGGATTAGGTAAATAATAGTGAGGTTTAGCGTTGGATAGATCAACCCAAGAAGGACTGGATTAGGTACATGATATTGAGGATAATCCCGAAGTTAGTATACAATCAGCCCCGACAAGCAATATAGCATTATTCATCTAGTACTAGGCTGAACATTGAAGTTTCTTTTCAATCAGTCTAAACAACACAAATCACTAAGAATTTTGACATATTATTTTAGAGAAGTGAACTGTTCAAAGGTGGTGATAAATTGTTATCTACTCTTATTTAACTCTAATGATAACACCTGTGTTTGATAACCTTTAAATTCATCTGTTGAACTATTTCATTTCAAGTATCTAGTTTATGTTGAACGTGTTCATATGTGTATGTAAATTTGTGTTTTTTGAATTTTGATACTTGTGAAGTTATTTTCCAGTCCTTGGGTCACTTTCCCTAGAACATCAGATCATTGACATGTCAATAACAGTTTAGTTAACATTTGCTTATGCTGTAGTTTCGCATGGTTTGCTTTGTAGCAGAGTATTATAAACTCAGTGTTATGCATTTTCCCATCAAAATGAACAAATAGGTTATCACTTATTTCGCAAGTTGCTGCAACAGCCCTTTGCATGTGCTGGGGCTATATTTTCATTTTTTTCTGCTATTTTCATTGAAAACATTTCTCATTCAAGAATGATGCTCCCTATGATTTATATGCGTTCTGAATTTTCCATGTTGATTCTAATTTTTTCTCTCTTCTTGGTTTACAATCTTCTGGATATCTAGCTTTTTCAACAAAGTTTATGCTATTGGCAAACCCCACTAAATCGGGCCTCTGTTTATCTTATTTCTACTGCCATATAATTTTGACTCTTTGACCATATCTACAAGCAGGAGCAGGTGTTATTCTGTGCATAGAGAAGGCTCTGGCCCAGTCAGGAGTCTCGAAGGAAGATGTGAATTATATCAATGCACATGCAACATCTACTCCAGCTGGTGATCTCAAGGAGTATCAAGCTCTTATTAATTGTTTTGGGCAGAATCTAGGGGTATCAAATGAACACATTCTTTTTCATGTCGTATTTATTTTTTTATTACATCATATTTCTTGTAATTTATATGGAAAGGTTTTGGCTTAATTTTTGATTAATCTGCATTTCTCTTGTCATTGCAGTTAAGAGTGAACTCCACAAAATCCATGATTGGGCATTTACTTGGAGCAGCTGGTGCTGTGGAGGCTGTTGCAACTGTCCAGGTGCTCAGCATATTTGATTAGTTGCAGAAGCTGCTTTTAAAATTACAACACATTATTTTGTTAGTCATTGTGTAATAATCCTCTTTATGATCTCCACAAAGAATATACATATAAATGCTAAATGATCCAAGGGGATATGGGTGCCTGTGGTCTAGGGGGTTATTGTTTAACATTCTTTGCGTTTTCTTTTTTGGGTTATTTTATGTTTTTCAGGTAAGGGTGGAGAGTGGGATTTAGTAACCTTAAATGCGAAATTCCATTGGGGCGCGCATAATATGTTCACTAATTGCAAATTGATGCTCTGGAATTTTCATTATTAAGGATGTGTATCTTAACGTGATTAGCCGATTGACTGTTCGTAATTACATTAACTTGGAATGATAATCAATTGTTGAAGTGGACCCCATCTTGTTGTAGGCAATTCGGACGGGCTGGGTTCATCCAAATATCAATCTCGAGGATCCAGACGATGGCGTGGTATGTTCTCTCTCCACTATTTCTCAGTATTTTCACTTGCAAAGAGTGTGTTTTTTATAGCATATTTTTATCGTTTGTCAGTCGTCACATATTTTCAAGAAAAAAATGTTGCCTCGATCATTTTAATTGCAGCTGAACATGGTAGTAGTAGCTAAGACACTTCATATTTGGGTCATCTGGAAAAAATCAACTATTGTCATTAAATGCATAGAACTTGACAGTTTAAAACATGCATGAATTGGAGTATTAAAACTGTCTCCATTTTTTTATGGACTTTTGACTTTCAATAGGGGAATGACCCAAAGTATGCACTTGTTTTAGCTATTCAGGCACATTATTTATTAATACTTAAATTCGCAAAGCATTTATTGATGACCAAGAATACAATTGTGTTATAGCATTTATTGATGACTGCTACACATGATCCAGGATACAAATTTTCTTGTCGGACCAACAAAAGAAAGACTAGACATTAAGGTGGCATTGTCCAATTCATTTGGCTTTGGTGGTCACAACTCATCAATTTTGTTTGCCCCATACCAATAGTTGTTGCCACAACTCATTCAGGTATGTAACTGAAGAAAAGCTTCATTACAGTACAGGGTTTATGGGAATTGCAGTTAATTTTTGTCTTCTTACATAATTAAATTGAGACAATGTTCAATTTAACTCCTTGCGATTTAAGAAATAACACTTTACACCTCTGTGAAAATTTTGAAGAAAAAATTTACCTCCTTCAGCCAGAGACTGTAACTCACTTGCCGAAATCGAGAGTGGCATGAAATTTTTTTTTTGTAACATTGGGGGTAAATTGTCACATTTATCAAATTGCAGGGGGGTAAACTACCATATTATCATAACACAAGAGGGTAAAGTGCCACATATAAAAATATCAGGGAGGTGGTGAGAAACTTTTATAAAATTATAGAGGGTAAAATACTCCTTTTTAAATCATAGGGAGATATATTGATCATCATGAATAATTAAATGGCTTTGCAGATAGCATTCATGTTGGTCATGGCCACAAGCAAAGAAGTGCACTTCAAATTGAAGTGACAATGAGAAATTGTTGGTCATCCAGATTGTTGTTGTGATGCTCCATATATGAAGAGTAGGACAATTATTCTTGGTTTGTATTGCTAAATTTTGATTTTAGATTATTTCTCTGACGTAATTGAATTAAATGGATTCGTATTACTAATTTTTATAATTCTACTTGTTGGTTGATTAAGCATATATGGGAATCGATTACATGATATGATTAGCTTGTCATCTAGATGTGTTTTGTAAGAGTTTAGAAATTCGACAAACATGCGGGGAGTCTTGTGGTTTCGCGAAACCCAATCAAACTCATTCCAAATGATGTTTCGGCGTAGGTTTCACGAAACTCTGGTTTCAAATTATAAATTATAAAAGGGCTTTTGGCATTTTGCACCCTGTGAATATAATTTAGTTGGCACTTTGCACCCCAGTGTGTGTTTTGAAGAAAAAAATAATTGATTGAAGAGAATAATAGTTATTTTCGAATATTTTTGGCACTTTAAACACTAGAAGTATAAATTTTGATACTTTGTACTCTGCTGGCACTTCGCACCAAAAAATTATAATTTCTGGTATTTTTAACCTCGACTTAATATGATAATCTAAATTATGTAAATAACATGCAATATAATAATGTGTTAGATACGTAAACGTGTATTTTAGATATAAAGTAAATAATCTTGAGGATACTTGAAAATAAAATGAAGACAATGTCTTTTTTTTTTTTAATCTAAATTTTACTGAGAAAAAATGTTAAAATAAGTTATTATAAAGTAAAATAAATTTAAAATAACAAGTTTGTGATTGTTGTGCATAGACAAGACCATTTTATCTATACATCACCGACATTCACGAGTCTGTATTTTTTAAGAAAAATACATTAGGGTGCAAAATGTCATACAAATTATATTTTTAGGGTGCAGAGTGCCAAAAATTTAAATCGGGATGAAAATGCTAATATTTCATAATTTTAGGGTACAAAATGCCAACATTCTATATTTTATGGGTGCAAAATCTATATTGCCAAGGTGCAAAGTGAAAAAAAAATTGAAAATAATTATTCTACCCTTCTTTCAGTGAATTTTCTCACTAAAACACACATTAGGGTGCAAAGTGCCAAATAAATTATATTTTCAGGGGGCAAAGTGCCAAAAATTTTAAGTCAGGGTGCAAAGTGCCAAAATCCTATAATTTCAGGGTGCAAAATGTCAAAAACCCAATTCTAAAATATATTAATTTGATATTTAAATCGAAATTTTTTCATTGTCAAAACATTAATTCGACATATATCACATTTTTTCCTCTCAAATTTTAACATCCAAACTCAAGATGAATCATATAATCTATTCGGAATGATGTTTCAAAGATTTTACTAAAACCATTCAAATTATTTTTTTAAAAATATAAAATATAATTTTTTTTTTTTAAAATCAAAGTTAAAGGAATTTTTTTTTCAAAGTCATGCACTCATGCCTTTTAAGGATGATTTTCAAGTATCCATCCACTTAGATTTTTTTTTAGAAAGAAATTGATATCTTAATAAATATAGGGGTCGTTTGATAGGGTGCATGTGATTAAGATGGATTAGATTGGAGTTGGATTGAATGTCATATTAAAAATATGTTTGTAGATTTGATTGAATTATTTTAGATTAAAACAATCAATCGCAATATGTTGGGTGGAGTTATGAGTTTAGGCATATATTAATATATTTTCACTACTTAATTGAATATATTATGTTAGTAAAGATATATCAATTTATCGAAGTCATTTGTATAATATGTATAAGAGTATGAGTTGATCAATGTTTATTCAATGTTTAGTTCCAATGTCTCCATGCTTATTGTAAATTGATATTTATTTTAATTTGTGATTTATTTATGTCGGATGTGTTTCCATTTTCAGAAATTTAAGAAGAACTTATAAAATGTTTAAATAGGTAATATGTAAATTTGAGGTTATAAGTGACATTTCATCGAAACCATATTCACCCGGATTAACTAATCCACCCATGTCCGAGTCATTATAATCCATTTGATCCGGTATTAGAACAATGTCATCAACCGTTGTATTAATCCATATTAACATATATAATATGACATAATACCCCTATTAGGTCCTACCAAACACCCTTTCATATATATCCAGATCAATAAATGAATAAATTACTTATAATTTACTACAATGATTCTGTAACGCCCCGTAAATTTCGGACCTCTTTAATCGTATTTTAGTGGATTTTTAATCCAATTCTTATATCTTATTTTTTCAAAATTAAGTGTTACTTTGGGGTAAAATGTACAATTAATTTATCTCCTATGTTCTTATTAACTTTGAAATGATTTAGAAACACAAAAATACTTTAAAACAATAGTATACCTCTTTTGAAAAATATTTGGACTTAATTGTGCAAAATAAATAATTTTTGGGGCAAAAGTGCACTTTACCGAAACTTCAGGGGGCAAGGTGCAAATTCCGCCCCTACTTGATTTCAGCTGATAGGAGAGCCTTTATAGCTCTCCTAGCCAGCCCTAGGGAGTGGCCAAGCATGCCTCTTGGTTAGATAAATTTCTCTATCCAAGATGAACATGCATTGGCTTGTTTATTGGGGAGTAATCATATCTTCCACCTTCCCAAGGTGTATTTAAACACCTATCTACACATTTTTCAGATTTTATTCATCTCATTTTAGTATCCACATAGTTAAGATTTAGAGAGAAAGAGAGTGTGTGAGAAAAGGTGAAAGTTAGTGTAAGAAAGTGTAGGAAAAGTAGGGGCCACCACCACCACCGCCGTGAAGCCGCCGGAGAACCGCCACCACCACCGCTGCCGTGCCACCAGCCCACTGCCGGACCGCCACCAGTACGCCGACGTGCTACCACCGTGTTTGGAGGAGTTCAAGTTTCGGTAACTCCTCCTTATGTTTTCTCTTTGATGATTTATTTTTACCCAACCTTAGAAATCCTAGCTTTTGCTCTTAAACATATTTTAATATCTTTAAAATACCTTAGATCAAATTATTTAAGTCTCTATTTTGTGTGTAATGTCAAAAATGAATACATGAATATTTCTTATTGATAGTTGATTTTGTTGAATATTTAAAAGATCTATGTTTTTCTCCATAAAATGATATTTTTGGAGTTTGTTGGAATTTTCTTAAATAAAAAGTGTATTTTTCTCAAAGATTTACTTGTATAAATTTATTCAATATATGCCATATTATAGATCTACAAGATATTTGTGAAATATTTAACATTTATGAAAATTTTGGGTGTTAAAATGATTTGATTGTTTGTTTAGGGTTATTTGTGCAAATCTGGAAAATATGGAGTGTTTTATGCACATTTGGTGAGGTGGCCGGAGCCACCCCACCTCCGGCAGCAAACTCTGGCCGCTGGTTGCTGCCAGGTCTGTTGCACTCTGTTGCTTGTGCAACAGACCCAATTTTGGGCCTGTTGCACAAGCAACAGGCCATTTGGGCCCCTAATGTGGGCTGGCCATTTGGGCCAGTCCACTTCTAAAAAAAAAAAAAAAAAAAAGGAAAAGAAAAAGAAAGAAAATATATATTTAATACATAATTGAATTCCGAAAATAAATCCATAAATTGAAAACATAGTTTTAATACTTTCTTAAATAATCATTATTATTAATTGAAAAATAGATAATTTGAAAATAAAATAAAATAGTTTGAAACCTATCTTTAAATACTAAATTCTTAAAATAAAATAGAATAAATTTGAGAAAATAAGAATTTAATAAATCTAAAAATAATTTTGTAAATTTATAAATGAATTCTGAAAATAAAATTTATAATTATTAAAAATAATTTAATAATGATTTAGCATTTAATTTCAAAATAATAGTAATACTACATAATAAAATTATAAAATAAATCTAGAAATTATTGAAATGATTTTAAAGTATATATTCTGAAAATATTAAATATTTTTTTTTATAAGAATAATTATTTTAAAATGAAAAGAGTTTGAAATATATTTAATAATAAGTATTTAGAAATATGTATTTCTGAAAATTAAATAGAATAAAATTCTAGATAATAAAATAAATTTAGAAATAATTTTGAAAATTCATAACTAAATTTGAAAATAAATTTGTAAATATGAAAATAATTTTTAAATTTTGAAAAATAAAAAATAAAAAAATAATTTCGAATATAAAATTAAATAATTTTAATTAATTATTTTCTAATATATAAATAATAAATATATTTTCGAAAATAAATATATATTACTTGGATAATTTTGAAAAGAAAAGAGGGTTAAATAAAATGAAATAATTTCAAGGGAACTTTAATTCTTAATTAAAAATAATCCATAATTTGGGAAAATAAAATAAAATAATTTTGAATAATAATTTTCGGGAAATAAATAATTTGAAAATAAAATAAAATAGTTTTGATTAAATGATTTTCTAAATTTAATTAATCCGAAAATAAAATTAATAAATAAATAAAGTTTTCAAAATTAGAAAAATAAGTAATTTTAAAATAAACTTTGATTTACTGAAATTAAATGAATGCATATTATTTAAGAACATTCACGGGTTTTTATAAATCCTTATTCGTGGCTTTCCATACGACGTAGCTCTATGAACCCATAAATCGGGTTAATTAGTTTAAGTTGGATCATGGTCTCATTTCGTCCATGACCCGACTATAATTGCGACTAAAGTATTTCTTTAGTCAATCATAAGTTCTTGTTCGAGTTTAGATCCTTAAACGTTACGTAAATATTTACAGGATCTGGAATCGCCGTTCTACCGAGAAACTTTCAAGAACCGTAAGCAGAACAGGTGAGCGCTGTGTGTTCATTTGTGTGTCAGTCTAATATGCTAGTAGGTCGAGTCTAAGCATGTGTTATATTCTAATTTCTCTTGCATGTTGTCACGAATAGACTGGACTTGTTATGTCGATATTACTCGCATGAAATCCTAAGAATATCAACATGATAATCTAATACATGCTATATCCGAATCTACTAGTTGCGAATACATGTTACTAAACTATCACGACACCTAAAGTTGCATATTATAAGTTGTTAAATGTTGATAATATGTTTGATATGTTATGTTTCCGTTTGTCTCCGATTATGTGTTTCCGTTTGTTTCCGATTTTGTGTGGGCCCTATTTGTTTGGTATATGGACCCGATGGCAACTTGGCCGGCAAGGGCCGGCAGGATTGTCACGGTTACCCGTAGGCCTGGCCTTGCAACCCAAGTGGGGAGGAACACTTGGAGAGTAAGGACGAACTCCGGCAAAGACATGTCGATGCATTTCAGATAGTAAGGTCGCTCCTTACTTGGTGAGTTTGGATGGAAATCAGATAATGATGGAGGGTAAGTGGAGAACGGCATCAGCAACTCTTGGTTATTTGAACTCTATGCTTTGATTTTATGTATGTGATATATGCTTAATTCATTTATATGCTCACGATATATATTATGTTGCATCCATGTGTCACACGCACAGTGCATCACATCCTCACTAAGTTGGACGATCAACTTACGCGTTCCTTTTATCAATCTTTTCAGATGAAGGAGTCTCGAGTTATGATGGTTGAGTTAGTTCCCGGGATCCAGTCAGTCATTGAGGGATTGTCCTCCCTTTTGTTTTACTTGCTTTCGCAACTCTACTACTTTGTTGTCACCTTGTTATAAGGTTGAACGATGTATTTTGAATATTGTATTTATGTTTTCCGTAGGCTTGCGGGGTTACTCGTATGAACGTATATTTTGCCTTCTCCGTATATAACGGAGCTACTGGGCCTTTTAAATTTTGAATTTGGATTTATCGCATGCTTTATTTTTGTCATCATGTTTCAAAAAAAAAAAATTTCAGCAACTCTGATGGGTTATCCCGCGCCGGGCGATCCCAAACTCGGGGATGGGCCACATTGGACCCAACCCTGGGAAGCTGGGCGTCACAGATGGTATCAGAGCTTTTGGTTTTTAAAATTGAGTCATGGATCATCGGAAGTCGTATGTTGAGTCGTTTTCTAAGTCTTTTGGGTCATCATGCATAATATATTATGTGAATTGTTTTGTTTCTTGCCTTGAGAGTTTGATAGGGTTTCGTATTAAGATAGTTCTTGACGTTTTTGCATATTACTAAAATACACGACGTATGATTAGTTTGGTTGGATTATATTTAGTTACTTCATGGGGTTTTGGGGTTGAGTCTCGATTAGCTACTGAGCCATTCTCATGATCAGATGGCAGGCAATCGAGCTGATAGTCGTACTAGCCGACGGGTTACCTCTGACCCTTCTGAGGGGGCACCGGTAGTCCCACCAGTGACAACACCCGTTGATCAGGCTGAGCGCATCATTGCCGCTTTGGCCGAATTCACCCGAGCTATGCAAGGCACTGCACGGGCCGTGCCTCCTACCCCGACACCGCCCGCCTTGGACCAAACTTTGGAGCGTTTTCTACGGTTCCAACCACCCAAGTTTCTTGGAGAGCCAGATGATCGGAAGGCTGAAGCCTGGCTAGCTGAGATCGAAAACATTTTCCGAGCCTTGGACTACTTGGACACTTTGAAAATTTCATTGGCCACCTATCGCTTTGAGGATGCTGCTAGATCTTGGTGGCAGACGAGGGATATAGTTTTGGGACGGGACCAAATAGAAAGGACTTGGGTAAACTTTGTGAAGAAGTTCAATGACAAGTATGTTCCACCTGTTGTTCGGGAACAACGTGAGGAGCAATTCAACGCTCTAAGGTAAGGAAGTATGAGGGTGCTGCAATTCGAGGCTATTTTCTCCAGGCTAGTCCGTTATGCTCCCCACTTGATGACAGATGAACCCTGTCGCACTCGCAGGTTCATAAAATGCTTGAGGCCAGAGCTCCAGCGGGCCCTTCTCTCTCACAACATGATATCGTACATTGAGGCGGTGGAGAGAGCCACTCGAGTTGAGAATGGGTTTATTGAGCTCAATGATATTCAGTTTTCAGAGAAGAAGTCGAGCCCTCCTCAGGAGAATTGGCAGTTGGGGAAGAACGCAGGGAAGGTACCAAGGACAGGAGATTTGAACTCAGGAAATTCGAAAGGTCCTCAATAGAGTAACTGGCCACAAAATAATTCGGGAAAGACACCGAATGGAGCTTGCACTTACTGTGGCTCGAAGGGGCATGGGGAGCCTAAGTGTTATAGAAAGGCTGGAAAATGTCTGAGGTGTGGAAGTTTGGACCACTACATTAAGAATTGCCCAAAAGCATCTGTTACATCAGCTTCGGGAAGCGGAGGTTCATCCCAGGATGCAAAAGTACCAAAGTCAGGGCTGCCCGGAAAAGCTTTTGCTATGACTGGAGATGAGCTCTATGAGCCAAATGGGTATGTCGCGGTGGAAGGTAAAATTTATATTTCTGGGCAACCACGTAGAGTTTTATTTGATGATTGGAGCATCTCATTCATCCGTAGTATTATAGTATAGTTCCAATAAAGCTTGGTAGAAATTTTACTCTATGAGTTGGAGGCTCATACTTCGTTAGAAACCTCGATTATAACGAGTTTGGTTCTCAAGGTATGCAAGGTCAAGATCAGGAAAATGTTATTTTTGCCGATCTAAACACATCTCTGGTCCTAGGATTTGATGTGATCCTAAGTATGGGCTTATTGTCCATGTATTTTGCCCCGATTAGAATGTTGTCATTTGAAAGTGACGTTTTCTAACCCAAACCTTCTGAATGTCACAATCGAATTTGGGGACCAAATTCTTTTAAGGGGGGAGGATTGTAATGCCCCGTAAATTTCGGACCTCTTCAATCGTATTTTAGTGGATTTTTAATCCAATTCTTATATCTTATTTTTTTAAAATTAAGTGTTACTTTGGGGTAAAATGTACAATTAATTTATCTCCTATGTTCTTATTAACTTTGAAATGATTTAGAAACACAAAAATACTTTAAAACAATAGTATACCTCTTTTGAAAAATATTTGGACTTAATTGTGCAAAATAAATAATTTTTGGGGCAAAAGTGCACTTTACCGAAACTTCAGGGGGCAAGGTGCAAATTCCGCCCCTACTTGATTTCAGATGATAGGAGAGCCTTTATAGCTCTCCTAGCCAGCTCTAGGGAGTGGCCAAGCATGCCTCTTGGTTAGATAAATTTCTCTATCCAAGATGAACATGCATTGGCTTGTTTATTGGGGAGTAATCATATCTTCCACCTTCCCAAGGTGTATTTAAACACCTATCTACACATTTTTCAGATTTTATTCATCTCATTTTAGTATCCACATAGTTAAGATTTAGAGAGAAAGAGAGTGTGTGAGAAAAGGTGAAAGTTAGTGTAAGAAAGTGTAGGAAAAGTAGGGGCCACCACCACCACCGCCGTGAAGCCGCCGGAGAACCGCCACCACCACCGCTGCCGTGCCACCAGCCCACTGCCGGACCGCCACCAGTACGCCGACGTGCTACCACCGTGTTTGGAGGAGTTCAAGTTTCGGTAACTCCTCCTTATGTTTTCTCTTTGATGATTTATTTTTACCCAACCTTAGAAACCCTAGCTTTTGCTCTTAAACATATTTTAATATCTTTAAAATACCTTAGATCAAATTATTTAAGTCTCTATTTTGTGTGTAATGTCAAAAATGATTATACATGAATATTTCTTATTGATAGTTGATTTTGTTGAATATTTAAAAGATCTATATTTTTCTCCATAAAATGATATTTTTGGAGTTTGTTGGAATTTTCTTAAATAAAAAGTGTATTTTTCTCAAAGATTTACTTGTATAAATTTATTCAATATATGCCATATTATAGATCTACAAGATATTTGTGAAATATTTAACATTTATGAAAATTTTGGGTGTTAAAATGATTTGATTGTTTGTTTAGGGTTATTTGTGCAAATCTGAAAAATAGGGGGTGTTTTATGCACATTTGGTGCGGTGGCCGGAGCCACCCCACCTCCGACAGCAAACTCTGGCCGCTGTGCAGCGGCCAGGTTGCTGCCAGGTCTGTTGCACTCTGTTGCTTGTGCAACAGACCCAATTTTGGGCCTGTTGCACAAGCAACAGGTCATTTGGGCCCCTAATGTGGGCTGGCCATTTGGGCCAGTCCACTTCCAAAAAAAAAAAAAAAGAAAAAAAAAGAAAAAGAAAAAGAAAAAGAAAGAAAATATATATTTAATACATAATTGAATTTCGAAAATAAATCCATAAATTGAAAACATAGTTTTAATACTTTCTTAAATAATCATTATTATTAATTGAAAAATAGATAATTTGAAAATAAAATAAAATAGTTTGAAACCTATCTTTAAATACTAAATTCTTAAAATAAAATAGAATAAATTTGAGAAAATAAGAATTTAATAAATCTAAAAATAATTTTGTAAATTTATAAATGAATTCTGAAAATAAAATTTATAATTATTAAAAATAATTTAATAATGATTTAGCATTTAATTTCAAAATAATAGTAATACTACATAATAAAATTATAAAATAAATCTAGAAATTATTGAAATGATTTTTAAGTATATATTCTGAAAATATTAAATATTTTTTTTATAAGAATAATTATTTTAAAATGAAAAGAGTTTGAAATATATTTAATAATAAGTATTTAGAAATATGTATTTCTGAAAATTAAATAGAATAAAATTCTAGATAATAAAATAAATTTAGAAATAATTTTGAAAATTCATAACTAAATTTGAAAATAAATTTGTAAATATGAAAATAATTTTTAAATTTTGAAAAATAAAAAATAAAAAAATAATTTCGAATATAAAATTAAATAATTTTAATTAATTATTTTCTAAGATATAAATAATAAATATATTTTCGAAAATAAATATATATTACTTGGATAATTTTGAAAAGAAAAGAGGGTTAAATAAAATGAAATAATTTCAAGGGAACTTTAATTCTTAATTAAAAATAATCCATAATTTGGGAAAATAAAATAAAATAATTTTGAATAATAATTTTCGGGAAATAAATAATTTGAAAATAAAATAAAATAGTTTTGATTAAATGATTTTCTAAATTTAATAAATCCGAAAATAAAATTAAGAAATAAATAAAGTTTTCAAAATTAGAAAAATAAGTAATTTTAAAATAAACTTTGATTTACTGAAATTAAATGAATGCATATTAGTTAAGAACATTCACGGGTTTTTATAAATCTTTATTCGTGGCTTTCCATACGAGTAGCTCTATGAACCCATAAATCGGGTTAATTAGTTTAAGTTGGATCATGGTCTCATTTCGTCCATGACCCGACTATAATTGCGACTAAAGTATTTTTTTAGTCAATCATAAGTTCTTGTTCGAGTTTAGATCCTCAAACGTTACGTAAATATTTACAGGATCTGGAATCGCCGTTCTACCGAGAAACTTTCAAGAACCGTAAGCAGAACAGGTGAGCGCTGTGTGGTCATTTGTGTGTCAGTCTAATATGCTAGTAGGTCGAGTCTAAGCATGTGTTATATTCTAATTTCTCTTGCATGTTGTCACGAATAGACTGGACTTGTTATGTCGATATTACTCGCATGAAATCCTAAGAATATCAACATGATAATCTAATACATGCTATATCCGAATCTACTAGTTGCGAATACATGTTACTAAACTATCATGACACCTAAAGTTGCATATTATAAGTTGTTAAATGTTGATAATATGTCTGATATGTTATGTTTCCGTTTGTCTCCGATTATGTGTTTCCGTTTGTTTTCGATTTTGTGTGGGCCCTATTTGTTTGGTATATGGACCCGATGGCAACTTGGCCGGCAAGGGCCGGCAGGATTGTCACGGTTACCCGTAGGCCTGGCCTTGCAACCCAAGTGGGGAGGAACACTTGGGGAGTAAGGACGAACTCCGGCAAAGACATGTCGATGCATTTCAGATAGTAAGGTCGCTCATTACTTGGTGAGTTTGGATGGAAATCAGATAAGGATGGAGGGTAAGTGGAGAACGGCATCAGCAACTCTTGGTTATTTGAACTCTATGCTTTGATTTTATGTATGTGATATATGCTTAATTCATTTATATGCTCACGATATATATTATGTTGCATCCATGTGTCACACGCACAGTGCATCACATCCTCACTAAGTTGGACGATCAACTTACGCGTTCCTTTTATCAATCTTTTCAGATGAAGGAGTCTCGAGTTATGATGGTTGAGTTAGTTCCCGGGATCCAGTCAGTCATTGAGGGATTGTCCTCCCTTTTGTTTTACTTGCTTTCGCAACTCTACTACTTTGTTGTCACCTTGTTATAAGGTTGAACGATGTATTTTGAATATTGTATTTATGTTTTCCGTAGGCTTGCGGGGTTACTCGTATGAACGTATATTTTGCCTTCTCCGTATATAACGGAGCTACTGGGCCTTTTAAATTTTGAATTTGGATTTATCGCATGCTTTATTTTTGTCATCATGTATAAAAAAAAAATTTCAGCAACTCTGATGGGTTATCCCGCGCCGGGCGATCCCAAACTCGGGGATGGGCCACATTGGACCCAACCCTGGGAAGCTGGGCGTCACAGATTCCACAAAAGTTGACACTAATTTTTGTCTCAATATATATATTGTGCTCAACTAAAAAAAGAAACAAAAACAACAGTCTTCCCAATCCTCGAATATAAACGTGTTACTCCTATTTTGAAAATGAATGTCTGAGCCCGGGTTCGAACCGGGGACCTCTAGTGTGTGAGACTAGCGTGATAACCGACTACACCACCCAGACGTTGTTGACATAATTTGTTGATTCTATTATTAAATAATAAGACATTCACCGTATTAATTTAGGACATTTATATTCTTCAATTTTGTTAAACCAGAAATAAACGTATTTATCATACTATTTTAAAACAACTCTAACCACGTGGATGTTAAAATAATTTCTAATTTAAAATCAAATCTGATGCAGTTCTTGCCCACATATTTGATCTGTTCAGTGTAAATCAAGCACCCACATTATTAGTTTATGTTTTTTTCTCTTTCTTTTGAGAGAAACAATCATTACATCAAGTATTGAATTACAAGGACAATCATTCATCAATTTAGGACTATTCACGATTCGGTTAACCGATTGAATTAAATCGAACCGAACTAGTTCAGTGCAAACCTAACCGAATCAGTGCTATTGATTAGTTCGGTTTTCGATTTTATGATTTGAATTATTTCAATTTTCAATTTGATCCGGGTTTTTTTTCGATTACCCGAACAAAGCGAAAACCGAATCATGGGCTTCAAATCCTTTAATTATATGTCTATGGATATGAATTGTAGAATTTTAGTTGTTTAATTTATTATTTGAAGATTGTTGAATGTTAACTATTTACTTCATGTAATGTTCAGTGATGTTTAGTGTTAAGGTTACATAAGAATTTGATGTTTTTTTTTAAATAAATGATATAATATTTAATAATATAAGTTTTTAATAAATTATACATAGTTTAAATTGTTGGGTTCTTACGGGAAAATGAGCATCATGCAGCGAAAAAGTAAAACTTTTAAGGTTAATATGGAAGTAAATTGACTGGGTTTGGTCTCAGTTTGGTTTGGAAAAGTGGTTTCGAAGGTTTGGGTAAAACCTTTGAAACTCGATTTGGGTAATGATTTCAATGGAATATTGAGAATATTATAAAATATTATTAAATAATAGTTAGTGAATTTTAAATTTGAGATTGATTTGGATAGTGGTTTGGAGAAAAAAAAAAGGTAATAAGTGTCATATCAATAACTTTTTGGATTTGAAATATAATATTTTATTTTGTAATGATTGAGATGATGAGTTATTATATTGTAATTATTGAGAAGTGGTTGTATTTATTTAAATATGATTGTGATATTATCTTAGATAATGATAAATAATTGAATACTTGTTAATTTAAATAAAATTATTAATAATTTTACCATCTTGTAAATTATAAGATATATATAATATCTGACATTACACCATTTTCTAGCCAACATATAATCGATTATAATACAATAAAATACAATAAAATATTTTGATAACAATTGTTTGAATGCAAAAATGATATATTTAATGAAATAATTAATACATATTTTTATGTTGTAATATACACAATATATTAAGATGAACATTATTTTTACCATCTAATATAATCGAATATAACATCTAAAACTGCAGCTGGATATTTTAATAACAATTATTAAATAAAAAAATTGATAATGCAAAAATCAAATACTATGACAAAAATAAATAATGCAAAAACTTGTAATGTAATTATTTTCGAAAAAAAAAAACATGTAATGTAGTGGATATTGTTAAAATATTAATTATATAAAGTTGGTATATAAAAATTAAATTATCTCCCATGTTGTGTCTATTTGTCATTATTACATGTTGACATATTAAAAGGGTTAAAGTTTGGGCTGGTTTGGGCTTCTGCTGAAACCCTGGTTTGGACCGAAATTCACTGAAACCTATCACCAAACAAAGTTTGACCCAGTTTGATTGAGACCAAACTGGGCCAAACAAGAATCATATAAGGCTCCCCTTGAGAATCTCGCTAGGATACAATTTCGGTATATTAAAACTAATATTAAACAGATATAATAAATCGATAGATTCAATTATATCTCATTCCTAGCACATCCGAGCCAAACTCTAATGTTGTGGAAGTAGATCCCCGAGATCCACGAACTCGCCCTCATGATTGCACTTTCAGTCCCAAGCTTTTGCGTAGCGCTCCACGTATTGTGCCTCTACTGTTCAGTACACCACATACACACAAAAATCTTCAGATTTTTGATCGGCTAGAACAAAGAAAAATCAAAATGCAAAACTCGAGAAGAAAAGACAGAAGTCGATCGACTTCTGTCAGGGTAGGGGCGGCGGCTCAGGGTTTTTGGGAGAAGGGGAGATTTTACTTTCTTGCTTTTTGTGTGCTACAAAAATGCTAAGTGGTGAAAATTCATTAAATTGGCTTCCAAGACATAATTTATATATATATATATATATATATATATATATATATATATATATTTTAAGATCTACTTACTAAACAGGCTAAACATTTTAACTAATGCAAGACTTCATCATTTAAATAGTCTTGGGACCATATGAATCTTCAACATTAGTTAGCCCACTAATTAAAACTCATTTATCCTAATTAATTAAAATGGACTCTAGTCCAGTTAGTTAATTCTCATTTAATTAAGTTTAACTCCAAGTTTTAGCGGAATGTCATAAACGTAAAACTCTAAAAAATCAACTATAGTTCCACTGACTTTCTTGTACACACATGGTTCGAAAACGTTCTTGATAAATCCAAAAGGTTTGGATCGTGTCATCAAGACGTATGTTCTAACTTCGGGAAGCTTGCTTGAGTCCATATATGGACCTTAGGAGTTTGCACACTCTGTGCTCATTTACCTTGGATGCATATCTCTTTTGGTTGCTCCATGTAAATCTTCTTATCATTGAAAAGGCCGTTCTTCACGCTCATCTGTCATATCTCGTAGTTAATATTACGCAGTTATGGCCAGCAATATCCGAATGGATTTGGGCATCGCTACACGTAAAAAGATTTCCTCAAAACCAATGCTCGATATTTGAGTTATCTTTTTGCGATTAGTCATGCCTTGTAGGTAATAACCTCTCCTTTTACTCCAAGCTTTCGCTTCTAGATCCATTTGCAACCTAATGAAGCTACTCCTATTGAAGGATTTACCAAGGTACATACTTTGTTAGAAATGCATGGAGTCCAATCTAGAGTTAATGTGTAACACCCCGTAAATTTAAAATATTTTAAAATTAAGTTATTGAATTTTTTAATTTGATTTTATTTGACGAATCTTATTTCAATGAAATTTAGTATTTCTTTAAGCGTAAACGTACAATTAAATTTTTGAGCACCAAAAATGAAACTTGAAAATGATTTGGAAGGTAATAAAAACCTTATGAATGTTTTGAAAAAATTTAGGAAAGTTATGGGTTTGATCGCGCATTTATTTTTATTTTGGGGCAAAAATACACTTTTCCAAAAATTGAGGGGGAAAAGTGCAAATTTGCTGGATATTTTCGAAAAATCAGCAGGTAGCAATGAGTGTTCTCTCCTAGGCTGCTATACTAGCCTTTCATCAGACCTTGGAAGGAGAAAAACTCTCCACCCAAGTTTCCTTCCCATTGGTGATCTTGGGAGGTGATAAATTATTATTCTCTCCACCAAAAGCCTTTGAAATATCCCATTTAAATCTGATTTTCAGATTTAGTAGTGTGGATTTTATATATTCTCTTGAGTAGTAGAATAAGAGGGATAGAAAGAAAGATAGGAAGAGAGAGAGATAAAAAAAATAAATAAATAAAGTGATATTAGTGAGTGTTCTTTTGGAAGAATAAATAACCACTATCACCACCATCACACCGTCGCCGTGAAGCCGCCGGACCGCTGTCGTGAAGTCGCCGGACCACCACCGTGCCACCGTAGTAAAAAGACCACCTTGGAAGTTTTGTAAGAGTCTTGTGAACCCCTCTTTTATTTGGATATTTTTGAATGCAATGACCAAGAAAGCTATATGTATTTATATCCTAAAAATCTTGAAACATCTTGAAGCCTTAAATAATGGGTTTCTTGAATTTTAGGATATTTAATGTTTGAAAGAATTTTATTTTTATTCTTAGTAAATGCATGTTCATATGGAAAAGAAAAAGAATAAAGACTTTTTTTGGTTGTTGAAACAACTATGTTTTGTTTTAAAAATATACATGACTAATGTTTTAAAGATTTGATTATGAAGGCATGTATTTTTTTATTGTTGTAGATCTATGAAAATTTATGAAAAGAGTTGAATTTTGTTAAAAATTTTGACTTAAATTATTTTATTTGGGCTGTTTATGTAATCTGGAAAAAGAGGGGGGTACTATTGTAATTTCCAGTGGGGTGGCTGCTGGAGCCACCCCACCGCCGGCGAACCACCACTGATCGCTGCACAAAGCAGCGACCAGGTGCGGCTGCCTGAACAGACCCAGGGCCTGTTGCTGAAAACAACAGGCCCATTTAGGGCCTGTTTGGCCAGCCCATATAATATATATATATATATATATATATATATATATATATAATTAGGTGCTCTAGTTTCCAATCGAGATATAATAATAATAATAATAATAATAATAATAATAATAATAAAACTTAAAATTAATTTTCTGAAATTAATAAAATTCTAATAAAGTTTGTAAAATTTAATATAATTTTGATATTTATACTTGAATATTTATTCAAAACTAATTTCGAAAAATATTAAATTTAATTAGTTTAAAGAATTTTGAATAAATCTTATTTTTAATTATACATGTAAATAAACTTTTGAACATAAAATTTATAACAAATCGTGTTATTTATTTTCTGAAAAACAGTTTTGGTTAAATTTTTGAAAATAAATATATTACTTAAATAATTTTGGAAAAAAAAGGAAAAAGATTAAATAATAATAAATTATTTTCCGAATAAGATCATGATTAAATAATATTTTTGAAAAGATAACAATTTCAAGGGTACATTAATTCTTAATTAAATAAAATAAAATAATTCATAATTTTGAAAAATAAAATATTTTGATTAAACAATTTTTCTGAATTTAATAAATTCAAAAATAAAATTTTTGTATATAAAATATAATTTTAATTAATCTTCAATATTAATTTCCACAAAGAAAATTCGTAAATAATTTGATTAATATTTTCTGGAAATAAATAATTTCAAAAATAAATTAAAATAGTTTTGGATACTTATTTTTCTGAATTAAGTAATTTCAAAAATAAATTATAATTATTCCGAATAATAATTTTTCTGAATTTTAATAAGTCTGAAAATAAAGTTAATTTTCGATAATAAAATGTTTCTAATAAAATTAAAATTATAAATTTGAAAATAAGTTATTGTTTGAATACTTTAGAAACATAAAGTTATTTGAAGGTAATAACTTAACTTAAAATCTTTGATTAAACATTTTAAAGCTCAATTAGAACGGTTTTGTTCTAGTTTAACTTTCTCGTGGCTATGTTTACCACGCTTTACGAACGGACCGTAGAACCTTTAGGTCGGACGTAAATGTTCAATTGTTTTGATCGTGGTTTCGATATTGAATAACCACGATTCAATTGTTTGCTCGATTAAAGCATTGCTTTAGTCACTCTAGAATCCTTATGGAGTAATTAGATTCTAAGATCATTACATAAACGTGTACAGGAACCGAAGACGCTACTTTTCCGCATTTCCTCGAGGATCGTAAGCTACACAAGTGAGTACTGTGTGTTACTTGTGTGTCAGTTCGAAGGTGCTAGTAGGTCGAGTCATAACTGTAACTTAGTCCCTAAACGAACGAGCATGCGACGTATGATACAATGAAAAACTCGACTGTTAGGACAAACTATACACACCTTGAATTATTATGATAATGCCTATGTGCTTACTAGTCATTGATATCATATATTGAACCATTTTAATTATTGTTATTGAGTTGGTTGCTAATTTTACGTTACTCGATTGTTATTGTACTGTATTGTTACTGGATTGTTACTGTACTGTATTGTTTGTTATTATTATGTGGGTCCTATTTTGGTGTGCGGAATCGTGGATAACCCGGAAGGTTAGGGCCGGAGGGTTACTTCGATCCACCGTAGACCCGCTTCAAGAGTCAAGTGTGGAGGTTACACTTGGGGAGTGAATGTCAAACTCATGGCATAAGACGTCTATGCGCATAGTTAGTAAGGTAGCTCCTTACTTGGAGTGTTCGGTGGGGGCGTCATAATATGGACTGGAGTGTAAGAGGAGGACGACATCAGTAACTGTTGGTTACATGTTTAATGTGCTTAAATTGTTATCGCATGTTTTTATTTACCATAATGTTATATATGTTCATGTACAATATGTTGCATCTATGCATCACACGCTCATGTGCACTACAACCTCACTAAGTTGGACGATCAACTTATGCATTTCGTGTTTCATTATTTTTCAGATACATGTATCCTATGGTCTGATGTCTAGCGTTGGTGTTGTCCATCTCCGAGATCCTGTCTGTCAATCGTTGAGGATCATCCTCGTTGCTATCTTTTGCTTTTATTATGTTGTTACGTTTTGTGTCATTTATGTATCTGTCATGATTAGTTCTTAGGAGTGTTTATTTAGGAAACTTGTTATCGCGTGATTTGCGCTTGTTTTGAATATTGTACCTGCTCCTGCACATAGCAGTGTTTCGGGTTTTTCGCTCTCTTGTTTGATCTATGATTCGAATTAATGTGAATTATTGTAATGTGCTGTTGTTTTAAAAAAAAAAAAAATTACTCTAATTTTAGTATGTTCACCGAATACGGACCCGGACTCGGGGGTGGGTCCACGAAGGATTCGACCCGGGGGCTCGGGCCGTCACAGGTGGTATCAGAGCTAAGGCTTATAAGTCAGGTCAAGGATCCTCGGAAGTCGTCTGTTGTGTCGTGTCTTAACTGTCTTTTCGAGTCCTTTTGTGTAATTATGATATGTTATGTATTTGTTTCATATCTTGTTAGTGTGATAGCATGTCGAGCCAAGATAATTGTTTTCAAGCGCAAGAGAGAGAGACATGATTTTTGAGGTTGAGTTGGGGCCTCACTGGACCAATGTTGCCCCAACTCGTAATGATTCTCCCCCTCGTCGCTCGGTTAGTCGACGTTCTTGACCTCGTCGGGTCTATCCGCCATCCCCTGATTATGTGCGACTTGGAGGTCGTCGATCAATGGTTGATTATCCCTGATGGGGGCTATTTCGCACCCCTTATATTACTCGGATCAACTAGGGGGTATCAGATCGGTTCGACCATACAAGCTCATCCGGGATCATCCATCGACCCGATCAGAGACGATTCTCCTCGGAGACCAGACTACAATCCTGGCTTGAGAAGGACACTTATGCCGAGTCTTATTAGGACTATGTTTCCTTGTAAAGCTAGGGTTAGTATCATATAAATACCTAGTTAAAACGTTGTATTAGACACAATCAGAGCTTAAGCCTACATACGTTGTCTATCTAATATCACATTGAATAGAAAAGCTTTTGCTATACTATTTTATTCATTAACTCTTTCGTTGTCTTGTTTACCTTTTTGTTCTTTTACTTAATTGTTCTTCCTTGAGATTGATCCATCCAGAATAAAGTAACAGAGCCCTATAATTAATACAAAACCGGATCTCCTAATCACATCATATTGATTTAATCATAACCAACGAATAACGGTTAAATCAGTTGGCGCCCACCGAGGGCTAGGTTAATTATTCAATCGACATATGGCTCGCCCAAGGAAGAGCGCCTGTAACGGAGCAAGAAGTAACACGACCAATCCGAATAACACGTCTGAGGGTCCTCAGGGCAATACTGATAATAATGCCCCAATAACCAATAACGATCAGCAAGAAAACAAACATCTTCAAGATCGAGAGGAACCACAAGGGACCCCCGCTGGTGTGGTTCCAGAAGAACATGTAGCTCCAGCAATCCCAATTCCCCTGTCAGACACTCAGGAGAAGCTACGATAGATTGCTATGCTCTTTAAATCACTCTACCCAGATGAACTATTCGCACCCGAGCAGGTTCCTCGAATCTCTAGGACCACTAGGGCAAATCCCATGCAAAGGATACCGAGGCAGGTCGATCAAATCTCTCAACAAGCCGACAGCCCGGCAAGCGAGCAACGATCGCTGCATAGTCCGCACAAGGACATTTCGAAACCTTACGATGAGAACGTCCGAAGAAAAGCTGATCGAAGGAGACAGCAACCAGGACGCACCGGGTCCAAAGAACATACCATAATCCCCATCAAGGATGACGTAGGCGACGAAATCCACAATCAACCACGAACTATGCGATTCTCGAAAAGAGAAATCGAAAAGATGGTACAGGAACGACTAGAGCAACGTTTACGAACTGTTCAAAACCCATGGGCCAGAACCACGGAACTCCAAGAGAGCCTAGCGGCGTGCTCTCCCTTCTGCAAAGAAATAAAAGAAGCACAGTCATCGGGACAAGTTCCTGGGCGACTACCCAGATATGAACTACTGATCCAGATGACTATATATTTAGCTTCACGAACATAATGAACTTATATGCTCATTCGGCAGAATTCACAGCTAAATTAATGGTGACCACATTCGAAGGACTTGCCTTAGATTGGTTTGCCAAGCAACCCACTAACTCCATATTCAGTTTTCGGGAATTATGCAACAAGTTCACACAGCAGTTCGCCAGCCAGAAGAGGCAGAAACTACCGATGAATTATTTAGGAACTATTTATCAACAAGAGGGTGAATCCCTAAGGAACTGGTTGGCAAGATTTAACGTGGAATTATTAAAAATCGATTCCCCAAATATCGATTACATAATATCCATTCTCTTTGACCTCACTAAGAATAGACAGTTTGAAAAAGCCCTTTGCAGAAAACAGCCAAGGACGTTCGCTGATATCATGAGCTTGGCGTCAAAATATATGACCCAAGAAGAGATGAACTCTTTTAAAGATAAGAACAAAAATAAAGCTCCCGCCGCCGGCTCCAAGCGACAAGATAGGATTCGTGTCCAAAAATCCGTAGATTATGAACGATCTTTTAGAAAAGGCAATGTCTTCCAGCGATTGGAATACAATCTGATTTAACCGGATTTCGTCGGGTTAAGCGGTATCAGTGAATTTGTGATATTGGGGGTTTTCAATATTTATATATATTATAGGGCTCTGTTACTTTATTCCGGATGGATCAATCACAAAGAAAAGCAATATTGTAAAAACAAGAAGTAAACACACAAACCAAAGCAAAGAACACACCAATATGAAGAGAAAAAGCTCTTTCTTTATTGAATAATATTGAGTTGTGCTGTTTTAAGCAGGATGCAATGGCGTATTTGCCTCGTGATTCTGAGTTTTCGGAGTTGTCTAATACAATGATTAACTAGGTATTTATATTATGCTAAACCTAGCAATACAAGGAAACATAGTCCTAATAGGACTCGGCCCAAATACCCTTCTTGGGTCCGGAATATAGTCTCCTAGTCGGAGAGAGCTGTACTTGGCCGGGTCGATAAGATGATCCCGAACTGTTTGATTTGGTCGAACCGATCTCATGTTCTTTACTCGATCTGTACAGTATGTAGGGTGCGAAATAGCCCCCATCACAATCGAAACAATCAAGATAGACGACCTAATATCTATCAAAGACCTAGGTCGGCCGAGCCGGCGATCAGGAGCAGAGTTAACCAAGTAGAACTCCCAAGGCTGATAATCCCAATAGAAAAAATATTTGCTATACTGGAAAGGAATAATTGGATCCCGGAAGCAAAGAGAATCGCTCAGCCCAGACCAGGTGCACGAAACTATGACTTATACTGCAAATATCATAGGGCACATGGGCATCGCACCGAAGATTGTTTTCACCTTAAAAGAGAAATTGAAAAACTAATTGGACAAGGAAAATTAGACGACTATTTAGAGCGGAATAACCGCAAGAGAGGAAGAAGTAAGAGTCCTCGAAATAATAATCAAAGGAGGAGTTCCCATAGAAGATCCCCTAATGAGAATCCCCCGCAGGAGTTGAACAATGATCAGATTAATGGTACCATCCACACAATCTCAGGAGGACCCGCTGGTGGGGACAGTCGTAATGCTTTACGAAGAACCGCCAGATCCATAATCGGAAGCTTAAAACACCCGAAATAAGTATGGACTCTAGAAAGTAAACCAACGAACGACCAACTGATCAGCTTCGACGAGGGCGAGGTGCCAAAGAACCTTCTTTGGGACGTAAAAGAGGACAATCCCGACTTCTCAATGGTGGTATCGCTAGAAATAGCGAACTACAACGTCAAAAGAATCTTGATTGATAATGGAAGTTCAGCAAACATCATTTCTAAAGAAGTCCTAGCACAAATGACTTAGGACAAATAACATTCCAAAAGGTAGCTACGCCTTTAGTAGGATTTGGAGGTTCCGAGATCGTCCCTGTGGCTCAATAACTTTAAGTGTTTCACTCGGGAATAAGCCACGTCAGACAGTGAAGCTAGTCAAATTTTTAGTAGTAGATACCCCCTTCGCCTATAATGCAATCTTAGGGCGACCCGCCCTCAACCTATTCCGAGCTGTTGTTTCAACCTATCATCAGACGATAAAATTTCCAACGGATATGGGAATCGGAGAAATTGTGAACAATCATTGCATGGCATGGGACTGCTATAACACCTCCTTAACTTTGGGGAACCGCTCAAGATCGATTACCCCAAGTAAAAGGAAGCTCGAAGACTATGTTGACAGGATCGAAGTTGAAATCCCTAGCACCGATCGGGTAGATAAAAAAGGAAAGGAACCGATAGATTTGGCCCTAAAACCACCGGAATATAAAGATGTCCTACTGGTACAAGGGGACCCAACAAAAACGACCAGAATAGGGACCGAACTGAGCAAAGAAGGGGAAGTAATGTTGATCAACTTTCTCAGAGAAAACATAGATATCTTTGCCTGGAGCGCAAACGACATCGAAGGGATCGACCCTCGAATAATCAGTCATTCGCTAAAGATTGACCCCATGGCAAAACCTGCTAGACAGAAGAAGAGGAATCATGGGCCAATAAAGGATAAAATAATTAAGGCAGAAGTAGAAAGGCTACTTAAGGCCAAACAAATTCGAGAAATACACTTCTCGGAATGGCTATGCAATCTAGTAGCAAAAGGGGATAAAAAGGATAACAAGTGGAGAATGTGCAATGACTTCACCGACCTTAATAAATTATGTCCGCGTGATCCATATCCCCTCCCAAGGATCGACTTATTAGTCGACTCAACCGCTGGTTTCACGATTTTTAGCATGATGGACGCCTTCCAAGGTTTTTATCAAATATACATGGATGAACGAGACCAAGAGAAAATTGCCTTCATAACCGAGCAAGGAGTATACTGCTTCATAGTGATACCATTTGGCCTGAGGAACGCGGGGGCCACTTACCAAAGGTTAGTAAACCTGATGTTCAAAGAATTGATCTGAGAAATAAAGGAAGACTACGTTGACGATATGCTGATCAAAAACATGAATGAAGATGATCATGTAAAGCATCTCGATCGATGCTTCCGAATATTGAGAAAGTACTGAATGAAGCTAAATTCGGCGAAATGCACTTTTGGTGTCAAGTCAGGGAAATTTTTGGGCTATTTCGTACATCAACGAGGAATTGAGGCCAATCCAGAAAAAATTCGAGCCATAACTGAAATGAAGCCTCCCAAAATGATCTCCCAAGTACAGAGCTTGGTGATTACGCCCAAACTTGTCGAAACAAAGCAATCGATGTAGAATAGATTGAGCGGTCGTATCCACGAGGAGATGACTAAAGTAAGCTAAAATCGTTAGTAGACAAAGTAGCTTTAAAGATAAATAAACAAACTAAATTAACGAAGCGATTTGATTTTAAGAAAACTTAAAGAAAAGTGAATTTTTGGTTGTTGGAAAATATGATAACTAAAACGGTAAGATATCAAGAATCCCTTATATGCTTCGTTCACTTGTTTGGATTGATTCATAAAATTACTCAATTGAAAGTTTCACATCCCAAACAATCAATTGGAAGATAAAGAATTGAAAAACACATGATTTCTAATGTATTTGAGTAAATAATTTTCTTGCTTTTAGAGTTGGCACAAAATATAATCTTATGAGAAATCAAAAACATACTATATACCAAGGCATATTGCATTAAAAGACTACCCATAAAACGAAAGTTTATATCAATATAATTATATCATAAATCTTTTCACATAAAAAGAGCATGACTAGATTTATATGAAAACTAATGAAACAATTGTATTAACATAAAAGTTGATGAAAATAGATGAAGAAGAATAAATTACTCAAAATTATTAAACTTACAAAACCTTGAAGAATCGAATCCAAATAAGATCACTACGCATATAAGTTCATCTTTAATCTCACCAAAGAACTCTTAGCCTAATTTGCTAATCATTATCACAAGTTCTAGAGAGAAAATATGATAATGATTTGAGAGAGAATTGTAACTAAGACTAAGAATTGTGTGTTTTAAGATGTGTGATTCTAGGGCTATATATAGGTGCTAAATAGCCCTAATCCAAGTAGGAGAATGCTTAGGAGGTAGACATTGAATAGGAAGATGTTTAGGAGGCTTAATCCCGTATGGAAAGGATTTATGCAAGTTTCCTTATCACTTTAGGACAAAAATCGCGATTCCCGCGTAGAAGATTCTGCTCTGCGCGACATATTTGAAAAATACATATCTTTGTGCTCCGAACTCCAAATCCAGATCCGTAAAGTCCATAATGTAGCTAACTCCTTCCTCTACAACATATCCGAAATTCAGATTAATAGGAGTTTCCTTGCGAGAGTTATCGTCCTTGGAAGTAGCAGCAATATTTCTGGCAAATTCCTTATTCGTTGTTCTTGCACTAATTGACTTCCTTGAATCTTTCCTTGCTTCAAATTATGCCTTTGATACTTGTACAATTTTGGAAAGCTAAATATTCCGGGGTCCATATTTTATATTCCTACAAAAACAAATCAAAACTCAATATTTTCTAATTACAATAATTTCTATTAATTTCATGAAAATATCAAATTAACACTTGATTTATTTAGAAAATAAGAACAACTTAAGTGCATTTTCAAGCACTAATCACAACCCCCAACCAGCTTATTGCTAGTCTCTTAGCAATTCAAGCGCAAATAATATATAAGCATGATGAACAAAACTGAGAAGAAATAAGATAACCTATCCAAGTACTTCAATCAAAGAGCTAGTCAAATATCACAATCGCTATCAAGATTAGTTCGATCATAACTCCCAAAATGTGTGTGTGTGAATACTAAGCCAAAACCTTCATACCACAAACCACAATACACATAGCTTTCGAAAATTTACCAAGAAAAGTATCAACTCCATTTCCTCACGGGTAAAATGTTTAAATTTTTAGGACAAGGATTTCACTCATGGGGTTGGAAAACAGATAGTCACTCAAAGAAATAGGCCATATTTTTACGGACAAGCATACAAACAAACATTGATCCAATGATAGGAAACATAACTATCTAGAGGTCACATTCTTTCACAATTTAGCTTAAGGATTTCAATTGGTCATACTATAGAGCCATATAAATATTCGTCTTTTAAAATGACGAAAACTAAGAACTTTTCTCTTTTTTTTTTCTTTCTTTTTGTTCTTTTTTTTTTCAATTTTTTTTTCACATTTTTTTTTATATAAATATGGCTCATGAAAACATTTTACTCTTGACCAATATCATCCTATCTCTTTGACTTTTCTTTAAGAATGTTACTCTAATTAGCAATTAACCAATTCAAAAGAGCAATATAAGTTCATAAGTTGTTTTCTCAACCTCTCCACTGACTCACAAAAGATGTGTGAGTATAGAAAAAAAGAACTTTAACTTGGAAAATTTCTAGGCTACATGCATTGAACATCCATCTTACCACAAGCTTAGTAATGTGCTCTTGAAATTATTTTGGAAGCTACTTTCTAATAATAAAGATAGAAAAAAATGACTAAGACTTTACACGATGAAATCATACCGAAAAAGCAAATCTAGCATCTCAAATCAATCCATTCATACATACCTTATAGCCCATTTTCAAGAGAATCGCTAATATAAAAGCAATAAACTAATTTTTCTTTAAAATGTAATTTTTTTTTCTCTCGGAAAGCTACCACCCCCAACCTAAATATGACAGTGTCCACATTGTCACTATAATATGAATGCAGAGAATACAAGAGACAAAGGACTACTACTTGAATGATGTAAGTTAAGCTAGAGATGATCTTAAACACACAAACGAAAAAAAAAAAAACACACACACAAAATAATAAAAAGAAAAAAATTAAAACTATAGTACATAATGGAAAGATAGAACCTGATTAATGGTAGATAGGAGCCGCAAGTGCAATCTCCTTAGGCTCATCCACCCTCTCCACAATTTGCTTTAATCTTTGGCCATTCACACGAAAAAGTCTCCCATCTTTAGGATTTTCTACTTCTACGGAACCATTGGGAAAGACTTGTTTTACCACAAAAGGACCAGTCCATCTAGATCTCAACTTTCCAGGGTCAAATTTCTTCCTAACGTTATGCTTGTCAGCCACTTTCAGTGTTTAAACGGAAGATGTCTTTGGTTTTCTTCTTTCTTTTGAAAGATCCTTGAAATGCGGGTGCCAAAATCTCTTTTTTTTCACCCTTGTTTCATTAAAAATATCAGATGAGTTAAAACAATTAACAGAGTTAAGAGAGTAACCAAAATTAGAATCACAAAGAATATAATCTAAAGGTTTAGAATTTCCCCTTTCGAATGTTTCTGACACCAATGAGTCTATCATATATGTATGGTGACACTCATCTTCATCTTGTAGTTGCTTCCCAACATGGAATACATTGACTTCCAGTGTCATATTACCAAATGTAAGCTTCATGAGACCATTCCTACAATTGATGAGAGCATTTGCTGTAGGAAGGAAAGATCTACCTAGGATCAGTGGTATCTTAGACTCCATATTGACCACAGATTGAGTATCCAAAACCAAGAAATCAACAGGATAATAGAATTTGTGACGCCCGACTAACTCAATTGACTTAACACTTGTAAATGTCGATTTAATTGAATTGGTCGTGTGTCAATTCTAACAGAACATTCCATGTTATTAGATAAGCACTATAATTATAATCCATACAGCGGAAGTTCTAGACATACAAAGTTTCAAAACAAAGAGTGACTCATATTTAAAGTAGCGCATATTAGTCACTTTCTCCTACTTTACGTATTACAATCCAAAAGAGAATCCAAACCTAGCACTTAATATGTTGAAAACAAACATATGATAATAAAGCGTTTACATATATGACTTATGAAACTCAACAATTATCTCGCATTCTTCATCTCTTGATTCTTAGTTTCCAAAGTCAATCTGAGAAAAGAACAACAATAGAAAGAGGTGTAAGTCTTGTTCGACTTAGTGAGGAATTGTGATGCCAAAACAAAGTTATATACGTATTAACAAGAATATGGATAGTGAACTAGAAAGGAATAGCAAAATTTGACAGTATATGAAGCATTATTTATAAGATCAAGAAGTAAGGAGAACGAAATTCAGGATTTCATGATCTTACTCGGTAAACAAAAAAAATAGTCAAGTACAAATCTTATCCACCTTATACCTCCGTACGAGGAGCGACCTCGCCAAACAAAAAAAGAGGACATGCCCAGGTGCATGTCAGTTCAGTTCGGATCACTTACCCGTAACTAAACCACAGAGGGGTACTAATCAAAGAGATCGTATACCGACTACCCGATGTCGCCCAGCCGTCAACTTTGTTAGTCCCAGGGCCCAACTTCCCAAGGGCGTCCCCAAGGGTGATAGTAACATAACAAAAGATAGACATAATCCATAACTCGGGATAATATTACCTACTAGATCGAATGAAAGAAATGAGGGATGTCATTGAAATGTCGAAATAGGTGTGAAGCACAATCAGAATCAACAAGAACATGTTATATCAAAAACGGGCTCAATCAAGTCAGAAAGTATAACGTATATATAATAGAATGAGTTTGTGCTTTGGAATAATATGAAATTTAGAATATCAAAGTTGTCTCAGGGCGGTGTGCCAAGAGGGCTGAAGAAAGAACGAGAAGCCTCACCCGAAGATCAATTCTATCTTGTTAACTTGTATTCTTCGGACCTAATTTGAGTAAGCACTTATTAAAATCTGTAGTATATTATAATAATCACTAGACTTGAAGTAAACTAAGAATAATGGAATTATAAGTCTTGGAGTTTCAGATAGTGTAAATAAAGTACCAAACAAATTATCTCATGTAATCGGTTTTTACTTTTAGTGTTGGCAGCAAGGCTTACTATTTGAATAACTTTTTACATATATAATGGAATGACCTAGAACTAAATCCTATGGTTTCCTAACTCAAAATAGTTTCATTAGATTGAAGGACATAATTTTAAATGGTCAGAATCAATAGTATATTAATGTCAAAATTTTCAGCAGAAATTCAAAAGGAATCCATGATAGGTTGATTAACACTTTCTCTTTTCAACTAGTTAATAGAATGTAAATACAAAGGTTAGCCATTTTTCATAACATAAAAGCCATAAATTAACAAAATATATTATAAGGTTATGAAAAGTAAAATTATGTCATAAGATGAGTAAAAAATAAACATAAACACTCAAAACCCCAAAACAATCCTAGTTAATTTAACTCCCCTGTTTGAGCTGTTCTGAAATCGAGCCACCACCGGCATATGAACCGGACATGGCAGACTAAAATACTACTTGAACACACAAAATTTTGTCTTCTTTCCAACCCAACAAACAGATTCTAAAAATTCCAAACCGAACTCAACTTATAGGCCAAACAATAACACTGCACAGAATTGTGTAGATTGTAAGTTTACCTTAATAACTTCCTTTGTAAGTGATGGATTGATACAAGACTTGAACCTACTTCTTTCCAACTTTAAATTGATTCAAATATTAACTGGAATCAAAAGTTTTTAATTAGATATTAGGTATTAAAAGAGAAGAACTTCAGGTATATAAGTTAGTAGAAGAATTCTTACCTTGACTTGCTTCTATTTCTTCCTAGTGTTCCTAAGCTCTTATGGACGTTTTTATTTGTTTATTTGGAGGAAGTGTGATCTGTTTAATGACTCTATACTTATCTTAAATAGGAAGGAAAAATGGCTTTATTGTAATAATGTTAAGAGGTTGGGGTAAAAGTTTTATTGTCTAGATTTTTCTTACCTTAAGTCTTGTTTGGTGAAACTTTGTTTCACTTATTTACTTATGAAAATTATTTAAACTATTTAATAATAAATCTTTATTTCTACCACTTCAATTAATTGCTTTAGGAGGGATGTTACAATCTCCCCCTCTTAAAGAAATCTGGTCTCCAGATTCTAACCTGAGGTGAAGAGTTCAGGATGATGCTTCCTCATTTCTTCTTCTCGTTCCCATGTTGCTTCTTCTACATTTTGATTTCTCCATAATACTTTTACCAAAGGTATCTTGCGGTTGCGAAGCTCCTGGGACTTTTGATCAAGGATTTGAACTGGTATTTCTTTGTATGATAGGTCACTTTCTATTTGTAGACGATCGGGTTCTAAAATGTGGGATTCGTCTGGCTGGTATTTTCTCAGTTGTGATACGTGGAACACGTTATGAATTCCCGTAAGATTTGGGGGTAAATCTAATTTGTAGGCCAATTTGCCTATTCGCTCAACGATTTCAAAAGGTCCTACATAACGTGGATTTAATTTTCCACCTTTCCCTATTCTTTTGAATCCTTTCCTGGGTGATACTTTTAGAAATACTTTGTCCCCTATATCAAATTCTAGATCTCTTCTACGACGATCGGCATAACTTTTTTGTCGGTCTTGTGCAGCTTTTATTCTTTGTTTGATTATTTGTACCTTATCAATGGCTTCCTGAATAATCTTTGGTCTTATCGCTCTTCCTGAGCCGTCTGAAGTTGTTCTCCACTCGTCCAAATCCCAATGGAGTGGGGAGCGACATTTTCTGCCATATAAAGCTTTGTATGGTGCCATTTGAATGGAAGCATGATAACTATTATTGTATGCGAATTCTATAAGTGGTAAATGCTGGTCCCAACTACCTTTGAAGTCCAACACACATGCTCTCAACATGTCTTCTAAGAAGCCAATAACTCGCTCTGACTGTCCATCTGTTTCAGGATGTGCGGCTGTACTGAATTTCAACTTAGTTCCAAGATTTTCCTGTAACTGTTTCCATAGCCTCGAAGTAAATTTAGGATCCCTGTCTGAAATTATACTAGATGGTAACCCATGTAGTCTAATGATCTCTTTCTTGTATAATTCAACCAATGTTTCCACATTGTAGTTTGTCTTTACAGGAAGAAAGTGAGCCGATTTAGTAAGCCTATCCACAATAACCCAGATACTGTTGCATCCATTTCTTACAGTTGGTAGACCTGTTACGAAATCCATAGTAATTTGATCCCATTTCCAGTCAGGTATCGGTGTTGCAGTTTTCCAGTAGGATGTTGATGTTCAACTTTTACCAATTGGCAAGTCATGCATTTCTTTACATAGTCAGCAATGTCACGCTTCATTCCATTCCACCAAAATTGTTTCTTTAAGTCCTTGTACATTTTAGTACCTCCAGGATGAACTGTGTACCTTGTTCTATGCGCTTCTTCCATCAATTCTTTTCGCATAGTTTTTGGAACCCAAACTCGATTTTGGAATCGTAGTATACCTGATCTATCCATGTCAAATTTTGAATCTAATTTCTTTTCCACGAATTCCATTTGTTTTCTAATATCTTCATCTTCATGTTGAGCTTTTCGAATTTGAGTGCACCATTCGGGTTGCATATCTAAATTGATCAATCGTCTATGAGCTTGCATACATATCATAGCTTTCACATATGTTTGTTCTTTTCTTTGATATTTTGAATCTTTGCCTTTCGACTTAAGGCATCGGCTACTACATTAGCCTTTCCAGGATGATATAAAATTGAACAATCATAGTCTTCAAGGAATTCCATCCACCTGCGCTGCCTCATGTTTAATTCTTTCTGAGTGAACAAGTATTTCAAACTTTTATGGTCAGTGTATACTACAAAAGTTGTCCCGTACAGGTAATGTCTCCATTTTGCCAAAGCAAACACGATTGCTCCCAATTCTAGGTCGTGAGTGGGGTAATTTTGTTCATGTAATTTTAGTTTCCTTGAAGCATATGCAATTACCCTCCCATTCTGCATCAGTACACATCCAAAACCTTCTTTTGATGCGTCTGTATAGATAACAAATCCACACGGACCTTTGGGTAAAGCTAGTATGGGGGCGGTTGTTAATCTCCGCTTGAGCTCTTGAAAGCTTGATTCACATTTATCGCTCCATATAAACTTACATTGCTTTTGGGTCAATTGTGTTAATGGTGCCGCAATTTTAGAGAAGTCCTTGACAAATTTGCGGTAATAACCAGCTAGTCCCAAAAAGCTACGTACTTCAGTAACATTTGTTGGTTGTTTCCAATTGACAATTGCTTCTACTTTGGAAGGATCAACTTCAATACCAGCATTGGATATCACATGTCCTAAGAACGTCACTCGTTCCAACCAGAACTCACATTTACTAAATTTGGCGTAAAGCTTATTCTCTTTCAGAGTCCTTAGTACAATCCTGAGATGATGTGCATGCTCTTCCTTCGTCTTTGAGAATACCAAGATATCATCTATGAATATTACAACAAAGTTGTCTAGAAAAGGTTTGAATATTCGGTGCATCATATCCATAAAAGCCGCTGGTGCATTTGTTAAACCAAATGGCATAACTAGAAATTCAAAATGGCCATATCTTGAGTTAAAAGCAGTTTTTGAGACATCTTTCTCTTGAATTTTCAATTGATAGTAACCTTGTCTAAGATCCAACTTTGAGTACACATGTGATCCTTGTAATAGATCAAATAGTTCATCGATATGTGGTAAAGGGTATTTATTCTTTATAGTGACGCTATTCAGTCCTCGATAATCGATGCACAATCGAAGAGATCCATCTTTCTTTTTAACGAACAAGACTGGTGCTCCCCAAGGGGAGGAACTAGGTTGAATGAACCCTCGTTCAATCAGATCTTGTAACTGAGTTTTCAATTCTTTTAACTCAGCAGGAGCCATACGGTAAGGACTTTTTGAGATGGGTGCTGCCCCGGGTAGAGTTTCAATGACAAATTCAATTTCGCGATCCGGAGGTAAATTAATTAGTTCCTCAGGAAATACTTCTACGAACTCATTTACTACCGGAACTTCCTCTATTTGAATTATGTCTTTGGGCTTATTTATCAAATAAGCCAAGAATCCATAACCTTCATCTTGCAGTATTTCCCTTGCTTCAATTGCCGAGATGATTGGTATTGGTTGTTGTTTCTTCTGGCTAACCTCGAGTTCTCTTGGTGTAATCTTGTTAAGTTTTATCTCTTTGGTATAACAATTTAGTTCGGCTTGATGTTGGTACAATCAATCCATCCCTAGGATGACATCGTATCCTTGGATGTTTAATTGGATTAAGTCGGTCGGGTAATTAATACCGTCTATCATAATTGAGCATGCTTTACAAACCAAATCCGTAGTCATACTAATGCCCATAGGTGTACTTACTTCAAAAGTGTAAGGCAGTTTTTCAAATTCCAAGGACATGTTGGTTGAAAAAGAAGTAGCAATAAAAGAATGGGTAGCTCCAGGATCATATAGAGCTTTGCCAATTTTGCCAAGTAAATGGATTTTACCTTCCACCACGGCCGTTGGGTCAGGTACTTCCTCATTGGCATCTAATGCGTAAACACGAGCAGGGACCTTAGGTCTTCCAGTTTGGCCAATTGATTGTCCACCTTGCTTTGCTTGTGGTGTTGTGCTGCTATTCTTCACCCTTGGGCAATCTTTGATAAGATGTCGGTCACTACCACATGCGATACATCGTCCACTCTTTTTCCAGCAAGCTTCCTCATTGTGACTTGGGTGGCCACAAAAGTTACATGGCCCTCTCACTATCGATCTCATTTGGTTAGTAGCAGATCTTGTCTTTGTATTATTATTCTTCTTGAGATCCCCATGAACTGTCTTTGAAATTTTATTCCCTTGATTGAATTTTCCTACATTATCCCATCTAGAGCTTGATGGACGATTTCTTTTGAGTTGTTCTTCAACCTTCATTAACTCTTTCATCTCCGACTCTACTTGCAATGCTTTTTCTACTGTATGAGTGTAACTAGTGGTGTCCGTAGAAATTATTGCCCATCGTAATTCCAAATTAAGTCCTTCAATAAATTTCCTCACCTTTCTGACCTCGTCATTTTGGTAATGTGGAGTATACCTAATAAGTTTAGTAAATCGATCCTCATATTGAGACACGGTCATTGTACCTTGGGTTAAGTCTAGGAATTCTCTTTCACGACGGGTTGCACAACTTGAGGAATATATTTACAATTAAACTCTCTTACAAAATTCTCCCAAGTACGAAGGGTATTATCATGTTGCCATCGTTGTTCCACCGTTCTCCACCAATGTCTAGCTGTATCCTCTAACCGAAATGTGCCGAAACTTATTTTCTGCGCATCAGTGTAATCTAGTACATTAAAAATATTCTCTATTTCGGAAAGCCATAATTCTGCCTTGTGATCATTAGGTTCTCCAAAGAATTTTGGGGGTTGGAAACGAAGAAACCTTTCAAGTGTTTGATCCATAGTCGGATGAACTAATGCATTAGTGGAGCTGTTCGCATGTGTTTGTTGTTGACAAAATTGTATGTATTGATGCATAAATGAAAACATTTGTGTGAGGTCTGGTGCTCCATCTCTATGGAAAGGTTGTTGTGCCATGACAGGTCCTATATTAGCAAAGTTTTGTCCTTGATTGGGATCATTTCCGCCTGGAGATGGTGCCGGGTTTGCTTGAGTACTTAATGGTGGTGTAGCTCGTGGACTTGTGGGCGTAGTTTGATTCCTTGTTCGTGCCATTCTAAGAAATGTAGATATTTTAGTGTCTTAAATGTATTGTTACATATGATTTGATGCACACATATAATATTATAGCATAGTAAAATACAAAATGATTATGCCAAATGCATCCCTATGAAATATTGTGCCATAGTAACATACATGGATTACATAGCAAAAGTCATATATTCTAATGTTAACTCTAAGGATATTAAATTCCAAGACTAAGACAAAAAGAGTTAACTTGACTACTACCCTATATAGTTATACTAGTATTAGTATATATCTAAAGAGTATCATTAAGGTTTTACAAGAACTAGTCAAGTGTTTAATTATCTCCTAACTTATAGTTAGTTTTAGAGATAATATTAGACAAACAAAATTCTAACTTGTCACTAAAAGGGAAAACTAGTGACAAGCTAGTCGTGTAAAGATCATGGGTTGGTACGTGGTGGTGCGGGTATCTCCGCTCCACTAACCGTCCCATCATCTGCATTCCTCAAATCAACCCCTTCTTCTGCATTCCTCAAATCAACCCCTTCTTCTTGATCTATATCAGTTAGTTCATACATCCAGGCTGGATCTTCCTCTGGTTCTTCCTTATTTTGAAAATTAGCCACGGGTGGTACAATTTGTCCAACTTCTCCTACCTCAACCCCTTCTCCAAGCAAAATACCTTGCTGCATATATTCCATTGATGGATCAAAAGCAGGATTTTGCTGACGGATGTTTGTAGAAGGTCCTTCTCCTGCTTCCACTTGTATCCCTGGAAAACTTACTTCATCATTTTGGCCAAACAATGCTCCGTAAGTTATCGTTTGGGCTCTAAGGCGAGCCGTATCGATCAAGTCATAATAGTCGGAGTTCCTTCTTCTCAATAACTCAATCAGATTTCCCAGATGATCATGTCTTTCGGCCAGAAACATAGTGTGCTCCACTTCGTTGCGCAAAATTCCTAGTATCGTATCTACGTACCTTTGAAGCTCGAATAATGTATGGTTTCTTTCTTGAGTGCGAGCATGTGTTTGGGCTTCCCAAACTGCTGAAATTCCCATTAAATCACGCTGAAATTCGAGTAGTTTTTCTCGCATTGCTTGTACTTGGTTTTGGAGTAGTGTTCGTTCGTTTTGCAAATCTACTAACTGGGAGCCTTGTCTTACATAGGCAGCAAAAATTTCTTCCTTTTCGTTCATTACTCTGTCTCTATCATTTTCCAAGCTGCGTACAACATGATCGGGGTAATGCCCAATCAGATCGGTACTCTGGGGAATGAAAGTAAGAATAGGAGCATTTCTACGGAGATGTACAGTACATGCTGGTCCATAATGCCCATTAGTTAAAGGTAAGCCATTACTATAATTTCGATCAGCCATCCTGTGGTCATAGGAATCAAATCCTTAATATATCAGAATATAATTAACATGAGGTCATAATGGACTAAAAAAAAAAATTAACTTGGTACTGACTTTTGAAAGTTTAACACATAGATGTCAAGTTCCAAATAATCAATCAGAATCTAATATCTATGTTTAACAAACCTTATTTTCCAAGAATCATATCCCTGACTTATAGCTTGTCGCTCTGATACCACTCTGTGGTTTAGTTATGGGTAAGTGATCCGAACTGAACTGACATGCACCCGGGCATGTCCTCTATTTTTGTTTGGCGAGGTCGCTCATCGTACGGAGGTATAAGGTGGATAAGATTTGTACTTGACTATTTTTTTTGTTTACCGAGTAAGATCATGAAATCCTGAATTTCGTTCTCCTTACTTCTTGATCTTATAAATAATGCTTCATATACTGTCAAATTTTGCTATTCCTTTCTAGTTCACTATCCATATTCTTGTTAATACGTATATAACTTTGTTTTGGCATCACAATTCCTCACTAAGTCGAACAAGACTTACACCTCTTTCTATTGTTGTTCTTTTCTCAGATTGACTTTGGAAACTAAGAATCAAGAGATGAAGAATGCGAGATAATTGTTGAGTTTCATAAGTCATATATGTGAACGCTTTATTATCATATGTTTGTTTTCAACATATTAAGTGCTAGGTTTGGATTCTCTTTTGGATTGTAATACGTAAAGTAGGAGAAAGTGACTAATATGCGCTACTTTAAATATGAGTCACTCTTTGTTTGAAACTTTGTAAGTCTAGAACTTCCGCTGTATAGATTATAATTATAGTGCTTATCTAATAACATGGAATGTTCTGTTAGAATTGACACAAGACCAATTCAATTAAATCGACATTTACAAGTGTTAAGTCAATTGAGTTAGTCGGGCGTCACATAGTGGTATCAGAGCACTCTGTGACGCCCGACTAACTCAATTGACTTAACACTTGTAAATGTCGATTTAATTGAATTGGTCGTGTGTCAATTCTAACAGAACATTCCATGTTATTAGATAAGCACTATAATTATAATCTATACAGCGGAAGTTCTAGACTTACAAAGTTTCAAAACAAAGAGTGACTCATATTTAAAGTAGCGCATATTAGTCACTTTCTCCTACTTTACGTATTACAATCCAAAAGAGAATCCAAACCTAGCACTTAATATGTTGAAAACAAACATATGATAATAAAGCGTTCACATATATGACTTATGAAACTCAACAATTATCTCGCATTCTTCATCTCTTGATTCTTAGTTTCCAAAGTCAATCTGAGAAAAGAGCAACAATAGAAAGAGGTGTAAGTCTTGTTCGACTTAGTGAGGAATTGTGATGCCAAAACAAAGTTATATACGTATTAACAAGAATATGGATAGTGAACTAGAAAGGAATAGCAAAATTTGACAGTATATGAAGCATTATTTATAAGATCAAGAAGTAAGGAGAACGAAATTCAGGATTTCATGATCTTACTCGGTAAACAAAAAAAATAGTCAAGTACAAATCTTATCCACCTTATACCTCCGTACGAGGAGCGACCTCGCCAAACAAAAACAGAGGACATGCCCGGGTGCATGTCAGTTCAGTTCGGATCACTTACCCGTAACTAAACCACAGAGGGGTACTAATCAAAGAGATCGTATACCGACGACCCGATGTCGCCCAGCCGTCAACTTTGTTCGTCCCAGGGCCCAACTTCCCAAGGGCGTCCCCAAGGGTGATAGTAACATAACAAAAGATAGACATAATCCATAACTCGGGATAATATTACCTACTAGATCGAATGAAAGAAATGAGGGATGTCATTGAAATGTCGAAATAGGTGTGAAGCACAATCAGAATCAACAAGAACATGTTATATAAAAAACGGGCTCAATCAAGTCAGAAAGTAGAACGTATATATAATAGAATGAGTTTGTGCTTTGGAATAATATGAAATTTAGAATATCAAAGTTGTTCTTGTTCTCAGGGCGGTGTGCCAAGAGGGTTGAAGAAAGAACGAGAAGCCTCACCCGAAGATCAATTCTATCTTGTTAACTTGTATTCTCCGGACCTAATTTGAGTAAGCACTTATTAATCTGTAGTATATTATAATAATCAGTAGACTTGAAGTAAACTAAGAATAATGGAATTATAAGCCTTGGAGTTTCAGATAGTGTAAATAAAGTAACAAACAAATTATCTCATGTAATCGGTTTTGACTTTTAGTGTTGGCAGCAAGGCTTACTATTTGAATAACTTTTTACATATATAATGGAATGACTTGGAACAAAATCCTATGGTTTCCTAACTCAAAATAGTTTCATTAGATTGAAGGACATAATTTTAAATGGTCAGAATCAATAGTATATTAATGTCAAAATTTTCAGCAGAAATTCAAAAGGAATCCATGATAGGTTGATTAACACTTTCTCTTTTCAACTAGTTAATAGAAGGTAAATACAAAGGTTAGCCATTTTTCATAACATAAAAGCCATAAATTAACAAAATATATTATAAGGTTATGAAAAGTAAAATTATGTCATAAGATGAGTAAAAAATAAACATAAACACTCAAAACCCCAAAACAATCCTAGTTAATTTAACTCCCCTGTTTGAGCTGTTCTGAAATCGAGCCACCACCGGCATATGAACCGGACATGGCAGACTAAAATACTACTTGAACACACAAAATTTTGTCTTCTTTCCAACCCAACAAACAGATTCTAAAAATTCCAAACCGAACTCAACTTATATGCCAAACAATAACACTGCGCAGAATTGTGTAGATTGTAAGTTTACCTTAATAACTTCCTTTGTAAGTGATGGATTGATACAAGACTTGAACCTACTTCTTTCCAACTTTAAATTGATTCAAATATTAACTGGAATCAAAAGTTTTTAATTAGATATTAGGTATTAAAGAGAAGAACTTCAGGTATATAAGTTAGTAGAAGAATTCTTACCTTGACTTGCTTCTATTTCTTCCTAGTGTTCCTAAGCTCTTATGGACGTTTTTATTTGTTTATTTGGAGGAAGTGTGGTCTGTTTAATGACTCTATACTTATCTTAAATAGGAAGGAAAAATGGCTTTATTGTAATAATGTTAAGAGGTTGGGGTAAAAGTTTTATTGTCTAGATTTTTCTTACCTTAAGTCTTGTTTGGTGAAACTTTGTTTCACTTATTTACTTATGAAAATTATTTAAACTATTTAATAATAAATCTTTATTTCTACCACTTCAATTAATTGCTTTAGTAGGGATGTTACAGAATTTATCAATTTGAAGCAAAACATCCTCGACTAGTCCTTTGGGTCTACGAATGGTTCGGTCAGCTTGTTGCAAAACAACAGATGTTGGCTTGATCTCTCCAAGGCCAAGTTGCAAGTAAACTGAGTATAGCATAAGGTTTACACTTGCTCCAAGTTCTAATAAAGCTTGACTAAATTCATGTGAACCAATTTGACAGGTTATTGTGGGACACCCAGGATCTTTATATTTTGGTGGTACCTTTTGGTCAATCACTGCAGTTACTTGCTCGGTCAAAAATGCGGTTCTCTTGACACTGTGTTTTCTTTTCACAGTACACAAATCCTTAATCACCTTTGCATACGAAGGTACCTGCCTGATAACATGTAAAAAAGGCAAATTAATTTTGACTTGTTTCAAATGTTCAAGAATTTCACCATGATTTTCTGGTATTTTTCCCAATTTCAGTGCTTGAGGGAAAGGAACATGGACCAAGGTTTTCTGCTCTACTTCCTTAGGGGGGTCGTTTGGCGGACTAGGTAAAGTTGGTTCCTCTATGACTTTTCCGCTACGAGTGGTGATGGCATTAATATCTTTGATGTTATGTGATTCTGAAGATTCTACCTTATGTAGCCCTTTAGAATTAGACTGTGGTTGGGAAGGGAACTTGCCTCGTTCTTGTATAGTAAGCGCACTAGTTAGCTTACCAATTTGATTTTTTTATCTCTTTGTTCTCTTCCACAATCTGAGTTATTACGGCTTCTACCTTTTGATTAGTCTTACTTTGTGCCACAATGAATGCTTGAAGTGTGTCCTCTAAATTATTCCTATTTTGGTGAGCATTATTTTGAGGTGCAGGGTAAGTTCTAGGTGCTTGTCCCTCGAATTTCCAACTAAAGTTAGGGTGATTTCTCCATCCAGGATTGTACGTCTAAGAATAAGGTGAAAAAGGTTTCCTATATGTTCCTAAGGCATTCCATTGTTCTTCGTAAACCTCTCTCATCTCACCAAGTGTAGGACATACTTGAGCTAAATCATCTACCCCACCACAAATGAAACAACTATCTCGTGACTCTACTCTTGCAACTGGTTGATGTTTTTGACTATCTTTTGTTTCTAAAGCTTTTAATTTGTTAGTCAATGCTTCAACTTGTGCTTTAAGGTTTTCTTCTTCCTTAAGATAGTAAATTCCACTAGTTTTTGTTCTATTAGTACTATCGATAGTACTAGGTCCAGTCCAGGTGTGAGCTTTTTCGGCTATGTCATTTAGGTAATCTATGGCTTCATCAGGATCATTTTCAAGAAATTCCCCATTACACATCATTTCAATAAATTGACGCTCCCTAGATGTACGTCCCTCATAGAAATAACTAACAAGACACCAATTTTCATACCCATGGTGCGGACACATATTCAACAATTCTTTGAACCTTTCCCAGGCTTGGTATACAGTTTCATTATCTTTTTGGGAAAAGGTAGAGATTTGTCTCTTAAGGTTGTTGGTCTTATGTTGGGGAAAGTATTTGTTGAAAAAGGCTTGGGTCATTTCTGCCCATGTACCTATAGATCTAGGTCTCAAAGAATACAACCAACTTTTTGCTTTGTCTTTTAGGGTGAAAGGGAAGAATTTCAACCTAATTGACTCTACGACATTGGGTTGACTATTAAAAGTGACGATGACCTCCTCAAATTCCCTAATGTGTAAGTAAGGATTCTCACTATCCATGCCATGAAAGGTTGGTAAAAGTTGGATCAATCCAGGTTTGAAATCTATTTGCGGGGTATTTGTGGGAACCATGATGCATGAGGGAGTGGATGTGCGGTTTGGGTGTAGGTATTCCCTTAGGGAACGCGCATGCTTGTTTTCAAGTTGGTCCATGGTGGTAGGTGTATCGGTTAATGCAATGTTTGACCAAGATTCACTTAAATCTTGAGAAGTTGTATTGACTCCCTCAGTGTTTTCCCAATATTCTTTCCTTAACCTACGCAAAGTTTTCTCAATTTCTGGATCGTACTGTAGTTCACCTTGATTAGAAGATCGAGTTACAAACATAAAAAATAAAACACTTTTTTTTTTTATTATTTTTTTTTAATAAAACTAATCAATTAACTAATAAATAAAAATAGTACGAAACTTCCTACAATTACCTAAGAGGACAAAATTGAATAAAAAAAAGTTTACTTACCTCGTTAGCTAAATAACTACTTATGATGCTTACTTGTTGCACCTCCCCGACAACGGCGCCAAAATTTGATTACGCCCAAACTTGTCGAAACAAAGCGATCGATGTAGAATAGATTGGGCGGTCGTATCCACGAGGCGATGACTAAACTAAGCTAAAATCGTTAGTAGACAAAGTAGCTTTAAAGATAAATAAACAAACTAAATTAACGAAGCGATTTGATTTTAAGAAAACTTAAAGAAAAGTGAATTTTTGGTTGTTGGAAAATATGATAACTAAAACGGTAAGATATCAAGAATCCCTTATATGCTTCGTTCACTTATTTGGATTGATTCATAAAATTACTCAATTGAAAGTTTCACATCCCAAACAATCAATCGGAAGATAAAGAATTGAAAAACACATGATTTCTAATGTATTTGAGTAAACAATTTTCTTACTTTTAGAGTTGGCACAAAATATCATCTTATGAGAAATCAAAAACATACTATATACCAAGGCATATTGCATTAAAAGACTACCCATAAAACGAAAGTTTATATCAATATAATTATATCATAAAGCTTTTCACATAAAAAGAGCATGACTAGATTTATATGAAAACTAATGAAACAATCGTATTAACATAAAAGTTGATGAAAATAGATGAAGAAGAATAAATTACTCAAAATTATTAAACTTACAAAACCTCGAAGAATCGAATCCAAATAAGATCACTACGCATATAAGTTCATCTCTAATCTCACCAAAGAAATCTTTGCCTAATTTGCTAATCATTATCACAAGTTCTAGAGAGAAAATATGATAATGATTTGAGAGAGAATTGTAACTAAGATTAAGAATTGTGTGTTTTAAGATGTGTGATTCTAGGGCTATATATAGGTGCTAAATAGCCCTAATCCAAGTAGGAGAATGCTTAGGAGGTAGACATTGAATAGGAAGATGTTTAGGAGGCTTAATCCTGTATGGAAAGGACTTATGCAAGTTTCCTTATCACTTTAGGACAAAAATCGCGATTCCCTCGTAGAAGATTCTGCTCTGCGCGACATATTTGAAAAATACATATCTTTGTGCTCCGAACTCAAAATTCAGATCCGTAAAGTCCATAATGTAGCTAACTCCTTCCTCTACAACATATCCGAAATTCAGCTTAATAGGAGTTTCCTTGCGAGAGTTATCGTCCTTGGAAGTAGCAGCAATATTTCTGGCAAATTCCTTATTTGTTGTTCTTGCACTAATTGACTTCCTTGAATCTTTCCTTGCTTCAAATTATGCCTTTGATACTTGTACAATTAGGGAAAGCTAAATATTCCGGGGTCCATATTTTATATTCCTACAAAAACAAATCAAAACTCAATATTTTCTAATTACAATAATTTCTATTAATTTCATGAAAATATCAAATTAACACTTGATTTATTTAGAAAATAAGAACAACTTAAGTGCATTTTCAAGCACTAATCACTTGGTAGGGAAAATCATAGCGTTGAATAGATTCATATCCAAATCAGCTGACAGAAGTTTGCCTTTCTTCCAAACTCTTCGAAAAGCAAAGAACTTTGTTTGGACCGAAGAATGCGACCGGGCCTTCGACCAGCTAAAGGAATATCTGACGACATCCCCGTTGTTGGCCAAACCAACCTTAGGGGAACCATTATACGTCTACATATCAATCTCCAATGTGGCCATTAGTTCAGTTCTAGTTAAAGTGGAAGGTTTAGAACATAAGCCTGTCTATTACTTAAACAAGTTATTACCAGGGGCCGAGAAGAACTACTTGGAAATTGAAAAATTCGCTTTGGCCTTAGTGGGAGCAGCACGAAAACTCCGACCTTATTTTTTAACTTACAAAATTGTGGTCTTAACAAACCAACCGCTAAGGCAGGTCTTAGCGAAGCCAGAGCCTCTGGAAGACTGATCAAATGGGCGATCGAACTCGGTCAGTTCGAAATCGAGTACAAACCAAGAATTGCGATTAAAGCCCAAGTATTAGCTGATTTCCTGCTAGAAACTCCAACCCAGGCAACCGAACATACCGAATCAACCAGCCATAACAACGATATCTTGATCGTAGAAAATCAAACATGGTTGATGCATGTCGACGGTGCTTCATGCCGAGAAGGAGGAGGTGCCGGAATCAACTTTACCGGACCAAATAAGGAGGATATAAATTATGCGATAACGTTGGACTTCGTCGTAACAAACAACGAAGCAAAATATGAAGCGCTGATCGCAGGAATGGAAATGGCGATCAAGGCCAACATAAAAAGCCTTAAGGTTTTAACCGATTCAGAGTTAATTCAGAGACAGATAGAAGGTCTGTATGAGGCAAAGGAATTTAATATGGTCAAATACCTTGCCAAAGTAAAGAAATTGGCTGAAAAATTTGAAAGTTTTGGTATACAGAACGTTCCATTCTCGGAAAATAAATGGGCCGATCAACTGTCTAGGTTTACAGGATTCTACGACGAAAAAACTGAAAGGGTGATTAACTGGTTAATTTCCAATGCCCCGGCAATCGATATTGATGAGACACCGGTCGCCGAAATGATGGAAATCGAAGAAGCTGAAAGAAACTGGATAACTCCATTGATAGACTATCTTCGAGAAGGAAAATTGCCGTTTGACCAAAACGAAGCTCGAAAAATAAAATATCGGGCCCCAAAATATACATTGATAGAAGAAAAACTCTACAGAAGATCAGTGTCAGGAATTCTTCTGAAATGCATCTCCGAATCTCAAACTAATGATATCCTCCGGGAGGTACACGAAGGAGATGCAGGGAATCACAGCGGAGCAAGGGCCTTGGCTATAAAATGCCTTCGAACAGGTTATTATTGGCCTACCATTAGAAATGATGCCGTCCAATATGTCCAAGAATGTCATCATTGCCAAATCCACGCTAATATAAGTCATCAACCAGCCGAAAACATGCACCCAATACCAGTATGTTGGCCGTTCAATCAATGGGGAATGGACATCGTGGGACCTTTCCCAGCAGCTAGATCCAAGAAAGCATATGTTCTAGTCGCTGTCGAATACTTCAGCAAATGGATAGAATGCATCGCCCTTGCTCGAATAACTCAATACCAAGTGATCAATTTCTTATGGAAGTTATAGTATGTCGATTTGGCATCCCAAGAACTCTGATCTCTGATAACGGAACCCAATTTGCGGGAAAACAGGTAATGGAATGGTGTGCAAGACTAGGAATTCAGCAAAATTTCACTTCAGTTGGGCATCCAAGAGCGAATGGACAAACTGAAGTAGCAAACCGAGAAATAATAAAATCTTTGGAGAAGAGATTAGGGGCAGCCAAAGGAAGATGGCTAGACGAACTCCCAAGAGTACTTTGGGCTAATCGAACTACGGTCAGAACTTCAACCGGGGAGACCCCATTCAGTCTAGTATATGGCTCGGAAGCTGTTATTCCAGTCGAAACACTAGTTCCGACACCAAGAATTGAAATGTATGACGATCAGGAAAACGGAAAGGCAAGAGAAAACGATATCGATTTAACAGAAGCATTAAGAGAAAAAGCGCCCATACGATTGCAAGTCGCTAAATCAAATATGGAGAAAGCATACAATCAAAAAGTACGCATACGAACCTTCAACGAAGGAGACTTGGTCTTAAAAAATATAGAGGTATCCAAGCACGTGGGAAAACTACAACAGAATTGGGACGGACCATACGTTGTCATCAATGTAGGAAAGAAAGGTTCGTACAAGATTGCACACTTGGATGGAACCCCCCTACCAAGAACTTGGAATGCAGTCAACCTCAGAAAATACTATGGAAGATAAATCATAATAGATTATGCTGGTTTGTTTCTTTTTAATCTAGTCCGTTTTATTTCCTTTTATTTATTATTTTTATTATTCATTGTAAAAAAGGCCTTGGCCTGAAATTCGTTTTTAAAGATTTTTGCAAATTCGAATACAAAACCAAAAGTTCACTTGAGTAAAAGGTGAAGCATACAAACGAGTTGAGTATAAATTGATCCGCTCAATAAATGCTCCTCGATCTATATCTAATGATCTAAAAAGATTTGGGAAAAATACCTAAGTCTTAAAAAACGAGTCGAGTATAAATTGATCCACTCAATAAACGCTCCTCGATCTACATCTAATTATCTAAAAAGATTTGGGAAAAATGCCTAAGTCTTAAAAAACGAGTCGAGTATAAATTGATCCGCTCAATAAACGCTCCTCGATCTACATCTATTGATCTAAAAAGATTTGGGAAAAATACCTAAGTCTTAAAAACGAGTCGAGTATAAATTGATCCGCTCAATAAACGTTCCTCGATCTACATCTAAAAAGCTTTGGGAAAAATACCTAAGTCTTAAAAACGAGTCGAGTATAAATTGATCCGCTCAATAAACGCTCCTCGATCTATATCTAACGATCTAAAAGATTTGGGAAAAATACCCAGGTTTTAAAGACGAGTTGAGTAAAAATTGATTCGCTCAATAAATGCTCCTCGGCCTACATAACAGCAACGACTAAATGAGTTGAGTAAAATTGATTCGCTCAATAAACACTCCTCGATCTCCACAAAAAGGTTAATAAACCTAAAGCTTAATACGAGTTGAGTAAAAATTGATCCGCTCAATAAATGCTCCTCGATCTTATATCTAAACGATCAAAAAGATTTGGGAGAAATACCTAAGTCCTAGAACCAGACGATTATAATCGACCTCGACGTCAATAGAAGAAGCAGATAAAGAAGAAATCAACAACCAAAAGATATCAAGTTAAATAAATAAAGTTTTATTCATTTGAGTTCAAAGAACAAGTATAAAATTACATACGACGCTTCGATCAGAATACAAGAATTTTCTACGCATCGCTACAACTGCTTAGACAAAATAATCCTATTCTATGGATTGGTGCTCTTCACGACAATGTCCACGGAATCATCAATCTCCTCCCTAGTACCTCGATGGTTGGAATTGACCACCTAAGAAGCAGGCTGCCCAGGATGGTCGACTTCTTTAGTTCGATGGTCAGGCTCTGAAGACAGTTGGTACGATCTGGAAAGCAAGTTCCATGAGCAATTCTATAGGACAGACCCAGACATTCAAGTTGCCAATTTGGCAAGATTGACTCAGCTCCAACGGTCGAATCGCGAGGTTTAGGAAGCTTTACCCAGACTAAGGGGTACGTTACTCTTATGCACTACGGGTTAGTGGAGTCAAGTAGGACAGAACGATTAGCTTAGCAGTGAACAAAAATCATTCAATCACCAGTACTTGAGCCAGCACCTAGCTATGCCCATGTCGTAGCTTCTGCGGTTACGAGGAACCTCCGGACCCCGGCTATGGAAAACCTTTCCTTCCTTGCCAAGGGCAGCAGAAATTGCGTAATGTAATTAAGAAACTGGCAGGTAGCTATGTATGTAAATTTCATGTCAGCTACAGCCTCTAATTGAGTATACATGGATCTTTGACTCTTCTTATCTTCCTCTGATGGTTCTGTAATGGTTTTATAGCCTTCAAGTATATCTGTTCAGTTTAGGAAGAAGGAATCAGAAACTTATGTGTGATGCTTTGGTAGTTTAATCATTAATTTAGGAATGTTGGAGATTTAGAATTATCAGAAGCTAAAGAGATTGTTCTCCAACGATGTCCCCTGGGCGAAAGGTAGTTGTATAAGAGCGGCTGTGAAAGGGCGATTCCCCCCTTTCCATTGAAGAGCAAGCTACCTTCCCCACCATTCTGGCCTATTATTGATTGATAGGGATTTTACCGATATCAAATGTTCTTTCAGACGAAATGACCATTACCAGCCAGATGACCGGCAATACTCATTCACCCACAACGAGATACTGCTTGTATAAGGGGGTTGACTTTTACTCTAAAGCAGCATCTCTTCGGGGCAGTCGTAAAGGTTAAAACTTACCAGCACACCCCGGTGGACGATCACTCCTGAGGTAACATCCAAGAACAGGGATGCCTGGTAAGTATGAACCCTCCATGTGCAAACAAGAAACCACGGACCTCAAACCCATGAAGAATAAGGCAGAGGCCACATAGGACCCGTTAGTACAAGGTAGGGCATCAATGGGACCCATCAGTACAAGGCAGATGAAATTTAAGCCATTATGATAATATGATTCGCGATAATGAGACTTTTTGAAGAATATGGGATCACTGGGCAAAATGAAGTCCACAATATATGATATATTCATTTTGTATGATGTGAATAGATATGAAATGAAACTCAATCCCTTTTTATAGGGAGAATGCGACGCTGATCCAACGGTCAGATAAAGCACTAATCAAGGGTTGAAAACGCGACGTTTTGACTGCCGGTAATTAATGCGAGTAAGCTGGAATGGCTCCTCCAAGGTCGAAAAAATCGATCGCTTACAAAGATGAATCAAGATCGGAGCGATTAGTACCACAGAAATGCGAATCTAAAGAGCTCCAGATTGAAAAAGCTTACACACTTACAAATGTCAGTTGCTTAATAAAGAGCTTGAGATCCTTGACAAAGGCATACAAGTCTACACCATTGTGATAAAATACTGGTTTGATTAAATGTGTAAGACCTAAACCTCCAGCATACGAGGGTCGTCACTGCCTCATATATCATATGGAAAATTATTAATTGGCTATACAAGAACTCCACTGGAGTCCAAGAAGCCTGACACCGATATTAAGGCAATAATTATCATCACTCCAGTCTGCACCATCGCCACTGCCTAACATTCTAAAGAATTGCTTAAGGAGGTCTGAACAGGCTGGATCTAACTAATAAATCTACATTTTCCAATTCCTCCCATATCAAGAAATTTGACATATTTGATACTGTTGGATAAGGATGAAGATGAAGGCACTGAAGACAAAGTTATAAGGGAGGTTTTGATGTATTCCAAAACTTCAAAATCTGCTAAGTATGGAGTAACTTAGCTGATGATCCCTTAAGAAGGAATTTTTGACTAAGTATAAGAAGACATCAGAAGAGTCAATATTTCAAGGTCCAAGACTTTTGGTCTGCTGAAGGAAAGTTATCAGACTGATGAAGATCAGCTGACTCAAATCAGATTTGTTCAAGTTTGAGATCAGCTTAGTTCGCCATCAGACTTGCACTTCTGCCAGCCAAGTGGAAAGGATCATAAAGTCTTCCCAACGGTAATAAATGCCCCTGGAAGAAATAAATGCTGAAGTACAAGGATATTAAAGACAAATGATTGAAGAAATGCTTCACATCAGCTGGGTGCATTTAATGCTGCCTGCAAAATAGTACTGTTAACAGTACGGACAGACTGCAAAAGAGCCGTTCGCGGATTTTAAGGACCAGTACTCGAGGAATTTGAATCTTGTCTCTCTTCAACGGACATTTTTCAAACCTCAAGTATAAATAGCTGAAAGAGACGAAGAGAATACAAGCAACACAATCTCTGAGAAATTTTCGAAGCAAAATTCTTTAAGTCTCAAAAACAGCTCACTCATCAGCTTAGTCATTTGTTGACGAAAAGCGAAGTTGAAGAACAAAGTTAAATACATCTTCTGAGTGAATTTGTAAAAATAGAGTGTTGAGAGAAGTAGATATCCATCTAAGTGAGTGATATTACTTCAGAGAGTAGGATTTCTTAGTGATTTATTACTGCGCACTTACGGCCTGTTCATTTGTTGATCGGCGTAAGCAGAGTGTACTGGTTACTTTGTGTTTCTAGTATAACCCAAGATCTTTGTGACTTGGACGAGTGGATTAACGAATATTTACATCCATATAACCACTATAAAAATTAATTGTGTTTTTATTTGCATTTTTACTTTCATATTTCAAGATTGCATAAAACACTTTACTTAACTGTTTGAAAAAGGATTAAAGGAGTTTATAAAACTGGGGAAACATTTTTCAAACTGCTAAGAATACTTGTGAAAAACACTTTGAAAATCCGCTGCAAGTACTCTAAGTATTAAAACTGATTTTAACAAAATCAGCTAAGTATTTATCAGACGAGTGGTCATCAAACCTGTTCAAAGATTTGTTCGCGAACAGACTTGTAACTTATTACTCTGATCAGCTTAGTCTGCTCACTGTTAGAGAAAAGTTTTAAAGTTAAAATTGGAAGAAAATTTTAAAGAGGTTTATTCACCCCCCCTCTAAACCTCATCTGACCACTTGGGACCAACAAGTGGTATCAGAGCAGGTGGTTCATTTGAATCAGCTGCCTGATCAACGAGCTTGATACAAGTGTTTTTCAAAGGTTTTTCAAACTTTTCAAAAGAGCATCTTTTTGAAAAATAAAAACTTTTTGAAAAATGGACTGTATCAGCCATGTTCCCCACATCACTGGTATGTCGTTTGAAGACTGGAAAATCAGGATGGAGATTTTCCTAGCTGCTTATAATGATAACATGTACACATGTATCATAAAAGGTCCATTCAAATTCACCAAGACCATTACAGTTGATGAAGCTGAACTGGTGGTGGAAAAAGATCTGACAGAGATGACAGCCGAAGAAATAAAGCTGTTCAATATGGATAAAGTTGGCCGTTTCATCATGACCAAAGCCCTGGATAGTGATCGGTTTGACAAAGTCAAACATTGCAAAACTGCAAAGGAGATGTGGGACAAGGTTCGTGACATGAGCGAAGGAAACGACGCCATCAAAGAGCATCAGCTCAGTGTTGCCTTGGAGAAGCTGGACAACTTCAAGATGAAATCTGGAGAAACTATTGACCAAATGGACACTAGATTCACCAGAACCCTCAATGAAGTTCTAAAGCTTGGAAAAACCTTCACTGACAAGGAAATCACCCTCAGAGTACTGAAGGCCCTGCCTCCCAAGTTCAACATGAAGGTGACAACCATGGAAGAATCAAGAGATCTGGGGAAGATTTCTCTTACAGAGCCGTTCTCCGTACTCAAGGCGTATGAGTATAAACTGCCAAGAATGGGTGTTGAAGAAACCTCAACTTCAAGTCCCACAGCTGCACTTGTTGCTGCTGAAAATCCCAGAAGACCAGCTAACAAAAGCAAAGATGTGGACTCATCTGATGAAGCCACACTACTCAACAAAAAGGAGTACACTGCTGGAGACGTTGCATTGCTGATGAACAACTTCAAAAAGTTCTACAGACGAAAAATGAAGAATAAATATAACAATGCTTCTACTTCTAACCCTACTTCTGATAGGATAGTGCACAGCAAGCCAACAAATATAAGCTTGTTAAGGAACTTCCTTTAGAAGCAATCTTATGATTTATAAGATAATACGCCCGTTTATTCATAGTACGTGAATTAAACAATGGCCACCTTCACCTCTCGCGAACGTATCTAAGCGATTGGATGAAACCCTGAGATCACTCATGACTACGGGATTATTCACTTCAGTATTGGGTGCGATTAATCATGAAACAGTCTCAAAGGTCGTGATCTCAAAAACGTTCCAAGTCATAGATTCATATCGAGACGGGGTATCGAATGAATCGTCAAGACTTGTAGGATTATGCATGATTCACATGAAGTGAATTTGTTGTCATTTCTTGAACAAGGCATTGAATGCTAGTGCATATGACTAGGTGGTTCGATAGGGGATCGAACGCATCGAACGACCCGAACAGAGAGACCCATCATGGAAGTGCGTTAAGCATATCGGTAATGGGATGTCTCTCAAGACTTATAATAGTGTACGATTTAGTCCTCTGACTTGAGGTACTAGGGCGGATTCGGTACACGAGAATACGTACTTTGATTTAGGAGCCGATCACATAGCTTGGTCATTGTGCGACTACTTTGGGTACGTATGAACGTGTGCGCGGATAGTTAGTACTAATAAAGGATCTATCGACTCATCTTGATTAGATGAGAGAATTTCCTGTACGTTCTTAGATAATAAATCCGAGGAATCTACGGCCGTAGTCGGTGACGAATTTGGAAAGGGGTTTCCAAATTTAGCAGTCACACTGGAATTATTATCCTGAATTAGAAAGTACAGAATTGAGATAATTAGAGGTGCCGACCAATTCACACACCCTAGGTCTCAATCGGGAAATTAGTTGATAGAAGGACCGTATGTACATGGCATTTATAAGAGGTGAAGGTTCACGAAATCAATTCGCCTGAAGTTGGGCCTCATGGGCTTGTGGCTAGACATCGACCATGAGGTGTGGGTATTCCTGAATTAATAAGGAAATTAATTCTGGAGTGGTCAATTAAAGTGGTTAATTGATCGGAGCAATTAATTACATATTAATTGCTCACTAATTAAATCACGAAAGTCGTGGGCCTGCTGCCAATTGATGGTGAACCTAGAGGGTCACACACAATACAGTTGGACAGTGACAGTCTGAAAGGATTAAATTGATTTAAGGAATTAAATCAATATATGAATTAAAGTATTAATTCATAAAGAAGAATAATTAATTAGAAGTAACTAATTAATTAATCAAGAATTAAAGTGTTAATTCAAAATGGAGAATCATTAATTAGGAGTAACTAATTAATGAATCAATTGGAATTTCTGATTGATTAAATCCTCAATTAAAGTGTTAATTGGAAAGGATTAATTAATTAATAGTAGATTAATTAATTAAAACACATGGGCCGATCCATATGTAAGTTAATTGATCTTTGATTAATTAATTTAAGCATATGGGCCAATCAATGTAAAGATAAATTAGTCTGGGATTAATTGATCTTGCATGGGCCGATTTTGGGAACAATGATCAAATTAATTTGGGATTAATCAAAAGCATGTGGGCCGATTTATTTAGTTAAGATGGCCGATTTTTTGCTTGGGAAATAAGTCTTGAATTGATAAATGATCATGTTTGATTATGATAAGGATTAGGAGAGATTGTGTTATCTTGTGTAACTAGGAAAGAGATTGTGACAAATCTTGTTTCCTAAAATGAAAAGGATCTTGTGTATCTTGTTTCTTGATAAGGAGAGATCCTTTCAAGATTAGATACCTATTAGGAGAAGGAGTCTTCTAATTAGATATCTATAAATACTAGATACACATAATCTTTTCTAGATGAGAATTGAAAAACCTAAAAGATTTATTCTAAGCAAGAAAGAAAATCTAAACACAAGAAAACAAAAGAGGCCGAAAATTTCAGTCCCTTCTCGCCCCTTGCATAACCGAACCCTGTCAAGAAAAATCGCCCCTCCCTGTGTAGGATTTTTCTCCAAGTTTTCTTCCCGGATCTGAATCCAATTCCTGACGAGACAATTCCTTAATCCTAGTTCTGAGCCTGGGGATTTCGCGAAGTCACTCAAATCCATCTGGTGTGGACTTTCTCTAGAGGCACAACACTTGGGGTGCTCTAGTGAACAATTGAAGACCGGAGGAAAACCACCACCTTGCCTGTGGTGAGGTAAAATAGCTTTTACCTTCTCATTTAATTTTAGTATATGCTTGCTGAAATTAATTTCAACCTTTATTCATATGTGCTAATAAGTGTTCCATGGGATTTGGTGTATAAACAAAAATTTTAAATTCCGCACTGTTGTAGTTGACAATTATACCCATAAAAACCCAACAGTGGTATCAGAGCCAGGTTATTATGCACATATGAAAAAGGCCTGAACACTTCAAATTTTCGTGAATATGTTTATTTGTCGTGTTCTATGCATGAATCTTGCTGATTATGATAAATTATGTGTTCGGGTAAATAGCATAATTCTTATTTGGGCCAGATCTGCAATTTACGATTTTTCAGGACTAAAACTGCAATTTGCGATTTTTATAAAATCTGGACATAATCTGAAATTTTATTTTTCTACAAATTTTGGGCTGAAATTGAAAATCTGTTTTTCTAAGCGATAGGGGTCTGTTTTGCAATTTCCGTAAGTTGTGGGGCTGTTTTGCAATTCATGAAAACTTCAGGGGCTGTTTTGCGATTAACAAAAGTTTCTTGAAATAAAATAATAATTTCTGATTTCTGGGCCAATTTGCAAGTTGTGGAATTTTTGGGGCTGATTTATCATTTCCGAAAGTTTTGGGGTCAAAACGTAATTTTCAAAAATTGAAGGACCAAACTGTAATTTTCAAAAATTTGAAATTTCCAGAACCTGAATTATGTTTAAAAGGTGTTTTATTATCCGAAGGATTAATTTTTCATAATTAGTAGTGGACTAAAGTAAGAATCATGAGATATTTTAAAAGGGGTTTTAAAATAGAAATTGTGATTTAATTTTAAAAGGGGTTTTAAAATAAAATCAAAGGGTCATTTTAAAAGGGGGTTTTTAAAATGATAGTTAAGAGATTGTTTTAGAAAGGGGTTTTTAAAACTAGAATCTAAAGTTATTTTAAAAGGTAGTTTTAAAATAATATAAGAAATAAGAAAATTATATTCTGCTTGTTTCTTGCTCAACGTGAAATTGTTTACGTGGTTTTCGATCGCGCCGAGCCTTGACCTTTAGGTTAGATGTGATTGGTTGATTTTAATCTTATTGGTTTTATTGGGCCTGTGAGCCTTAAGTTTTTGGGCCACTTTGAGCCATTGTAATAGATAGGGCTTTACTGTTTTATTAGTTTAGGATGGAGGCCCGTTACAAGCAAGGTGGGAGCCCAAGAAGACTAAAGGCCATGTATGCATGGTAAAATGTGTAATAGAATAGGTCAATGTGAAACCTAATAGATTGACCAATAGGACCATCGTCTTTGGCTCGATGGTGGTCCGCATAGGAGGCTCCCGATCGAAAACATACTGTGGTAGCATGCATGCTAGGTGTGAATGTTTTATTTTATTTGTTGATTTATTTTGGCTTGCGCGCTAGAATTTAGATCACTAAATAAATTATAAAGCATAATTAATGCGGTGAGATCTCGAAGAGAGTTACCTCAAACTTCCTAAAACCGAAAATCCCCTCTCGAATTAAAATATTAAGTCATATTGGGTAAGCTATAAAATGATGTTTTATAGATCCAAGCCTTCCATCAATAGGGACTAGTGTATGTTGTCTACTTATCGATAGAGGTGATCCAGAGTCTGGCACCCGAGTCGAAGAAAGGGACAATACACGAAATTCCTTGATTCTTGTTTTTAACTAAACTTGACAAGGGTGGGGACTTGTCGGGATGTGAAAATCGACCGATAACCAGTTACGGGGATTTCATGAACGGGCCTGTTGCTCATCAAGATTGACTGGGTTAGACTTAAACGAGTAGTAACATCTATGATGTAGCAGTGCTAGATAGATGCAAAAATCGAGGCAAAATAGCTTGAAGGTTGTGGAGTAACACAATTGGTAAAAGTATACCTACCTAGGGAGTTAATTGTATGGCCGCGAGTCGTGGGTGCAATTAATGTCTGCCGGGACGTCAAGACCTACTAGGAAATAGAACTTCCCGAACAATGCAAGGGGTTATTGTTTCGATAAAATAGTGGGAGAACTTTTTCGATAGAAAGACCAATCTTCGTTAATTATAAGTATTATGTTAAATATGTCTGCTTATTGTTGTCTATTATTTATATTTAGCCATGCCAATATTCACTGTCAATTGCGAACAAACGATATTGCAAATCTGGATATCATCACTCCACGATGAAGGCACGACTGGGTTAAAAAATATTAGTGAATATTGCACTTACCTGATCAAGAGGCTAAATCGAATCAATGAGCTTGGAGCTAAATTGACTCTAGATGATAAAATGGTAATCATCACAAATGGCCTGCCTGAATCATTCTCTCATTTTATCGATCATTGTGAAGTTCCAAGTAAAAGAATTGAGACCAATGATTTGCATAAGTTGTTAGACAAATATGAGAAAGCCCTCGAAAGAGGACAAGGATTGATCGAAGGAAAGAATTGTCCCTTATGTAAGAAAGATGAGGAACTGAGGAACATGACTGATGAGGAATTCCGAAACATTCTTGACCAAGGTATAACCTAAGTTATTTTCTTTTGATGAAAAACATCTTAAGATTTTCTTTTGATGTAAAACATCTAACATTTCTGGTTTCTGTAAAAGTGTTTACAGAGGATGACTGGAACGTGCTGCATGTAACCAAGTTCGGGTTTCGACTGCACATGAGGGAAACATACTTCAGGGAATGGGTCAAGGAGCATCTGGATTTTTCTTATTAGCATATGTTTTTCTTTAATTCTGAATTTAAGCATTAGTTAGAGTTTTTCTATTTATTTCGAACTCTGTACGAAACTTCTTAGCTTTACCATTATGAATGGAGTTATTTTAATTAAAGCTTTTAATTCGTACATAATTGCTTTACTGTTGTAAATAAAGCAAAGAAATAAGCATTGATAAAACTTAAACAATTATGCTAAATCAAGAAAAGAAAAACAAATTAGATAATTATCCACATTCGATCATAATTCCTAAAAGAAGGAATCGATGGATTGTTTTCCATCATGGCTCTTGAAATATAGAAGATTGATGAATTCAAAACATGCGAATCCTGTCTGAAAAGGAAAAATAATCGATTAACAAGGTATTTTAAATACCAAGTGTTTAATGGATAAAACTGTTAATACACATGTGGATCACTAAAGCATTAGTGCGAGTAATTAATTGCTTCATAAAGTATCCTGACAGCATCTAGGATACGAGTACTTTGGAAGGTACAAGTTTTTTGAAACGTCGAAGGGTTCAAAGTGTTTCATAAAGGCACTAAGTAAAGTGCAAGTATGAAAATGTTGAAAGGATTCAAAGGATTCCAAAACCGAAGCAATTAAGGGCATTAAAGTATGATCATTCGATGTAATCGAAGTGGTTAATACATAAGCCCTAAATTACTCAAAATTATCTAAATCAAGAATAGAATTCTTGAATAGCAAAATAAAACTAATAAAAGGAATCGAACTATGAAAGACTAGATTCATTCTTTAATTAGTATTGCTAAAATTCCTCAAATCAATTCTGGGGTTCAACCCCATGACTCTGGAAGGATACTTAGGCTAGTAACCTCTTTAAGTCAATTCCTACGAAAAACCGTACTAACTCAAGTATGGTATATCATCCATGAATTATAAAATTGGATAGTGGACCCAATTGAGAAAATTTGTAGGGTATTCAACGAAATCCATTGGATACCTGTTCCATGATCCTAAAGAGCAAAAAGGAGTCCGTTCCTGAGGATTCCCAATTCTTAGAGGGTGGTTCCCTCGCTAATAGAAATGGGATATTACCAGGGAACTTGATGAAGTCCTAGACTTGGACACATCCCTACAAATAGTGGGAGTATATTTTCCAACCCACTGAACCAAAATTTTGTACAACAAATTTCGAAGATCGATCGAATTCGAAAAGAACTAGTACGTTCACGAATATGATCGATTGGGTAGTGATCCAAGAACTTTCGAAATATCTATATATAACATAGATTCGGGCACATAGCTTAAACGCCATGTGATCTAAATGGATTGTAAATAATCCGTTTGGAAACAACGAATCATAGAAGCTTCGTATGACTACGAAGCATATCCATTGGATTTAAATCCAAAGGTGAATCTATAATTCTAGACCAGTATCCCGAAGCTGGAACATGCAACTAGATGAGACAGTCAAGGCGGTTGACTTTATCAAAATTGCATGTAAATCTCAATGTACAAAAGAATCAGTGGGAGTTTTTGCATTGTTCGTAATATAAACACTAAAGTTTTTGTAAGAGTGTTAAACGCAGACGAAAGCGTGTACATGCACGCAATTCTTCATTAAAAGATTTGAGGGATACATCTCACGTATTGGCAGTACGTATCTATTGTGATAGATTAGAGAAGATGTATGAAATCCCAAATCTTAGTACATGGACAAAAACTGAATAAAATCAGTATGGAAAGTCATAGTGAGGACAGTTTCCATAGAGATATAAAATCTCTCTCAAAGTCAATGCGCCCTACATTTGATGAGTAAAGAGGATAATATCTCTGAACACCTTTCATATAAAAGGTGGCATAGTATATGTAACGTCATGTACAAAACCAGACTAAACACATGCTATGAGTATCATAAGCTGATGTTAGTCGAACACCAGTAAGTAGTACTGGATTACCGAAAAGAGCATTCCTTAAGAACTCTAGGAGTTTTTAGGATATATTGCTGGTCAACGGTAATAATGAAGAATTGGAACTCAAAGGATTTAGTGATTCGAGTTTCCCGTCTGAAGTGAATATAATATTCTGGTTTTATGGGGCAACGATAATTTGAAAGGGTTCAAAAGGACAATCGATGCCGGGATAACCACTAAAACAGAATATTTCGCAGTATTAAATACAGCGAAAGAAAGTGTTTGGACAAAAAACTTCTTCCAATAAATTGGAACTAGTACCTAGCATTGCGAGGCCTATAGTTATCTTCAATGATAACTTAAGGCAATTGCTTTAGCAAAGGAATCGAGATCTCACCCATGATCTAAACACAAATATACCATATGATCTGGAAAATCATAGGTAGAATAAGACGGTGGGGTAAAACGACGTCAGCAGACAACATAGCAGATCCACTAATTAAGTCATAATCACAAAAGAGTTCGACGGACATCTTGAGAGAGATGGGCCTTAGAAACGTATGTGGTTGGCTTTAGGGCAAGTGGGAGATTGATAGGATAGTGCCCAGCAAGCCAACAAATATAAGCTTGTTAAGGAACTTCCTTTAGAAGCAATCTTATGATTTATAAGATAATACGCCCGTTTATTCATAGTACGTGAATTAAACAATGGCCACCTTCATCTCTCGCGAACGTATCTAGGCGATTGGATGAAACCCTGAGATCACTCATGACTACGGGATTATTCACTTCAGTATTGGGTGCGATTAATCATGAAACAGTCTCAAAGGTCGTGATCTCAAAAACGTTCCAAGTCATAGATTCATATCGAGACGGGGTATCGAATGAATCGTCAAGACTTGTAGGATTATGCATGATTCACATGAAGTGAATTTGTTGTCGTTTCATGAACAAGGCATTGAATGCTAGTGCATATGACTAGGTGGTTCGATAGGGAATCGAACGCATCGAACGACCCGAACAGAGAGACCCATCGTGGAAGTGCGTTAAGCATATCGGTAATGGGATGTCTCTCAAAACTTATAATAGTGTACGATTTAGTCCTCTGACTTGAGTTACTAGGGCGGATTCGGTACACGGGAATACGTACTTTGATTTAGGAGCCGATCACATAGCTTGGTCATTGTGCGACTACTTTGGGTACGTATGAACGTGTGCGCGGATAGTTAGTACTAATAAAGGATCTATCGACTCATCTTGATAAGATGAGAGAATTTCCTGTACGTTCTTAGATAATAAATCCGAGGAATCTACGGCCGTAGTCGGTGACGAATTTGGAAAGGGGTTTCCAAATTTAGCAGTCACACTGGAATTATTATCCTGAATTAGAAAGTACAGAATTGAGATAATTAGAGGTGCCGACCACTTCACACACCCTAGGTCTCAATCGGGAAATTAGTTGATAGAAGGGCCGTATGTACATGGCATTTATAAAGGTGAAGGTTCACGAAATCAATTCACCTGAAGTTGGGCCTCATGGGCTTGTGGCTAGACATCGACCATGAGGTGTGGGTACTCCTGAATTAATAAGGAAATTAATTCTGGAGTGGTCAATTAAAGTGGTTAATTGATCGGAGCAATTAATTACATATTAATTGCTCACTAATTAAATCACGAAAGTCGTGGGCCTGCTGCCAATTGATGGTGAACCTAGAGGGTCACACACAATACAGTTGGACAGTGACAGTCTGAAAGGATTCAATTGATTTAAGGAATTAAATCAATATATGAATTAAAGTATTAATTCATGAAGAAGAATAATTAATTAGAAGTAACTAATTAATTAATCAAGAATTAAAGTGTTAATTCAAAATGGAGAATCATTAATTAGGAGTAACTAATTAATGAATCAATTGGAATTTCTGATTGATTAAATCCTCAATTAAAGTGTTAATTGGAAAGGATTAATTAATTAATAGTAGACTAATTAATTAAAACACATGGGCCGATCCATATGTAAGTTAATTGATCTTTGATTAATTAATTTAAGCATATGGGCCAATCAATGTAAAGATAAATTAGTCTGGGATTAATTGATCTTGCATGGGCCAATTTTGGGAACAATGATCAAATTAATTTGGGATTAATCAAAAGCATGTGGGCCGATTTATTTAGTTAAGATGGCCGATTTTTTGCTTGGGAAATAAGTCTTGAATTGATAAATGATCATATTTGATTATGATAAGGATTAGGAGAGATTGTGTTATCTTGTGTAACTAGGAAAGAGATTGTGACAAATCTTGTTTCCTAAAATGAAAAGGATCTTGTGTATCTTGTTTCTTGATAATGAGAGATCCTTTCAAGATTAGATACCTATTAGGAGAAGGAGTCTTCTAATTAGATATCTATAAATACTAGATACACATAATCTTTTCTAGATGAGAGTTGAAAAACCTAAAAGATTTATTCTAAGCAAGAAAAAAAATCTAAACACAAGAAAACAAGAGTGGCCGAAAATTTCAGCCCCTTCTCGCCCCTTGCATAACCGAACCCTGTCAAGAAAAATCGCCCCTCCCTATGCAGGATTTTTCTCCAAGTTTTCTTCCCGAATCTGAATCCAATTCCTAACGAGACAATTCCTTAATCCTAGTTCTGAGCCTGGGGATTTCGCGAAGTCACTCAAATCCATCTGGTGTGGACTTTCTCTAGAGGCACAACACTTTGGGTGCTCTAGTGAACAATTGAAGACCGGAGGAAAATAGTTCACTGAAACTCACAGCTGAAAAGCCAAGAGAATCAGCTGAATATAAATAGCTTGAGCAAGAACATGAATCTCTGAAAGCTGAATGTGAAGTCTATAAGGGTAAAATCATTGAGTTTGAGAAAGTCATTGAGTCTCATGAGAAGTCATATGTTGCATCCACTCATATGTCTAGTAAACAGAAGACACCTTTAGATCAGGATAAGCAAGAATTGAATCATACTGAGAAATTTATATCTGCTGACAATAGTAAGGTCATCCTGTATGTTCAAACTGCTAGACCTGCTTCACCTGAGAAAGTATAAAAAGAGACGAAAACTCCTAAGGCTAAAAAGAGCAAAGAGCATAGTGTAGGAAAACAGACTAGTAAGCTTAAACAGAAGAGTCCTAGGAAGTCCTCTGGTAAAGCTAAAACTAATCAGACTAGTGACAAAACTAAGTCGTCTGTTAATGAGCAAGCAACCAGTAAGTCAAAGAAGCATAAGAATAAGAAAAATCAAAATGCTTGGTATGGAAATGAGTCTTATTATGTGCAACCTGCTGCATATCATCCTATGTATCATGTACCTCAATTTCCAACTTACTATGCACCATATCCTGCTCATCCAATGCATGCATATCCTCCTTATCATGCATCTTACTCTGCATTTGAACATTATCCTTATCATGCTGATCATCAACAATTTGACAAATCTGATGAACGTGGTAAAGGCAAAGCTGTTCATACTCCTGTTGAAACTCAGAAACCTAAGAAGCCTAAGACTTCATCATCTTGGGTTGTCAAAGGTGGAACTAATCCTTCAGGACCCTCTCAATAAGGGCACCTAAAACAATCTTATTTTGTTTTGTAGGTTAGGATTAGGAGTAGGAGTAAAGTAGAGAAAATTTGGTACTTGGACAGTGGCTGTTCAAGGCACATGTGTGAAGCATACATGAACTGACTAATGTTGTTGCTGTGGATGGTCCAAAAGTTACTTTTGGAGACAGTAAAGAAGGCAAGATTGTAGCAAAAGGAAGCTTAATCAAGGGAAACATAGAGATATCTGACGTCTCATATGTTAAAGGCCTAAAGTACAACCTGCTGAGCATAAGTCAATTTTGTGACAAAGGATATTCAGTCATCTTCTCAACAGATAAGTGCTATGTTGAACAGATTGGTACAAAGAAGGTAATTTTATCTGGAAGACGACAAGGGAATGTCTACACAGTGGACTGGAATTCTGCTAACAAGAATTCGAGCATTTGTTTGGTGGCATCAACACCAAGTGAAGTTAGTTGGCTGTGGCACAAAAGAATGAATCATGTGAATTTCAAGACCATCAACAGACTTATCAAGAACAATCTGGTAGAAGGAATTCCAAAGACAGTCATGAGCAAAGATAAGCTTTGTGACGCTTGTCAGAAGGGTAAACAAATCAAGTCATCGTTCAAAAGCAAGAAGCATCAATCTTCTGGAAGAATATTGGAGCTGCTACATATGGACTTATTTGGACCCATTGATCCAGTCAGCAATGGTGGAAAGAAATACTGCCTAGCTGTTGTGGATGACTACTCAAGATATACTTGGGTGATATTCATGAAAAAGAAAAGTGAAACCAAGGAACATCTTACAAATCTGATGGAGCTGATCCAGAATGAGAAAAGCATAAAGATATTGAAGATCAGATCAGATAGAGGGACAGAGTTTACAAACTCTACTGTTGAAGAGTATTGTAATATCAAGGGAATACATCATGAGTATTCAGCTGCTAGAACCCCTCAACAGAATGGTGTTGCTGAAAGGAGAAACATAACACTGAAGGAAGCTGTCAGAACCATGATAGCTGAAGCTAAGCTGCCTCAAAGATTTTGGGCAGAAGCAACAAACACAACATGTTTTACCCAAAACAGATGCATGATCAACAAGCACCAAAACAAGACTCCATATGAAGTTTGGAACAACAGGAAGCCAAACATTCATTACTTTAAGATTTTTGGTTGTAAATGCTATGTTTTAAATAATGGTAAAAATCACCTTACAGCATTTGCAGAAAAGGCTGATGAAGCTGTTTTTGTAGGATACTCTACTGTTAGTAAAGCTTATAGAGTTTTTAACAAAAGAACATTACTAATAGAGGAATCCATTCATGTAGTATTTGATGAACGAAGTCAATCTTCTGAAAAGAATCAAAATGTTAATCAAGATCTGTCTACTGATTTACAGAAGTTGAATGTTGGAAAGAATGAAGAAAATGTTCCCATCATACTACCTGATCTCAATCCAGCTGATAACTCAAGTGCTGTTCAAAATCACAGTTCTGATTGTCTAACAGACGAGTTGCAAACAGCTGATAGACCAGAGTCTGTTCAACAGACAACAAATGTTCAACATACTACTACTGGATCTCCAACAGTAGTGTTGCAAGATTAAAACAAAGGACAACATTATGATTTGCAACCTGATATCAGATGGCTCAAGAATCATCCACCATAACTGGTGATTGGTGATCCTTTGGATAAAGTGAAGACAAGGAGAGCTGCTGCAAGTGATGCAATGTTCGTCAGCTTCCTATCTCAAGTTGAGCCCAAGCAAATTGAAGAAGCTCTTAGTGATTCCAACTGGATTGAAGCTACGCAAGAAGAGCTAAATCAATTCGAAAGGAATGAAGTCTGGTACTTAGTTCCTAGACCAAGTCATCAAAGAGTCATTGGCACTAAATGGGTATTCAGGAATAAGATGAATGAAGATGGTGAAGTCACCAGAAACAAAGCAAGATTAGTGGCCAAGGGTTACTGCCAAGAAGAAGGCATTGACTTTGATGAAACGTTTGCACCAGTAGCAAGATTAGAGGCAATCAGACTCTTTCTTGCCTATGCTGCTCACAAAAATTTCACTGTCTATCAGATGGATGTGAAATCAGCTTTTCTCAATGGAGAATTGCAAGAAGAAGTTTACGTTGAACAACCACCTGGCTTTGAAGTCTATCAAGAAGAAGACAAGGTGTATCATCTGAAGAAAGCCCTCTATGGACTGAAACAGGCTCCAAGAGCATGGTATGATACCTTATATGATTTTCTTTTAAATAAAGGATTTCACTAAGGTAAAGTTGACAAGACCTTGTTCACTATTGAATGGGAAGAACATATTTTGCTTGTGCAAATTTATGTGGACGATATTATTTTTGGTTCAACTAACCAACAGATGTGTGACAAGTTCTCAAAGCTGATGCAAAACAAGTTTGAAATGAGCTGATAGGATAGTGCCCTGCAAGCCAGTTCAATTAGCTTGTAATAGATCTATCTTGTATATAACAATCTTTGATTTTATAATAATACGCATGTTTATTTATATATGTATAAGGATAAACAATGGCCAAACTTCATCTCTCGCGAATACATTTAAGCGATTGGTTGAAACCCTGAGATCACTCATGACTATGGGACTATACACTTCAGTACTGAGTGCACTTATCATGAAACAGTCTCAAAGGTCGTGATCTCGAAAATGTTCCAAGTCATAGATTCATATCGAGACGGGGTATCGAGTGAATCGTCAAGACTTGTACGATTATGCATGATTCACACGGAGTGAATTTGTTGTAGTTTCATGAACAAGGCATTTGAGGCCAGTGCATATGACTAGGTGATTCGATGGAGGATCGAATGCATCGAACGACCCGAACAGAGAAACCCATTGTGGAAGCGCATGACGCATATCGGTGATGGGATGTTTCTCAAAGGATTATAATAGTGTACGATTTAGTCCTATGACTTGAGGTGCTAGGGCGAATTCGGTGCATGAAAGTGCGTACTTAGATCTAGGTATAGGCCACTTAGCTTGGTCATAAAAATGCCTAGGTTGGGTGCGTATGGACATGTACGCGAGTGGTTAGTACCAAGATGGAATCTGTTGACTCATCGTAATGGATGAGAATATTTCCTATACGATTCTTAGATAATGTTTCCAATGAATCTACGGCCGTAGTCGGTGACGGATTTGGAAAGGGGTTTCCAAATTAGGCAGTCACACTGGAACATTATCCTGAATTAGAAAGTATAGTTATCGAGACAAATTTAGAGGTGCCGATCAATTCACACACCCTAAGTCTTGATCGGGAAATTGGTCGACAGAAGGACCGTATGTACATGGTAATTATATGAGGTGAGGTTCACTAAATATCAATTCACCTGATGTTGGGCTTCATGGGCTTGTGGCTAGACATCGACCATGAAGTGTGGGTACTCCTGAGTTAGTAGAGGAACTGATTCTAGGAGTGGTCAATTAAAGGTAGTTTAATTGATCGGAGCAATTTATTGTTCATAAATTAAATCACGAGGTTTCGTGAGCCTGCTGCCAATTGATGGTGAACCCAGAGGGTCACACACAATACAATTGGACGGTGACTGTTCTGTAGGAATATAAAAGGAATTAATTGATTTAAAAGTAATTAAATCAATTAAGTGAATTAAAGTGTTAATTCAAGTGGGAGATAAATTAATTAATTGATTTAATTGATTTAAATGACAATTGATTAATTAAACTAAATATTAATTAAGTAATTAATTAATATGGGCTGAATATTTAATTAAGTAATTAATTAAATTAAGGTGGGCTTGCAAGAGATAGACTCCTAAGCCCATTAGGAATCTTGTAACCCTAGGACTTGAGGAGTGCTTATAAATAGAGTTCTGACAGAACTCAGAGAACTAACACCTAAGCCAAAACCTTAGTCTTCTCTTGCCCTAGGAAATCCGCCCCACCCTGCGCCGCCCAAGCCCTAGCGCCGCCGCCGTGTGCTGCCGTAACACCGCCGCACCGCCGCCGTGAAAGCCCTAGTGCCGCCGCCGCATATCTTCTCCCTTATTCCTTTTGTGAAGAATTTTGATATGTCAAATAGATCTGCACAATCCTTCATCAACAAGCCTCTTAGATCTAGTTCTGAGCCTAAGACTAAGAGGTGTCATCATAATCCAGTTGGTGTGGACTTTTCTCTGGAGGTGAGACGCTTGGATCACTCCAGTGAACCAGAACCTTAATCAGAGTTCAGAATCAGAGTTGGAGGTTTCCACCACCTTGCCTGTGGTGAGGTAAAAAATCGAAAACCCCCTTTGTTAGATTATTTCTGTGCTTTGTTTTATGTCTTTCGTATATATAACTTGGAGATTTTATTATGGGATCTGTGGGTGTGCCTTGAAAAATTTTAATTTCCGCACTCTGTTGTATTGACAATCAAGGCATATTCCAACAGTGGTATCAGAGCCAGGTTCATGATTATTATACGAAAGGCTTGAACATAATATGTGTTTATATTATATGTTTAATTATGTATATTAAAACGCATGATAATTATGTTCTGTCGATTGATTCTTACTTGTTATGACTAGATCTACAATTGGGTAAAACTGTTTTTCAGATCTATAGCGTTTTCATAGTTTTTGAAAACTTCAGGACTCTTTGGGCAAAAATCGCAAACTAGGGTTTTAAAGGGCTTAAAAATTCAAAATTTTAGAATCTGGAAATTTCAAAAATTCTGGACTGTTTTCGCAAACTGGTCGCACGCTTTTTGGGTCATTTTGTAATTTCCGAAAGTTTAGGGACTGTTTTGCAATTACCGAAACTTCAAGGATCTGTTTGGAAAAATCGAAAATTTTCAGAATTCAAAATTTATTTTCTGGAATGCTGGCCGAAACTGCTTTGGGTGTTTTTGTAACTTTTTAAAAGTTTTGGGGTCAAAGTGCAATTTTCGAAAATTGAGGGGCCGAAAATGCAATTTTTAAAAGTTGAAAAACAGAATCTGATTTTCAGCAGGAAAGTTTATTTTGTTTACCCGAAATTTTATTTTGTCATAATTAGTAGTGACTAAAAGTAAGAATCAATGGAAGTTAGTTTTAAAAGGATGTTTTAAAATTAAAGAAAGGAGAAAGTAAAATGTCGTTTACATGTTTCTTGCTCTACGTGAACTGTTTACGTGGTTTTCGATCGAGCCGAGCTTTGACCTTAGGGTAGATGTGATTGGTTTAATTTAATGTTTGGTTTTTATTAAGGCCTGCGAGCCTTTTATGTTTTTTGGGCCAATTTTGAGGCTTTGTAATAGAATAGGGCTTTAATGCTTTCCTAGTCTAGGATGGAGGCCCGTTACAAGCAAGATGGGAGCCCAAGGAGATATGAAGGCCATGTATGCATGGTGATTAATGTAATAGCATAGGCCTGTTTGAGAACCCTTTAGATTGACCAATAGGGCCAACATCAATGGCTCGATGATGGCCCACATAGGAGACTCCCGATCGAAAACATATTGTGGTAGTATGCATGCTAGGCTTGTATGGCTTTTATTTATTTGTCGATTTATATTTGGCTACCCGCTAGAATCTAGATCGTAATAAAAGATAAAGCATAACTGAATCGGTGAGATCTCGAGGAGAGTTAGTATAACTTTCAAACCAGAAATACCCCTCTCGAAATAAAATATTAAGTCATATTGGGTAAACTATAAAATGAAGTTTTATAGATCCAAGCCTTCCATCAATAGGGACTAGTGTATGTTGTCTACTTATCGATAGAGGTGATCCAGAGTCTGGCACCCGAGTCGAAGAAAGGGACAATACACGAAATTCCTCGATTCTTGTTTTTAACTAAACAAGACAAGGGTGGGAACTTGTCGGGATGTGAAAATCGACCGATAACTAGTTACGGGGATTTCATGACCGGGCCTGTTGCTCATCAAGATTGACTGGGTCAGACTTAAACGAGGAGTAACATCTATGATGTAGCAGTGCTAGATAGGTGCGAAAATCAAGGCAAAATAGCTTGAAAGTTGTGGAGTAACACAATTGGTAAAAGTATACCTACCTGGAGAATTACTTGTATGGCCACGAGTCGTGGGTGCAATTAATTGCTGCTGGGACGTCAAGACCTACTAGGAAATAGAATTTCCCGAGCAATCAAAGGGGTGATTGTTTCGACAAAATAGTGGGAGAACTTTTTCGAAACTAAGTCCAACTTCGATAATTATAAGTATTAGACATAAGATCAGTTAGCTTAATGTTGTCTTCTTTCCTATTGTAGATATTAATTACAATGTCTAAGAATCCATTATCTGTTATCCTCGACGCAAACAAATTAAATGGTTCAAACTTTGTCGACTGGCTGAGAAATCTGAGGATAGTCCTAGACTCCAAACGTCGCAGTTATGTGCTCGACACACCCATGCCTGCTGCACCCGCAGCACGAGCTAGTGAGGAACAACGAACCGCCCATGCTAAAAGGGTTGATGATGATCTTCAGGTTCGTTGCCTCATGCTAGCTTCGATGTCAAACGAACTGCAGAAACAGCATGCTGCTATGCCGCTTGCTAGAGATATGCTTCTCCATCTCCAGCAGATGTTTGGGGAAAGGTCTCGCGCTGAAAGATTCGCGACCTCTAAAGAGTTGTTTAATCTCAAGATGGCTGAGGGAAGCAGTGTAAAAGATCACTGTCTGCGTTTCATCAACTTGGTTGAAAAACTGGGGCGATTGGACGTGGCTTTGCACGCTGATCTTAGCACTGACCTCCTTCTCCATACGCTGCCCCGTTCATTTGACCAGTTCGTGTTGAACTTCAATATGGAGGATAGAAACCTCGCTCTTCACGAACTGACCAATTTATTGGTAACGGCAGAATCGACTCTCAAGAAAGAGAAACCTGTAATGATTGCACACCAATCGAAGGCTCCAAAGCCTAAGAAAGGTAAGAAAAAGAAGAAGGTATTTTCTTCAAAGGCAGTCAGCAAGGTGGTCGAGAAAAAGCGCAAAAGCCTAGAAGACGAATGTTTCCACTGCAAGAAAGCAGGGCACTGGAAAAGGAACTGCCCAGACTACCTAAAGATGAAATTGGTAGCCAAAGGTATTTTTCTAGTTGAAGTTAATATTTCTGTTAACTGTGCATCGTGGGTGTTAGACACCGCAGCAGGTTCTCATATCTGCAATGATTTGCAGGTGATGGGAGCAGTAAGAACCCTGAAGCCCGGGGATAGAATCCTGCGTTTTGGAAACGGAGCTAGGATCGCCGCCGAGGCTATAGGAGACGTGGAATTAGTATTAGGGAATTTTACTTTAATTTTAAGGGATTGTCTGTACGTACCAAACGTTATTAAAAACATCATTTCTATTCCTATGTTAGACATTGATGGTTTTAATTTTTCCATTCAAAATGGATCTTTTTGCATATTTAAAGGTGATTTAGAGTATGCTCGTGGTACTTTGATAGATGGTCTATATTCCCTAGAACCTATAAATTCCAACGTCATGCACATTCAATCTAGAAAAAGGAAATATGATAATCAAACTCCACAACTCTGGCACGCTAGACTTGGACATATTTCCAAGAGTAGGATTCAAAAGTTGGTTTCCTCTAAGGCTCTTGAAATAAAGAACTTAGATGAACTCCCGACTTGCGAATCTTGTCTCAAAGGAAAGATGACCAAATCACCCTTCACAGGGAATCCCGAGCGAACCAAACAGACATTGGATCTTATCCATACTGACGTTTGTGGACCATTGAGTGTCAATGCGAGAGGTGGATTCTCTTACTTCGTAACATTCACCGACGATTTTAGTCGTTATGGATATGTGTATCTTATGACACACAAATCCGAAACTTTTGAGAAATTCAAAGAGTTTCGAATGGAAGTAGAGAACCAACTTGGACATAGTATTAAAGCACTTCGTTCTGATAGAGGTGGTGAGTATTTAAGCCAAGAATTCCTTGATTATCTAAAAGAGAATGGAATTCTCGCACAGCGAACTCCCCCTAGGACACCTCAACTCAATGGAGTGTCTGAGCGGAGGAACCGGACTTTGTTAGACATGGTTCGTTCCATGATGAGCTTTGCTGACCTTCCCTTTTCGTTTTGGGGCTTAGCCCTATTAACTGCTTCGAAGATACTAAACATAGTACCTTCAAAGTCAGTGCCAACAACGCCGCACCAAGTATGGTATGGTAAAGCACCCGTGTATTCGTTCTTACGAGTATGGGGATCTCCTGCGTATGTAAAGAACAAGAAGGGAGATAAGCTAGATAGTAGATCTAGTTTGTGCAAGTTTGTGGGTTATCCAAAGGACTCTATTGGATACCTGTTCTTCGATCCTAAAGAACGTAATACTATCGTATCTAGGAACGCCCACTTCTTGGAAGAGGATTTCCTCACCAACCGAAATGGGACAATCGTAGAACTTGATGAAGTCCAAGAATCGGACCCATCCCCACAAACAGTGGGAGCTGAACCAGAATTAACTGAACCTACTAGTACACCTATGCTTCGAAGGTCTAATCGAATTCGTAAAGAGCCAGAGCGATTTGGCCTCATTAACGAAAACGAGAAAGTTGATGCTGATCCAAGGACCTATCAAGAAGCGATGTCTGACATAGATTCGGGTGCGTGGCTCGAAGCCATGCAATCCGAAATGGATTCCATGCATTCCAACAAGGTTTGGACCTTGGTCGATCCACCTGAGGGAACTATCCCTGTAGGATGTAAATGGATCTTCAAGCGTAAGCTTGGAATGAATGGAGAGGTAATTACTCATAAAGCTCGCTTAGTGGCGAAAGGGTATTCTCAAAGGCCTGGTATAGACTATGAGGAAACCTTCTCTCCCGTGGCGATGTCAAAATCCATTCGGATATTACTTGCTATAGCCGCGTGGCATGACTACGAAATATGGCAAATGGACGTAAAGACCGCCTTCCTCAATGGAGACATTGATAAGGAGATCTTTATGCAACAACCTGAAGGTTTTGCGTCCAAAGGAAGTGAGCACAAACTGTGTAAGCTTCAAAGGTCAATCTATGGCCTCAAACAGGCGTCCCGAACCTGGAACATACGATTTGATGAGACAGTCAAAGCTTTTGGCTTTATCAAAAACGTATATGAACCTTGTGTGTACAAAAAGAATAGTGGGAGCTCAATACAATTCATTGTTTTGTACGTCGATGACATTTTGTTAATCGGAGACGATATCAAGATGTTAGCGCAGACTAAAGCGTGGTTATCCGCGCAGTTCTCTATGAAAGATATGGGAGACGCATCTTACGTATTGGGAATACGTATCTATAGGGATAGATCGAAGAAGATGATAGGACTCTCCCAATCTCAGTACATCAACACGATCTTGAAGAGATTTAGTATGGAAGAATCTAAGAAAGGATTTGTTCCAATGAGACATGGTATCTCTCTTTCTAAGTCTATGTGCCCTACAACCGACGAAGAAAAGACGAGAATGTCTACCATACCTTATGCCTCTGCTATAGGGAGTATAATGTATGCAATGTTGTGTACTCGACCAGACGTAGCACACGCTCTAAGTGTAACGAGCCGCTATCAGTCAAATCCAGGCGAGAAGCACTGGACTGCCGTAAAAGCAATCCTAAAGTACCTGCGAAGGACTAAGGATATGTTTTTGGTCTACGGTGGTAGTGGAGAACTGAAACTTGAAGGATTCACTGATGCAAGTTTCCAGTCTGACGTGGATGACTTCAAATCCAACTCTGGATACATATTCCGCCTCAATGGAGGAGCGGTCAGTTGGAAAAGCTGTAAACAGTCTACCACTGCCGACTCAACCACAGAAGCAGAATATATCGCAGCATCAGATGCAGCAAAGGAAAGTGTATGGATGAGAAACTTCGTCCAGGAATTGGATGTTGTTCCTAGCATTGCTGAACCTGTAGTCGTCTTTTGTGACAACAACGGGGCAATAGCTCAAGCAAAGGAGCCGAGATCACACCATCAATCCAAACACGTACAGAGGAAATACCACGTGATCAGAGAGATCATGGGTAGAGGTGACATGCACATGGAGTATGTCAAATCGGAAGACAACATAGCTGACCCACTAACTAAGCCACTTTCGCAAAAGGTGTTCGAGGGACATCTAGATAAGATGGGTCTAAGAAACGTTTGTGAATGGCTTTAGGGCAAGTGGGAGATTGATAGGATAGTGCCCTGCAAGCCAGTTCAATTAGCTTGTAATAGATCTATCTTGTATATAACAATCTTTGATTTTATAATAATACGCATGTTTATTTATATATGTATAAGGATAAACAATGGCCAAACTTCATCTCTCGCGAATACATTTAAGCGATTGGTTGAAACCCTGAGATCACTCATGACTATGGGACTATACACTTCAGTACTGAGTGCACTTATCATGAAACAGTCTCAAAGGTCGTGATCTCGAAAATGTTCCAAGTCATAGATTCATATCGAGACGGGGTATCGAGTGAATCGTCAAGACTTGTACGATTATGCATGATTCACACGGAGTGAATTTGTTGTAGTTTCATGAACAAGGCATTTGAGGCCAGTGCATATGACTAGGTGATTCGATGGAGGATCGAATGCATCGAACGACCCGAACAGAGAAACCCATTGTGGAAGCGCATGACGCATATCGGTGATGGGATGTTTCTCAAAGGATTATAATAGTGTACGATTTAGTCCTATGACTTGAGGTGCTAGGGCGAATTCGGTGCATGAAAGTGCGTACTTAGATCTAGGTATAGGCCACTTAGCTTGGTCATAAAAATGCCTAGGTTGGGTGCGTATGGACATGTACGCGAGTGGTTAGTACCAAGATGGAATCTGTTGACTCATCGTAATGGATGAGAATATTTCCTATACGATTCTTAGATAATGTTTCCAATGAATCTACGGCCGTAGTCGGTGACGGATTTCGAAAGGGGTTTCCAAATTAGGCAGTCACACTGGAACATTATCCTGAATTAGAAAGTATAGTTATCGAGACAAATTTAGAGGTGCCGATCAATTCACACACCCTAAGTCTTGATCGGGAAATTGGTCGACAGAAGGACCGTATGTACATGGTAATTATATGAGGTGAGGTTCACTAAATATCAATTCACCTGATGTTGGGCTTCATGGGCTTGTGGCTAGACATCGACCATGAAGTGTGGGTACTCCTGAGTTAGTAGAGGAACTGATTCTAGGAGTGGTCAATTAAAGGTAGTTTAATTGATCGGAGCAATTTATTGTTCATAAATTAAATCACGAGGTTTCGTGAGCCTGCTGCCAATTGATGGTGAACCCAGAGGGTCACACACAATACAATTGGACGGTGACTGTTCTGTAGGAACATAAAAGGAATTAATTGATTTAAAAGTAATTAAATCAATTAAGTGAATTAAAGTGTTAATTCAAGTGGGAGATAAATTAATTAATTGATTTAATTGATTTAAATGACAATTGATTAATTAAACTAAATATTAATTAAGTAATTAATTAATATGGGCTGAATATTTAATTAAGTAATTAATTAAATTAAGGTGGGCTTGCAAGAGATAGACTCCTAAGCCCATTAGGAATCTTGTAACCCTAGGACTTGAGGAGTGCTTATAAATAGAGTTCTGACAGAACTCAGAGAACTAACACCTAAGCAAAAACCTTAGTCTTCTCTTGCCCTAGGAAATCCGCCCCACCCTGCGCCGCCCAAGCCCTAGCGCCGCCGCCGTGTGCTGCCGTAACACCGCCGCACCGCCGCCGTGAAAGCCCTAGTGCCGCCGCCGCATATCTTCTCCCTTATTCCTTTTGTGCAGAATTTTGATCTGTCAAATAGATCTGCACAATCCTTCATCAACAAGCCTCTTAGATCTAGTTCTGAGCCTAAGACTAAGAGGTGTCATCATAATCCAGTTGGTGTGGACTTTTCTCTGGAGGTGAGACGCTTGGATCACTCCAGTGAACCAGAACCTTAATCAGAGTTCAGAATCAGAGTTGGAGGTTTCCACCACCTTGCCTGTGGTGAGGTAAAAATCGAAAACCCCCTTTGTTAGATTATTTCTGTGCTTTGTTTTATGTCTTTCGTATATATAACTTGGAGATTTTATTATGGGATCTGTGGGTGTGCCTTGAAAAATTTTAATTTCCGCACTCTGTTGCATTGACAATCAAGGCATATTCCAACATACATTTGACTATGGGACGATTCACTTCAGTATTGAGTGCAATCATGAAACAGTCTCAAAGGTCGTAATCTTAAAAGTGTTCCAAGTCATAGATTCCTAAACGAGACGGGGTATCGTGGGAATCGCCAAGACTTGTACAAGTATGCATGATTCACATGGAGTGAATTTGTAGTGTTTCATGAGCAAGGAATTTGAGTCCAGTGCATACGAGTAGGTGGTTCAATGGAGGATTGAACGCATCGAACGACCCGAACAGAGAAACCCATTGTGGAAGCGCATGACGCATATCGGTGATGGGATGTTTCTCAAGGAATATAATAGTGTACGATTTAGTCCTTTGACTTGAGGTGCTAGGGCGAATTCGGTGCATGAAAGTGCGTACTTAGATCTAGGTATAGGCCACGTAGCTTGATCATAACATGCCTAGGTTGGGTGCGTATGGACATGTACGCGAGTGGTTAGTACCGATATGGAATCTATTGACTCACCGTAATGGGTGAGAGAATTTCCTATACGATTCTTAGATAATATATCCAAGGATTCTGCGGCCGCAGTCGGTGACGGATTTGGAAAGGGGTTTCCAAATTTAGAAGGTCACAAAGGTATATTATCCTGAATTAGAAAGTATAGTTATCGAGACAAATTTAGAGGTGCCGATCAATTCACACACCCTAAGTCTTGATCGGGAATATTAGTCGATAGAAGGACCGTATGTACATGGCAATTATATGAGACGAGGTTCACAAATATCAATTCACCTGAAATTGGGCTTCATGGGCTTGTGGCTAGACATCGACCATGAAGTGTGGGTACTCCGGAACAATTTATTGTTCATAAATTAAATCACGAGGGATTCGTGGGCCTGCTGCCAGTTGATGGTGAACCCAGAGGGTCACACACAATACAATTGGACGGTGACTGTTATAAAAAGGAAATGAAAGGAATTAATTGATTTAAAGGTAATTAAATCAATTAAATGAATTAAAAGTATTTAATTTAAGTGGGAGATTAATTAATTGGCTAACTTAATTAATAATTGAGTTGCTAGTTAATTAAAAGAAATATTGATTTAAATGGACTGGGCATTTAATTAAAGTAGTTAATTAAATGGAGGATTGCAAGACATGGGCTTCTATTAATTAAAGCCCATAAGGAGTCTTGCAAACCCTAGGTCAGAAGGAGTCTATAAAAGGGGAACTACTTGAGCTCATTTGCTAACACCTAACAAGAAAAACCCTAGACTCTCTCTACCCTAAAAGCGCCGCCCCCTCTCCAAGCAAACCCTAGCCGCCGCCGCCACCACTAGCCGCCGCCACTGTGCTGCCGCGAGCTCCTTGGTGCCGCCGCCGCCGAGATCTCCTCCTCCATTGTACTAGATCTTGATTTGTCAAGAGATCTCATACAATCCTTCAATAACAAATCTCCTGCATCGAGTTCTGAGCCTAAGATCTTGAGGTGTTACCAGAATCCAATTGGTGTGGACTATCCCTGGAGGTGAGACAATTGGATCACTCCTGTGAACCAGATCAGAATCAGAATCGAAGACCGGAGGTTTCCACCACCTTGCCTGTGGTGAGGTATATCGCAAAAACCCCCTTTGTTAATTCATTGTGTGCGTTTTTGTTCTTGCTTTTGTATACATAATATGGAGACATCTTTTATGGGACCATTGGATACCTCGAAAAATTTTAAATTCCGCACTTTGTTGTCTGACAAATCGAGCTATATCCCAACAAGCCGAGGTAGAAAGACTACTTGAAGCAAAACAAATCCGAGAAATACACTTCTCAGAATGGCTATGTAATGTTGTTCTAGTAGCAAAAGGGGATAAAAAGGACAACAAATGGAGAATGTGTAATGATTTTACCGACCTTAACAAATTATGCCCACGCGACCCATATCCCCTCCCAAGGATCGACTTATTAGTTGACTCAACCGCTGGCTTCGCGATATTCAGCATGATGGACGCCTTTCAAGGATTTTATCAAATATACATGGATGAGCGGGACCAAGAGAAGACTGCGTTCATAACCGAGCAGGGAGTATATTGCTTTATAGTAATGCCATTCGGCTTAAGGAATGCCGGGGCTACTTACCAAAGATTAGTAAACCTAATGTTCAAAGAATTAATCGGAGAGATAATGGAAGTTTATGTAGACGACATGTTAGTCAAAAGTATGAACGAAGCGGATCACGTAAAACATCTTGATCGATGTTTCCGGATCTTGAGAAAATACCGCATGAAGTTAAATCCCGCGAAATGCACTTTCGGTGTTAAGTCAGGAAAATTTTTGGGCTATTTGGTACACCAGCGCGGAATAGAAGCCAACCCAGAAAAAATTCGAGCCATAACTGAAATGAAACCTCCCAAAACCATCTCCCAAGTACAAAGCTTGGTTGGGAAAATCGTAGCGTTGAACAGATTCATATCAAAATCAGAAGACAGAAGTTTGCCCTTTTTCCAAACGCTTCGAAAAGCAAAAAACTTTGTTTGGACCGAAGAATGCGATCGATCCTTCGAACAACTCAAAGAGTATTTGACAACACCCCCGATGTTGGCCAAACCAACGGAAGGAGAACCATTGTATATCTACATCTCGATCTCCGACGCGGCCGTTAGTTCAGTACTAATTAAGATAGAAGGTTCAGAACATAAGCCTGTCTATTATTTAAGCAAATTACTGCAAGGGGCGGAGAAGAATTATTTGGAAATTGAGAAATTCACTCTGGCCTTAGTAGTGGCTGCACGAAAACTTCGACCTTACTTTTTAACCTACAAAATCGTGGTTTTAACGAATCAACCACTAAGACAAGTCTTAGCAAAGCCGGAAGCCTCCGGAAGACTAATCAAATGGGCGATCGAACTCGGCCAATTTGAAATCGATTACAAACCAAGAATTGCAATTAAGGCCCAAGTGCTAGCTGATTTTCTATTGGAAACCCCAACACAGGCAACGGAACTATCGAACAGCCTCAACGACGATATTTTGATCATAGAAGATCAAACTTTGTTAATGCATGTTGACGGTGCTTCATGCCGAGAAGGAGGAGGCGCCGGAATCAACTTCACCGGACCAAATAAAGAAGATTTAAATTATGCAATAACGTTGGACTTCGTCGTAACAAACAATGAAGCAGAATATGAAGCGTTAATCGCAGGAATGGAAATGGCGATCAAAGCCAACATAAAGAGCCTTAAAGTATTAACCGATTCAGAGTTAGTGCAAAGACAAATAGAAGGCCTGTACGAGGCTAAGGAATTTAATATGGTTAAATACCTCGCCAAAGTGAAAACACTAGCTGAGAAATTCGAAAGCTTCGGTATACAGAACATTCCGCGTTCGGAAAACAAATGGGCCGATCAACTATCTAAGTTCACAGGAGCCCATGACGGAAAAATCGAAAGGGTGATCAACTGGTTAATCTCTAATACACCGGCGATCGACAACGATGAAACACCGGCAGTCGATATAATGGAAATCGAAGAAGCTGAAGAAAACTGGATGAATCCAATGATAGACTATCTTCGAGAGGGAAAACTTCCGCTTGACCAGAATGAAGCTCGGAAAATAAAATATCGGGCTCCAAAATATACATTGGTAGAAGAAAAACTCTACCGGAGATCAGTATCAGGAATTCTTCTGAAATGCGTCTCTGAATCACAAACCATTGATATTCTACGAGAGGTACATGAAGGAGACGCAGGGAATCACAGCGGAGCAAGGGCATTGGCTTTAAAATGTCTCCGAACAGGTTATTATTGGCCTACCATCAATAAGGATGCCGCTCAGTATGTCCAAGAATGTCATCACTGCCAAGTCCATGCTAATATATGTCATCGACCAGCAGAAAACATGCACCCAATCCCGGTATGTTGGCCTTTCGATCAATGGGGAATAGACATCGTGGGACCGTTCTCAGCGGCTAGATCCAAGAAAGCTTATGTCCTGGTCGCCGTAGAATACTTAAGCAAATGGATAGAATGCATCGCCCTCGCACTAATAACTCAATTCCAAGTGATCAACTTCCTATGGAAATTCATAGTTTGTCCATTTGGCATCCCAAGGATCCTAATTTTTGATAATGGAACCCAATTCGCGGGAAAACAGGTAATAGAATGGTGTTCGAAACATGGAATTCAACAAAATTTCACTTCGGTCGGGCACCCTAGAGCGAACGGACAAACCGAAGTAGCAAACCGAGAAATAATAAAATCCTTGGGAAAAAGATTAGGAGCGGCCAAAGGAAAATGGCTCGATGAACTCCCAGGAGTACTTTGGGCTAATCGAACCACAGTCAGGAGCTCAACCGGGGAAACACCATTTAGCTTGGTATATGGTTCGGAAGCTGTTATTCCTGTTGAAACTCTAATCCCAACACCAAGAATCGAGATGTACGATGATCAGGAAAATGAAAAGACAAGAGAAAGTGACGTCGATTTAACAGAAGCTTTGAGAGAAAAAGCCGCTATACGCCTGCAAGCCACTAAAGCAAATATGGAAAAGGCATACAATCAAAAGAAGGAGACATGGTCTTGAAAAAAGTAGAAGTATCCAAGCATGTGGGAAAGTTACAACAAAATTGGGATGGACCTTACGTTGTCATTGGCGTAGGAAAGAAAGGTTCATACAAAATTGCACACTTGGATGGAACAGCCTTACCAAGAACCTGGAACGCAGTCAACCTTAGGAAATACTATGGCAAATAAATTTTAGCAGGTTATGCTGCTTTGTTTTATTTTATTTTATTAAGTTTTAATCTTTGTAATAAAGGCCTTAGCCTACAGTTCAATTATTAAAGACTTTAGCAATTTTAAATATTAAGTCAAGATCGAATATAAATCGATTGTTTCGGTAAACACTCCTTGGAATTCTACTATCATATTGGTTGAGATCGGGACAAAAGGAGTTAAGTATACATTGATCCGCTCAATAAACACTCCTTGATCCGACCATACAAACGAGTCGAGTATACATTGGTCCGCTCAATAAAAACTCCTCGGTCATTATCCACGACGATTAAAAGACTTTTGGTATTGAAAACCTAAGTCTAAGTAAAAACGAGTCGAGTATACATTGATCCGCTCAATAAAAACTCCTCGGTCATTATTCACAAATATTAAAAAACTTTTGGTATTGAACACCTAAGTCTAAGTAAAAACGAGTCGAGTATACATTTATCCGCTCAATAAAAACTCCTCGGTCATTATTCACAAAGATTAAAAGACTTTTGGTATTGAAAACTTAAGTCTAAGTAAAAACGAGTCGAGTATACATTGATCCGCTCAATAAAAGCTCCTCGGTCATTATTCACGACGATTAAAAGACTTTTGGTATTGAAAACCTAAGTCTAAGTAAAAACGAGTCGAGTATACATTGATCCGCTCAATAAACACTCCTCGATATATTTACAACGATTGAAAGACTTCAGGTATTGAAAACCTAAGTCCAAAAAAAAACGAGTCGAGTATACATTGATCCGCTCAATAAACACTCCTCGATATATTTACAACGATCTAAATGACTTTTGGTATAAAAACCTAAGTCTAAATTATAAAAGAGTCGAGTATACATTGATCCGCTCAATAAACACTCCTCGATATATTTACGACGATCTAAATGACTTTTCGTATAAAAACCTAAGTCTAAATTATAAAACGAGTTGAGTAAACATTGATCCGCTCAATAAACACTCCTCGATCAATTTTTCAACAATTAGTTGACTTCTGATATTAAAAACCTAAGTCTAAATTATAAAAGAGTCGAGTATACATTGATCCGCTCAATAAACACTCCTCGATATATTTTCAACGATTAACAGACTTCTGGTACTAAAAACCTAAGTCCAAATAGACAACGAGTTGAGTAAACATTGATCCGCTCAATAAACACTCCTCGATCAATTTTTCAACAATTAGTTGACTTCTGGTATAAAAACCTAAGTCTAAATTATAAAAGAGTTGAGTATACATTGATCCGCTCAATAAACACTCCTCGATATATTTTCAACGATTAACAGACTTCTGGTACTAAAAACCTAAGTCCAAATAAACAACGAGTTGGGTAAACATTGATCCGCTCAATAAACACTCCTCGATCAATTTTTCAACAATTAGTTGACTTCTGATGTTAAAAACCAAAGTCTAAATATAACGAGTCGAGTATACATTGATCCGCTCAATAAACACTCCTCGATCCATTTTCAATGATCTAAAAGGCTTCTGGCATAAAAACCTAAGTCTAAATAAATAAGAGTTGAGTATACATTGATCTCCTCGATAAACACTCCTCGATCTGTTCCTAACGATCTAAAAGATCTGCTAATACAACCAAGTCTTGAAGTTGAATCGAGTATGAATCCATCTGCTTGGAAAATGCTCCTCATAAATAAAATTATGACAAAATCAAAAGACAAGGAGAACGCAAGGGATAAAAGTAATATTTTATTCATTAAATCAGTTACATACAAAAGTCCTACATTACAAAGGTTTATATACTACTTAAACATCGTTACAATGGTTTAGATAAAATAATCTTATAGATCAGCGATCTTCACGAAAATGTCCACGGAAACACCAATCACCACCTAAGAAGCATGCTGCTCAGGATGGTCGACTTCTTTAGTTCGATGGCCAGGGACGAAAGATCAAATGTTCCTCCAGACGAAATGAGCATTACCAGCCAGATAACCGGCAATACTCATTCACCCACAACAAAATACTGCTTCTACATTAGGAGTTGGCATTTTACTCTGAAGCAGCATTTCGCAAGGACTGTCGCGATAAGCACATTTACCAGCCCACCCCGGTGGTCTATCACCCCGGAGGTAACATGCAAGAGCGAGGGTGACTGGCAAGTATGAACCCTCCATGTGCAAACAGAAACCACGGACCTCAAATCTGTGAAAACAACATTTGAGGCCTCATGGGACCCGTTAGTACAAGGTAGGGCTTCCATGGGACCCGTCAGTACAAGGCAGAAGAACATCAAGCTATTACGGTATGAATCACGATAATATGACTTTTTGAATATTATGGGATCTGAAGGCAAAATAAAATTTAAGGAAACTGAGATCTCCATCCTTTTTGAGAAATTGCAAATGAAGAATGCAAACCACCCCCCCTATTTATAGGGATAGATCTAAGCAATCCAACGGCTGAAAAAGTATTTAATCAAGGGACAGAAATGCGACCTTTTGACTCCCCGTAATAAATGCAAATAAGTTGGAACGACACTATCTAATCGACTCAACCAGTCGATAACAAGAGAAGCCATAGATCGAAGCGATCATCGAAATAACACAAGCAGACCTAAAGGAGCTCCGGACCAGATAGACCGGCACGATCCTACATGATGGTCGATTGCCTGAAAACCTAGAGTCCACAAACGAAGGCATACAAGTTTAAAACCGTCATGAAAAGGATACTTGCTCGACAAAAGATGAAAGACCAAACCCTCCACCATACGAGGGCCGTCACTACCTCATACGTCATGTGGAGAGCCATTAACTTAGCCATACAAAAACTCCTTTGGAGTCTAAGAAATTTGACATGGAAATCAGGAGAATAGTCGTCATTATTCGAGACTACAAGGGAGTCACTGCCTAATATACCAAAGAATTGCTGAAGGAGGTCTAAACAGGTCAGATCTGGCTAAGACTTCTACATTTTCCAATTCCTCCCATATCAAAGAAATGATATAAGGGTATACTGATTGTTTTATTTGAGAAATATGGAACTCACATTTGGTACAGAGAAACATAGATTTTAGGAAGATACCTTAAGTGATATCCTCTCTATAAACTTGGTACTA